>CM035116.1:28605302-29113332 GCA_020205555.1 Panax stipuleanatus
TATGACATGTTTTGCGTGTAAGTAAATATATATATATATATATATATATATATATATATATTCATATATTGGGATGATGAGGTTTAATAGTTAATTTAACTATTGAAGAAATTAAATGAAGTTATTACGAAAAGGAAATTAACTGAATATTATTAGTTAATTTAATTAAGTTAAAGATTATATTATGAAATAATATAATTTGGTTATTATTCTTGTTGACAGTGGAATTATTATGAATTAAATCTCATAAATAATGTGAGTATTCATTTAAATAAAATAGTGAATTAATATAAATATAATTATTTTAATAAAATATGAAGGTAATATATTACATGTAAGAGTAATACGTTGATGTAATGGCTTAATATATTATATTTAGCCAAGTGAATGTAAATGGGTATGAGAATGAGAAGAACCAATATTATAAATAAATATTGGTGTTAGGATTAATGAATAAAATAAATATTCAATGGAAATTATTATGGAATAATTTATTTAAGTATGATGGTATTAAATAAATAAATTAATATTTAAGTAGTGATTAGATGTATGGATTAAATAAATTGTATTGAGACAATTTATGCGAGAAAAGGAATTAAATAATTATATATTATAATTATATAATTCATGTGAGTTAATTAAAATAAAGGTAATAAGTATTAATTATTTTAATGAAAAGAGTTATTTTAAGTTGAGGGTTATGTATAAATTTTGTAATGTATGGAGTAATAGTTGATAGTAGTGTGCATACAAGCCAATCATGTATGATGATAAAGCACATACTTTGTAAATAATCTTATTTATTTATTAATAAAAAATTTATTTAAGGCATATAATTATCTACATGGTGCTGTTTTTATAATATGTAAATAACTCATAGTTTTAAGCAATGCTTTTAGAATCATGATGAGATCATGATAATGAGATCTAAATTCTTAGAAAGCTTAAAAATTAAAATAGTTTCCAATTGTGGGATTACTAAAATGGGGATTAGTAAATCCGGATAGATTGGTACATATGTTGCTTGCTCATTGGATGAGGATGACTGATCTCATGGTCATTTGTGTGGAGACACTAAAGCAAGTATGTAGGTGCTTATTGGAGAATAAGTTCACTGAACGTGACTCGCTATGGAATACCTAATGGAGTTTTACTCGCCTGTCAATAGGAATTCCTAATGTGATAGTAGTACAAGTGATCCTTGGACTTGAGATCATCATAGTATCTTGTATGTAACAAATTATACTTTGACTATTTCCTTAAGGCCTTTTAAGGCATATATAGGGTATGCTTGGGTATAATGAGTTGCATATGGAGATAATATATGATCAATAAAGAATCTACCACCTCTAGTAAAAGAGGAGATATGTCCTATGTGATTCGTTAAATGACAACCCAGGAATCCTTGGCCAAGGTAGAATGAAATTAGAAAGAGGTTTCTAATTTGCATTATTTGGAGTTGTGCATTTTCTAATCGAAATACATATGATTAAATAAATTAAGACTTGATAGTAAATCCATGTCTTATATTTAATTGGGACATTGTATGGTGGAAGGATTGAATTGTACGGTAACTATTAACTCACAGGTTCTTTTATGATTAATGTTGAAATCTATATTATCTGAAAAGTCGTTGATCGCTAGGGAGGCTTATCCCTATTATAGAATAAATGTTATTTATTTAAATAGATTATTAGTTTAATTTATTTATTTAAATAATATTAGAATTGTTCTAATTGATTTATTCATAACCGGTTTAATATGGAGAACCTAAAGGGTCACACCATAAAAGGAAAAAGAATTATTTAAGAAGAAAATGGCATGATAGTAATAATGCATTAAGTATAATTAATTTAATCTATGGTGATAGAATAAATTAAATAGCTTAATGTTTATTATTTAATATTTTAGAAATATTAAATATAAATTAATAAGAGGAGTCTTATTAATATTATTATTATTATTATAATTTTAATTCTAAAGGAGTTTAGGAATTAATATAATATCAGTACTCTCTCACTCTCAATCCTAATAAGATTAGGATATAAATTAATTAAAAGTGTTTAATTAATTAATTAAATAAAACCCTATTCTAATTGAATTAGGAGGGTTAACCTAATATCTATATAAGAGAGTCTTATATCAGAAATAAGGTACGTGAATTTTTCCAAGAGTTGGAAGTACACATATTCTATAGAGATAGAAACAAGGGTTAAGCCAATAACCCATCTTCTTGAGTTCTTCATCTTCCTTGGTGGATCACCGTTAGAGGCCAAACATTTGAGTGGCTGACATTGATCAAGGGAAAGAGCCACTACTGAGGAATCAAAGGAATCAAAGGAGTAGAACTTGTACCTGAGGAAGCTTGGATCTTCAAAGGTATAATTCTATTTTTTCTCCTTCTATATTCACTGATAATTGATGCACAAGAATGATCATGGTTATGGGTTTGTATAAATTTTTGAAAACTTAGTTTTTGCGCTTCCGCCCTATTTATGTGATTTGATTGCATGATTGCGTTACGTACAAACCCAACAGTGGTATCAGAGCCAATCTTGTGCTAATTATCAGTCTATGTGATTCCATACATGTATGATATGCGATTGGATCGAGTTCTGGGCAACAAAAATTTTTCAGATTCTGCGATGTTGCGCCGGTACAAGGCAATATTGCTGCGCAGCTGCGTCGGTTACTGTTCTTGGTTTTCATGCCGCGTAGCTGCGCCGGTTCCCTTTATTTTCTTGGCGCAGCTGCGCCACTGGACAGGAACTGATTTTTTTTTAATTTTATTTAATTAAATGAATGGTTTATTTAATTAATAAAGGTTTAAAATAAATATGTTTATTTTATATGAAATGAGATTTCAGAATTGCTAAAATTAAAGAGTTTAATTTGGAATTGTTTTTGAATGAAATAAAGGAGTTTATTTTTCCAAAAGCAAAGTTTAGCAAACTTTTGCCCATTAACTGATATTAATACATATATGGAATGAATTTATTTTCATGAGATGAATAAGTTTTATTGATACGTATGATGATATGTATGGTAATAAAAGGGATTGATTATGGACTATGACCAATGTGATTGGATTTTATTTTGGTTGAATGCTTGAATGAATGGGTTTTATAAAATGGGGTCTGCGTACCTCGTCTTCTCTAGTTTTATTCTCGATGTAAATTCTATCTCCTTTCTATGTACTTCCCCTTGACTGCTGATCAAGGTTTCTATTTAATTTTAAATAGTTAATGTAATAGAGATAGTTAGAATTATTTTGAAGAAATTAGAGACCAATAAGCAAGGAGCGCATGAAGACCCGTTTGTATGGAGCCCGGGTTTAAATGTAATAGTTACATTTAAAATTTAAATTCTTGCACTCCTAGGTTTGACCTTTTGGTTCACTTGGTGGCTCTAGTGAACCAAACTAGAATAAAAGTCCATAATCAATCCGGGTAGAATATAGTATTATATATTGCATGCTAAATATTATATATATTATATTTTATGCAAACATGCTTCGCATGTTTAATAAAATGACGCGTATTATATATATATATATATATATATATATATATATGTGTGTGTGTGTGTGTGTGTGTGTGTGTGCATGCGCGCTAAACAAGATGAGACAAATAATAACAAACCCCTCAAAGAAATAATATTAAGTCTGAAGCGTTCAAATGATATTTGGAATATCGAACGTCGCCTTCTAGCATAATTAATTAATAGAGTATTAAATATTTAATATAAGTTTGTTGCGCTATCCACAAGGCGAGTATTGAATATTTAAGATGTTAATTAATCACATTTGATGCTTATCAAGAAAATTGAACGATCTAGTCTTGTTGTGCTATCCACAAGGACGAAAATTTTTCTTTTTGAATTTATGGAAGTGCTAGGCTAGACTTAACTTAAATCATTTTAGTTCGGATGTGCACACACATGATCATTATGATTTAAGAGGCAAAATAAAAGGAGTTACATGGTGATGTAAATGACAAGAGTTGTCTACCTATTTATTTGTATATCGCTTGTTGTGCTATCCACAAGGTTATATACATTTGAAATGGGATCCTTAATCTCACTAGCAAATCTTTAATTAGATATTGCCGAACTATATAAGTGAGGGTAATATAGTTTGATAAAAATAGTGGGAGATACCAATTTAAAATAAAGACCTAAATTTATTTTGGTGTACAAAGTTAATAAAATGAATGTTTGCTAAAATGTTGTCTTTTCACATGCAGAATTTTAAAAATGTCAAAATCACTAATCTCACTACGAAGCATACTTGATGCAAATAAGCTTACCGGCCCGAATTATGAGGACTGGCTAAGAAATCTGAGAATTTTTCTCACTGTTGAAAAGATTTCTTCTGTCCTAAATTTCACTATCCCTGAATCTATTTCAGAAACAGCCTCTGAGGAAGAGATTGCCACTTTTAATAAGTGGCAAGATGATGCATCTGTGGCTCAATGCATCATGCTCGCATCCATGAATAACGAGCTTCAGCGTCAGCACGAAAAAATGGATGCTCCTGCTATGCTGCTTCACCTCAAGAAGTTGTATGGTGAACAGAGTAGGACTGCTAGATATGAGATATCTAGGGAGCTCTTTCAATCTCGGATGACCGAGGGCACTGCCGTCGAGACTCATGTTCTGAAGGTAATCAATTTGATTGAACGCCTTGGACAGCTTGGGTTCGTCATGGATGGGGAGTTGAGTCAAGACTTGGTCTTGCAGTCACTCCCTGAGACCTTCTCGCAGTTTGTGGTTAATTTTCACATGAATAAGCTAGATGTCAGCTTGCCTGAGCTGCTTAACATGCTGAAAACTGCAGAAGGTCACTTCTCATCCAAGAAGAACCATGTCTTGATGGTGGATTCTTCCAATAAAAGGAAGAGGCCCAAGGTGTCTTCTGAAAAGAAGAAATCTAAGAAGGCTAAGGGAAAAGGGAAAAAAAAGGAGCAAAAGAAACCTGAACCAACTAAAGGAATGTGCTTTCATTGCAATGAGCCGGGACATTGGAAGAGGAACTGCAAGAAGTTTCTAACAGAGAAGAAGCTTAGAGAAGTTTCGACTTCCAATCAAGGTTTGTTCATGATTGAAATTAATTTTTCAGAAAGTCAAAATTCTACTTGGGTATTGGATACCGGCTGTGGTTCTCACATATGTAATACTGTGCAGGGACTGGTCAGAAGTAGAAAGCTGAACAAAGATGAGGTGATCCTACGAGTGGAAAATGGAGCAAAAGTTGCTGCATTAGCTGTAGGAACTTATTGTTTAGCAATGCCTTCGGGCAAATTCATTTATCTTAATAACTGTTATTATGTTCCGAATATTATTAAAAACATTATTTCAATTTCTGTATTGGATATGGAAGGTTTTGACGTTATTATAAAGAACAATGGTTGTTCTATTTATAAAGACGATGTTTTATATGGTATTGGAAATTTGCGAAATGGACTTTATACACTTGACTTACAAGAAAATATATTTCAAATTGAACAAATTAAGAAAAGGAAAAGAGATTGATATTAATTATACCTATATGTGGCACTGTAGACTCGGTCATATCAATGAAACAAGATTATCCAAGTTGCATAAAGATGGGCTCCTCGAGCTATCTGATTATGAATCATATCCAACTTGTGAATCTTGTCTCATGGGTAAAATGACTAAATCTCCTTTTAGTGGAAAAGGAGAGAGAGTTACAGAGTTGTTGGCATTGATTCACACAGATGTTTGTGGACCTATGACAACAAGTGCACGGGGTGGGTATTCTTATTTTATTACTTTCACTGATGATTACTCAAGATTTGGATATGTGTATTTAATGAAATACAAATCAGAATCATTTAAAAAGTTCAAAGAGTTCAGAAGTGAAGTAGAGAAACAAACGGGCAAGAGTATTAAGATACTTCGATCAGATCTAGGTGGAGAATACTTAAGCAGTGAGTTTCTCAATTGTCTCAGAGAAAATGGTATAATCTCACAATGGACTCCTCCAGGTACACCACAGTTAAATGGAGTATCTGAAAGGAGAAATCGAACACTGTTGGACATGGTTCGATCCATGATGAGTTTTACCGACCTTTCCAATTTCCTTCTGGGGATATGCCCTAGAAACGGCTGCATACCTACTTAACAAGGTACCTACCAAATTCCGCCCCAAAGACTCCATATGAGATGTGGAAAGGGAGGAAACCAAATCTTAAGCATGTTAAGACTTGGGGTTGTCCAGCTTATGTCAAAAAGTTTGAAAATGATAAGCTATAGACTAAATCCGATAAGTGTAGATTTGTGGGATACCCTAAAGAAACCGTAGGGTATTATTTCTATCATCCAACTGATCAAAAGATGTTTGTTGTGAAACATGCTACCTTCTTGGAGAAAGAGTTTATCCATGAAGGGGTCAGTGGGAGTTAGATATATCTTGAAGAAGTTCAAGAACCACAAGTTACCACGGACCAAAGTCAAGTACCTAACCAAGTAGAAGAACCTACTGTACCACACCCTGCTCGTAAATCTGGAAGAGTACCGTAGATACCTGAGAGGTATGGATTCGTTATAGAGGATGGCGATGAGGTACACATCATGAATGATGATCCATTGAATTACGAACAGGCTATGAGTAATAAAGACTCAGGGAAATGGCTTGAAGCCATGAAATTTGAAATGGACTCCATGTATGAAAACAAAGTATGGACTTTGGTTTCACCACCTGAAGGTATTAAACCTATTGGGTGTAAATGGGTTTTTAAGAAAAAGACTGGAGCAGACGGAAAGGTAGAGACCTATAAGGCCCGACTGGTTGCAAAAGGTTTCAAACAAAGACAAGGAGTTGACTATGATGAAACCTTCTCACCAGTAGCCATGCTCAAGTCCATTCAGATTTTGCATTGCGATTGCAGCTTACAATGACTATGAGATCTGGCAGATGGACGTGAAAACGGCCTTCCTCAATGGGAAAACTTGAGGAGGATGTGTATATGACACAGCCAGAGGGATTTGTTTCAAAGGTTGGAACAAATCAAGTCTGTAAGCTGCAACGATCCATTTATGGATTGAAGTAAGCTTCTCGTAGATGGAACATTCGTTTTGATGAGACAATCAAAGAGTTTGATTTTATCAAAAACGACGATGGACCATGTGTGTACAAGAAGGTTAGTGGGAGCGCAGTATCATTCCTTGTATTATATGTTGATGATATATTACTAATAGGGAATGACATTCCTATGTTACAATCCATTAAAATCTGGTTATCTAAAAACTTCTCCATGAAGGACTTGGGTGAAAGCATCCTATATTTTGGGGATAAAGATCTATAGAGATAGATCTAAAAGGATGCTCGGCTTATCACAAGGAACGTACATTGATACGATGCTAAAGAGGTTTAGCATGGAAGATTCCAAAAGAGGTCTCATGCCGATGAGCCATGGAATAAATCTCTCCAAGAAACAGGCCCCAAAGACACCTGAGGAGAGAGACCGTATGTGTAAGATCCCTTATGCTTCTGCAATAGGATCTATCATATACGGTATGATATGTACTAGACCTGATGTTGCTCACGCACTTAGTGTAACAAGAAGATACCAGTCGAATCCAGGAGAAGAGCATTAGAAGGCAGTGAAAAATATCCTAAAGTACTTGAGAAGGACTAAAGATATTTTTCTTGTCTACGGTAGGTCTGAATTAAAACTCGAGGGATTCACGGACTCAAGTTTTCAAACAGACCAAGATGACAGTAAATCTGTTTCAGGGTATGTGTTTACCTTGAACGGAGGTGCAGTGAGTTGGAAGAGTTCCAAGCAGCAAACAGTTGTTGATTCAGTGACAGAGGCAGAGTATATAGCTGCAAGTGAAGCTGCAAAGGAAGCTGTTTGGATGAAGAAGTTCATAACTGAACTTGGTGTGGTTCCTAGCATCGGAGAAGCAATTCCCGTATACTGTGACAACACCGGAACGGTTGCACAGACTAAGGAACCCAGGTCTCATCAGAAATCTAAATACGTGTTGCGGCTATTTCACTTGATCAGGGAGATCATTAAAAGAGGAGACGTCACCTTGGAGCGTGTGGACTCTTAAGACAACATTGCAGATCCATTTACTAAAGCTCTAACACAACAGCAGTTTGATCGTCACTTAGAGAAGATGGGTATGAGATACCATGTCGATTAGCTTTAGTGCAAGTGGGAGATTGATAGTAGTGTGCATACAAGCCAATCATGTATGATGATAAAGCACATACTTTGTAAACAATCTTATTTATTTATTAATAAAATATTTATTTAAGGCATATAATTATCTACATGGTGCTGTTTTTATAATATGTAAATAACCCATAGTTTTAAGCAATGCTTTTAGAATCATGATGAGATCATGATAATGAGATCTAAATTCTTAGAAAGCTTAAAAACTAAAATAGTTCCCAATTGTGGGATTACTAAAATGGGGATTTGTAAATCCGATAGATTGGTACATATGTTGCTTGCTCATTGGATGAGGATGACTGATCTCATGGTCATTTGTGTGGAGACACTAAAGCAAGTATGTAGGTGCTTATTGGAGAATAAGTTCACTGAACGTGACTCGCTATGGAATACCTAATGGAGTTTTACTCGCCTGTCAATAGGAATTCCTAATGTGATAGTAGTACAAGTGATCCTTGGACTTGAGATCATCATAGTATCTTGTATGTAACAAATTATACTTTGACTATTTCCTTAAGGCCTTTTAAGGCATATATAGGGTATGCTTGGGTATAATGAGTTGCATATGGAGATAATGTATGATCAATAAAGAATCTACCACCTTTAGTAAAAGAGGAGATATGTCCTATGTGATTCGTTAAATGACAACCCAGGAATCCTTGGCCAAGGTAGAATGAAATTAGAAAGAGGTTTCTAATTTGCATTATTTAGAGTTGTGCATTTTCTAATTGAAATACATATGATTAAATAAATTAAGACTTGACAGTAAATCCATGTCTTATATTTAATTGGGACATTGTATGGTGGAAGGATTGAATTGTACGGTAACTATTAACTCACAGGTTCTTTTATGATTAATGTTGAAATCTATATTATCTGGAAAGTCGTTGATCGCTAGGGAGACTTATCCCTATTATAGAATAAATGTTATTTATTTAAATAGATTATTAGTTTAATTTATTTATTTAAATAAGATTAGAATTGTTCTAATTGATTTATTCATAACCGGTTTAATATGGAGAACCTAAAGGGTCACACCATAAAAGGAAGAAGAATTATTTAAGAAGAAAATGACATGATAGTAATAATGCATTAAGTATAATTAATTTAATCTATGGTGATAGAATAAATTAAATAGCTTAATGTTTATTATTTAATATTTTAGAAATATTAAATATAAATTAATAAGAGGAGTCTTATTAATATTATTATTATAATTATAATTTTAATTCTAAAGGAGTTTAGGAATTAATATAATATCAGTACCCTCTCACTCTCAATCCTAATAAGATTAGGATATAAATTAATTAAAAGTGTTTAATTAAATAATTAAATAAAACCCTATTCTAATTGGATTAGGAGGGTTAACCTAATATCTATATAAGAGAGTCTTATATCAGAAATAAGGTACGTGAATTTTTCCAAGAGTTGGGAGTACACATATTCTATAGAGATAGAAACAAGGGTTAAGCCAATAACCCATCTTCTTGAGTTCTTCATCTTCCTTGGTGGATCACCGTTAGAGGCCAAATATTTGGGTGGCTGACATTGATCAAGGGAAGGAGCCACTACTGAGGAATCAAAGGAATCAAAGGAGTAGAACTTGTACCTGAGGAAGCTTGGATCTTCAAAGGTATAATTCTATTTTTTCTCCTTCTATATTCACTGATAATTGATGCACAAGAATGATCATTGTTATGGGTTATGTATAAATTTTTGAAAACCTAGTTTTTGCGCTTCCGCCCTATTTATGTGATTTGATTGCATGATTGCGTTACGTACAAACCCAACAATAGTTATACATATTATAATTGTATAATTATTCAATGTAGTTAGTTAAATAATTTAGCAACATAGTTAAAGTGTGACATTTAGAGAAAAGAGGAATATACCATATGATAAGGAGAATTATTAAAATAAATTAAAAGGATGTTTGAAGGGGCTAGCCAAACATGGCCTTGTGGCTTGTGAATTTCTATAACTCCTAATTTAATTGTATATTAAGTAATATAATAAGTATTAGTAATATACGTATTATATTATCAGTTATATGAGTTTACGAGTTTTGTTTCTAAGCCTAAACTAAAAGAAGAAAAGAGAAATGGAGAAACAGAGGAGAGAATGAGAGAGAATAGAAGTTCTTTGTGAAATTGGAGAAGAAGAGATGCTAGAAAAATCAAAAGAAATAAGATTTTTCAATTCATCTAGACAGGGTTTAGAAGAATCAAAAGGTATTAGTCTATTTTTTTTATTCTCTTGAGTTTTCGTTGAGAAATTAGATTTCTATGTTTAATTTGTTAATAAATTAGTTATATATGTTAATGGTTATGTTTAATCCGTTCTATATCATCTAAAATTTGTTTTATAGTGATCAAGTTTGTAAGAATGTGTTGATAGATGAAGTTGAGAGTTTTAGTTGAAAAATATATATTTTTGTCTACTTAGAGACTAAAATTGATGATAAATTCTTGATTGAAATCTGAAATTGATGATGTATTATGATAGTACTCGAAAAAACGAAAACAACCCAAGTTGAACGAGTCAAAACGGATGTAAAACGAATTCGTAGTGATTGAATTAGCTAAATATGTGTAAAATATAAAAAATTAGCATGAACACTAAATTGCAGCTCTTAAAAGGAATTGTTAATGTTTTTGAAGTTTTATAATTATCATATAGATCAGTAGTTCAGTGTTTCACAAATCCATAGAGTCGAAAACGGACTCAATCGGATGTGTATAGCTTGATTTATGATGATTGGAAGGAGGAAAGGGTTAGAAAATTCGCCAGAACCACAAACTGAAATTTTTTTTTCGCATAGCACGCTGCCAGGGGCACAGCTGCGCTGCCCCCAAGGCTATTTTGGGCGCAGCTGCGCCGGGAGGAAAAGTCAGTCCGGGACTGTTTTGACCTCCTGTGGTAAAACGACCATAACTTTTTCATACGGACTCGGATTGAAGTGATTCAAGACGATCCAGAACGAGCACGAGTAGACCTACAACTTTTTTTTTTAAGTTTTTCAATTTGGGGTCATTAGCTAGGGTCAAAATGGTTATTTTTTGGACTGATGTGTTTTTGGAGGCAATCGCGGGGCGTCAGGCATACACGTAAGCACATGTAATGCTCCCGACCATATAAAATGATGTTCTAAGTTTCATAACATGACTATTAAGTATTATAATGATACTTAGCATTAACCCTTGAGTATTAGACAATTCGATTAGGCGTGCTAAGCGTGCACAAATGCGTGTCGTTTGGGCGTTCGAAATAGGCAAGTTTGGCGTACGGACGTGCAAGCGTCTCAACGCCGTAACGAGTGTGTATGACCTTGTTTAATATTATGTTTTTATAAGAGTGAAACATTATGGAGTAATGTAACCCAATATAGGAGCATGCAAAATACATGCAAAAGAGGCGAGTTAGGCGTGTGACGTATAAACGTCGAAACGTCGTGTATCGTAGTAATACACTTAAATAGTGTCTCGATTCTAATGAAACGAACATTATTATATATGAAATGTGGCTAATATAAAACCAATAGGTAGTCCTAGCAGGACTTAAACACTTGAATGAATTACAATCAAATTGAACATTGTGTATAGATAATAGGAAGGTTTATGAGATGTGGAGTAAAGTTTACATTACAACTAATATGCTTTGCTATGTGACTAATAGTTGATGTGCATGATTATATAATTGTGTAGGGCACGTGAAGTGCAGATATCTGTAAGCTGTTAAACTGTTATTGGTAAACAACGATCAAGGTAAGTCTTTCAGTTCTTATTTTCTACGTGAACTTGATGATGAACTGTTTTTAAATTGTTTTGCAAAGAGCATGATATGTTGTATATATGTTGTAAGCATGAAATGTTAAAGTAAATTTATGACTACATTGATTGATTAAAGAATGTTGATTAAGTACGGAACTCAATCTTTATATTTGTTATGTGAAGTAAAGCATGTATGCCATGTTACTTTAATTGTTATGAGATGTATGTTGAGCATGTATTTATGTGCTATGTGATGCATGCAAGCTGTTAGATCTTGCTGAGCTGTCGAGCTCATTCTTGCAAATAATCACTTTTGCAGGTTAAGGATTCAAGGTAACGCTATAAAGAAATGAATCAGATGTAATGCATGAAGATTTATATACTTTGGCTAAATTATTATTATTTTGGACCCTGTTTAAGGTTTCAGATAATGTATTTAATAATGTATGATGGTTAACAGATGTTGAGTTGTAAAGTTTAAATTTTACCCGATGTATAAGGGTTATTGAACGTGGTTGTAAGTTTTAGTTTATAAAAACTCTGACGAAACGATTCATGAAATAAGGTTGAATCAAAGTTATGTAATGATAAAGGTTGAGATTCAGGGATAATAAAGAAGGAATAATATAAAAGTTTTAAATATTCTGTATTTTTAGTGATTGTATCATTGATTAATGATGTAAAGTCTGAATAAGGATGTATTGTTAACGACCGATGTCGAGAGTTGTATTGTATGAATTTTGGGGTCGTTACAATTGTTCAGGTTGATCACTTTCATAGAAAGCAGCATCTAGTCGCGTGCTAAGGTAAGGGGTATCATTATGATGGTAAGGGGTATCACTGTTTCATAATATGATAAAGGGATATTATTTTCTTTCATACTCCATATTATTGTAAGAGATTATTATTCTAATTATATATCGTTGTTATAATCGTTGTGGTGAAATTTCTCTTTGACTTGAGTGTAAAGATGGGTAGATTATTGGTATGATAATGACTATGAGTTCTCTTTGGCCAGTAGTGCAAAGATGAATTGTTGACTGGTATGATCATGACCATTGATTTTACAATTGAATATCTTTAGCTTAAGTGCAAATGTGAATTGATCAACATGGTTATAATTAGTGTTTATATAATTTCTAAAATGATTAGATATTTCTTTGAGATTTGAATATCTTTGGCCTGTAGTGCAAAGATGAATGATTACCTGATGAATATCTTTGGCCTGAGTGCAAAGATGAATTTATTAGCATGATTATGAACAGGAACTGTGAATTGGTATAACCCTAATTTTTAGTGTTTCAGATAAAGACAGGTGATGAAAGTTCTCTTTGTCTTGGGTACAACGAAGAATTGTTGATTGGTATTACAGGAATAAAATATTGATGATGGACTTTTAACATGGAGAAGATAATAGACATTATAGTCTATTTGACTCTTCTAATGGATTGTTGATTCCGCTGCAATTATGGTTGATAATTTTTATTATCTACCATATGTTCTAAATATCTGATTTATTACTGATGGATGCTATTGATAATTTAATTATCTTAGTCGTGATATTCTTTACTGTGCTATTTGTGCTCACCCCTTTTGCTTCACAATTCCTTTCAGAAAATAAAAGTGTAGCTGGAACTAGCAGAGAGAACATGGGTATAAAGTCAGGGACTGAAGCCATGTTAAGACCAGAGGGGGCCATGCCCCCCCCCCCAAGATTTTAATTTTTTTTAGTATTATGGTCCACAGCCCACAGCCCACTTGTCTGATATCTTATTTTGCAATTTGCTTGCCCTAAGTCCTAATCTCCTGTACTCAAGCTCTCTCACGGTCTCACCTCATTTTCCCAAATCCCAATTCGGCAATTCCAATTCCATATTTCTTCATCAGATGGCCCCCTCTGTGTTCGACTAATCGACTTCTCTGGACTCTGCGGCTCTGCCTGACTGTCTTTTCCATCCAATCACTTCAATCTTTGATTCCTTCGACATGAAAGTAAGCAAAATATATTTTACTTTTTTTATTTATAAACAATCAATCTTTGATTCTATGTTTGTGGTCTGTGGAGAAAATTAGTATGAAGTTACTAGTGATTATTTCAGTTCTTAGTATAAACTATCTCTATAATTTTAATTTTTTAATTAGTAAGTCTTGTGGAGTATGTATTTATTAATTAGACAACTGGTCACATTGATTAATGAGAAGGTAAATGCTGAATTTTGCTTTGTTTTGTTAGTGCTTGACTGATTGCTGTTGGTTTTGTTTGGTATATGCCGAATGCATTCGTACTAATTACACTTATACTATGGAAGAGGGGTTTAGCTGAAATAATGGTAGAAACTGGAGATAGTTAAGCACCTAAATCTTTTATGGTGCCAGTTTAGTTTCTGAGAAGTTGTGGGGATCTAGAAATCGAACATCTTCGAGTGTGTTAGGAGAAATGGGTCATGTCTTGTGTTGATTTTTCCATAGTTTCAAGAATAATTGCTCAAATTTCAATATTTAGGGAAACTGTATTATGTACAATGTTGTTATGAAAATCAAATGGAACATCGTGTAATGGCTTTCCTTTTGGAAATATATTAGTTACAACAATTACTTTGAAGATTGATTAACTAAGCCTTGAAACTTATGAATTATTATTTTAAACTTGCAGTTCCGGGAGAATGTAGCTGCTTGGATGTGCTTTTATGATAAGAAGGATTTATTCAAGTCATTTCTTGAGAGGGTTCTTCGCTTGAAGGAGGTAAGTTTCAAGGATTTACTTCTAATTCAGATACATTTTTAGTCTCAAAAAGTAAGTCTTATTTGCTTGGATATTCAGATATACACCATTAAAAAAATTCTTGGCCCCCCCAATATTAAACCCTTGGCTTCGTCCCTGTATAAAGTGGTGTTTCGAATTAGTCGCGGTCCTCATGAAGTTATAGAACATGGGTGACATAATAATTGTACTGATAACTTAAAATGCGTATGCCGTATTTTACACGTCATTTAACAGTTGATTTTGGTGAATCAAATAGAGTGAGGGGTTGTCCAAGGTTGGGCCATGAAGGTCACAGTTGGTATATGATAGTTGTATTAAAACTCACAAATAATTGTTGCTTTATATGATACGACATTATAATGATTTGAGTGCGAACACTGTCATACTATATACGACATAGTAATAGTTGTAAACAGGAAGATTTGTATTTGAATTTTGTTGAGTGTATTTCTGGCGACCCAGAATGGGTTGGGTGGATTTGGCCTATTTTGGGGGCGTTACAAAATAATTTATGGGGAGAAGGAGGAAATAAAATTAATTATATAATATAAATTGTATAATTTAAATGAGTTATTTCAATTAATTAAGGGAGGATATATTAATTATGTAAATTAGTAGTTCATTACACTAAAAATGTTAACTTTATTATGGATTAATTCCATAATTAGTGAAATAGTTTTTATACATAATTATAAATGTATAAATTACAAAAGTATGTAATATGTATATAATATAATATGTATAATGTATACTCCCTCCATTCCTATATGCAAGTCGTTTTAGACTTTTTTTGTTATTCCTAATTATTTGTCGTTTGTGGTTATCTAGGAGAATTGATCACTATTTTTCCCAAATTGCCCCTTATTACTCCACCTAATTTTTTGATCCATATTTATCATAGAGAGAGTATGAGATAAATATAAGATAAGTGAGGTGAAGGGTATTATAGACAATTGATAATATAGTTAATGCTTTTCAATCATTTCCTTAATTCTTGTGCACATGTCTAAAACGACCTATATTAAGGAATGGAGGGAGTATGTGCTATATAAGAGTGTAGTGTAATAATGAATACATGTTAATGTATTAGCTCTACAAAATGCAAAAAACTATTATAGACTAATATGGGTCCAAACTAGTTAAACTAGATCCAATCCATATTTGTAATAATAATATGGGTCAAAAATCAAACCAATCCATCACTTAAAAAATAGTTAACCAATCAATACATACAAGTGATTTTGATTAATTATATGATTTTCAACTTAAATTGTTAGGTCTACTTAGACGTCACACTTGTGTAATTCTAACTTTATCTTTAAGAAATCAAAAGTTGTTTAGTTATATAAGCATACAAAAAATTTCAATAAGATTCTTTTTTTAAACTCTTTTATTCCCCCTCCCCCCTTCTTCTTTTGATGCATTTTGATATGGCACTTAAATGCGTTGTTAAGCGGCGTAAATCAATCCTACTGTGTTATTAAATACATAAATGAGTGGTTAGTTAGGTTGAGTTAATAAATTCTAACGTCTTTCCTACGTTCTTCTATTAATGGTTTTTTCATCTACTTTGGACACTAGTTATAATAAGAAAGAAAAAATAAAATCAACTTGCTATAAAAATATGATATCAAAATATGTCAGTTATAACTCTATTTACATAAATTTAAATAATTCCCTCCTTTATCCAAACTTAGGTTACACTTACAGTTTGCGAGAACATACAACTGAGTTAAACGTTTTTCCGTAAGTTCCAATTTATAACATTAATATTACTCATTCCGTTCCAGGATAAAAGTTCTGATTGACATTTTGCGTATATTAAGAAAAAGGATAAATTGACAAAATTGTCCATATTTAAATTCTCACTTAATTGCATAGTTTTCTGCACATTACTAGTGATCCTTCATAAATATGCATAGAGAATAGAAATATAACAATTAATAATAAGGGTATTATAGGCAAATTAAATGTTCGATGTGTTCCTCCTCGATTTTGGAATATACCAGGATGTCATCTATGAACACTACTACGAATTTGTCTAGGAATGGCTTAAACACCCTATTCATTAAGTCCATAAATGCAGATGGGGCATTCGTTAGACCAAATGACATCACCAAGAACTCGTAATGTCCATACCGAGTTCTAAAAGCCGTCTTCGGTATATCTTCTTTTCTCACCTTCAACTGATGATACCCACTTCTCAAATCGATTTTCAAGAAGTATCTAGCACCCTTCAGTTGATCGAACAAGTCATCGATCCTAGGTAAAGGATACCTATTCTTGATCGTAACTTTGTTCAACTCCCTATAATCAATGCAAAGCCGCATCGATCCATCTTTCTTTTTGACGAATTAAACTGGCGCTCCCCACGGTGAAACGCTCGGCTGAATATACTTCTTGTCCAGTAATTCTTGTAGTTGAACCATCAATTCCTTCATCTTGACTGGAGCCATTCTATACGAAGCTTTCAAAATCGGAGCAGTCCCCGACGCTAAGTCGATTACGAACTCTATCTCCCTATCTGGCGGAAGTCCTGGCAAATCGCTCGGAAATACATCCACGAACTCCCTAACCACTGATATCTCCTATACCTTCGGACTTTCCTTACGAGTATCTACTATGTAGGCTAGATATCCCATACAGCCTTGCATCAAAAGTTTCTTGGCTTGCATGATCGTCAGACAACTCGCTTGTCTGGGCGATTTGCTACCATAGAACACTAACTTCGACGGAGTCGTAAGGTTTACTAACTTCTTCTGACAGTCGATTATCGCCCCATGGTTGAACAACCAATCCATACCCAGTATTACATTGAATTCCCCAAGTTTTATCTGAATCAAATCTACCCTCAATTCCTGACCCTTAATGTCCAATCTACAGTTCTTGTAAACAAACCTAACATGAATAACTTCCCTATTCACAATCTCTATGTTCAAAAGGTAAACTAATTCCTCTTAAGGTAAGTCTAGGGTTTTAGCAAATTCATCAGATATGAATGAATAAGTAGCACCCGAATCAAATAATATATATACATTTATACTATTGATCGGAATAATACCTGACACCATATCCTTTGACTGCACAGCATCCTGCACCGTCATGTTGAATGTTCGGGCAGTGGGTCGAATAGCCTGCAGTGGTGCAGCGATAGCTAAAGTGTTGCCGCTCCCATTTCACCCGCTCCTTGCCGACCCTCCAGCTGGCTTCTGAGGGTAACTTCGGGCTATGTGATCCTTGGATCCACATGTGTAGCAAACTCCCTTCTTCGGGTTCGGACAATTCGGCGCAATGTGGCCTTCCTGACCACAGTTGAAGCACACCCGCTTCCCCCTCAAACACACTCCAGTGTGATTCTTTCCCTATGTAGCACATGCTTCGAGTTTCCTCTTTTGCTGGCTTCCCTGCTGACTCCCAGCAGAGGTGTTGTCGTTCCATTTCCTTTTCTGGTTGATAGCCCCGCTACCACCAGACTTGGTTTCTGTCTCATACTTCTTCTTCTTGTCTTGATTGAACTTGGTCACGGCGTCGTTCCCTCCTTTAGCGAGTATGGCCTTTTCCAGCACAGCTACAAACGTATTCAGCTGGAACATGGAGACCTTGCTATAGAGCCAGGGCTTCAGTCCTCGCTCAAACCTCCTCGCCTTCCTAGCGTCAGTACTGACCTGGTATGTAGCGGACCTGGCTAGCTCGTTAAACTTCGCGGCATACTCCGACACGATCATTCCTCCCTGCTTAAGCTCTAGAAACTGGACCTTCATCTGGTCCTGCGAGCTAACGGGGAAGTACATTTCAAAGAACATCTCTTTGAAACGTTCCCACGGTATCACTCCTTCCCCCTCTTTAGTCTTGTTGGCTTGCCACTAGAAGCTAGCATCCGACTTCAACATGAAAGTCGCGAATGTCCGTCTTCTGATCTTCGCTAACCCTAGCCACGTCGAAGACCTTCTCCATCTCTATTACCCACGTCTGGGCATCTATCGGGTTTATCGATCCCTGAAACTCTGTTGGTCCTACTGCCTTAAACTCCTTAAACACTGTACCTTGCACTTGCGGCTGATTTGCAAGTGCTCCTATCAGTAGATTCACCAACTGCTGAACCGAATTGGGATTCGGCCCATCGTTATTGTTGTTGTTGTTCGTCGAACCCTCGGGGTTTTGACGTGTAGGTCTTCTTCTAGGAGGCATTTTCTGTTAAGAAATATCCTTATTAGATCCTTTACTTATTCTTAAATATTCAAGTTCATACTTAAACATTTAGATAATTCCATTCATATCTGAACACATAGCACGCTAATAAACTTCTTTATTTATTCATAGTTTTAAAAACATAGAATAGATAGCCTCTCTGCTATTTACATCATCTTTCCTGAACTGAAAAAGTTACAGGATTACATTACCATCTCATCCCATTATTATCTAAAATTATGGGATTTACATTATTAATAACATAAAGAAACACATAGTTTAAAAGCTCTACTACCTAGGCATGTTAAGACGTCGCACAGCTTCTGCGTTCTTCCTCCATCACCCGGAACACCGTCCTTCGGTCCACCACGTACCATGGTAAACCTTGGAACTGAGCTGGGTAATAGAAGACATGATCCTGGGCCCTCTCTATAGGTATGGAAAGCGTATTCCGTCTCCCTTAGCTTGGCCCTCTTTGCCTGAGCCTCGTCTTTAGCTAGATCGGCTCGTTGAATAGCCCTCAAGCTTGTCTCCTCTACTTTGGCACGCTTCGCTGACTCTTCCTGGATGTCGTGCTTCAGCTTCTCTAGCTCGGTCAGTGCAGCATTTCTATCACTCTCCGCGTGGATTAGATCCCACTTTATATTTCCTAGCTCACTATCCAGCTCTTCGATCGTTTCGTCTCTCTACTGTATAGTAGTCCGACTCTCGTCCACCATTTCCTGAAGCTCCACGTTACGGTCGTAGATCGCCTCGTACATCTCAGCACTAGTAGAGTGAGGTGGGAATTCCTCCTCGGGATCCTTTTCCTCCTCTACCTCCTCTTCTGACTCATCTTCGTCCTCATCATCTTGGTCAGATGTCAGCTTATACTCCTGACTAGCTGTGGTGATCAATGGAGATGGCTCTCTCTGAACCAACTACTCCCAGACAACATGGATGTCTCGGGGCTCCTCATCTCTAGGCACCTGTGGTAACTCCTCCCTAGCCTGACTGGATTCTCCAACGTTCGTCATCCTGACAAAAGAATTTTAGAGTTTAATTATTAAGTGATATCGGTCGACACTCTTTGAATACTAAAACTCAAACACATAGCACATAAGGTAGTTTATTATCTTTACCTATCACCACTATCTTTTTGATCTTCCTATAAGGCTACTACCTAAGGTTTTTCCCCCCACCTAAGGTTCATAACCTAAAGCTTTGATACCAACCTGTGACACCCCCAAATTCGGGTACTTCATTTCCACACGATTTGGTGTTCACTTTCTAAATAAAACATACATCTACCTAATAATAAGGAGTGCAAAATAAATTACAACCTTATAATTAAATAAAAATCTTCCTTGTAAAAAGGATTACAACTTTGTCCAAAATATCCCAGGTTTAATCTAACCTTAACTTAAACATCAAATGCGGAAAATAAAAACATAACATAAAGTAACCCAGTCTTATTAAAATTCATAATTAATAATTAAAACAAGTCTTCACTTGTTCAGCTTGCCTTTGCCCTTACTAGTTGACGGAGCGTCAACACTTTCAACTTTAGCTGCAATGGTTATTTAAATTGTAAGAGTGAGCAAACAAAAGCCCACTAGGAATATCAACAATATAACATAACTGAATAGTTTCAATAGATTTGAATAACTTTTCTTTAAAGAATTAAACAATAATTCTTTCATCAACATTTATAATTCGAATATAGAATTCATCTGAGGGTCATAAGACCTTGAACTTTTGTCCTAGGTTATAAACATTTATATTTAAAACCTTTAACAGTCATGTAGACTATGGACTCTTAACTCGTACTTAGGGGGATCAACCCTTTGTACCATGTATTATGCACAAACATCTTAACACTTTCACATAGTAATCCCCTAATAAATAGGTTTTCATCTCAGTATTTAAATACAAGTCCGCACCAAAGAAAGTTTATTTTGGATAGCTAAAAAGGAAATTTAGAGTTTCAACTATCATCAACTAAGGAGTAGTTGAATTGACTCACAATAATCAAGAATAATTCAATAATAACGAATTACGAAATAACTTATGCTTTAGAATTTAAACTTAAAGCATACAAAAGATAAGATAGACCTTACTTGAACAATTAAGTCAATGTCATTTTAATTAAATCATGAACTTTAAATAAGTACTTGTCCATTGCAGAAATAAAAGGACAATCTCAAGTACAATAAATATTTAAATTTAAAACACTTGCATTAAAATAACAAGTTTAGGGATAGTAGACTTGCCTCAAGCGCAAGCTACTATTACAAACCACGTTCCTTAACAATTTCGACACATATATATTTAACCATTACAATCTAAATTAGTTATCACATAACTACTTCACATATCTCGTTAACCCAATCTAGGTTAACTCATTCCTTTTTAATTATTAATAATTAATAACTAATTATCACATAATTAATCACATCACATGTTCACATAATTAATTAAATTATAATTAAACAAATTATAAGTAAACATTCACTTTAATTATAATTAATCAAATTATAATTACATCTTATATTAATTAAATTATAATTAAATAATTTATAATTTAAATTAAACATGTACTTTAATCATAATTAATCAAATCATAATTATATTTTATGTTATTTAAATTATAATTAAATAAATTATAATTTAAATTAAATATTTACTTTGATTAAAATAAATCAAATTACATTTTGTTATTATAATTAAACAAGTTATAATTTCAATTAAACAATTACTTGATTATAATAAATTAAATAATCACTTAAGGTTTTCACAACTTACTTACTTTTAAATTTTGAAATCATCAAGTACATATTAAAAACATGTTATAGCAACTTGTTACATGTCTAACACATAACCATTATCATTAAACCAAATCAAATCGGGTTTTAAAAACTGAACAAACAAATAAAGAAAATTGCCTCTGCTCAGGGTCTGGCGCAGCTGCGCTCCCATAAGCCTTGGCACCGGCGTAGCTGCGCTGGTGCTCGAGTTAGAAAATTTAGTAGGCGCAGCTGCGCTGTTCCTGCCTTTGTTACAGGCACAGCTGCTCCAGAACGCGGACAGAAACATCGTAGACTGCTCTCTGCTCACTGTTCTTCTCTAAAACTCCAACAATCAACAATTCAAAGCTACTCAACCAGTGTAAGGTACATATTTTCAATAATACGCATGTATAACATAACTCTAATCACAAAAACCATTTAAGCAATCAAAATCAAAGGTTTTAAAAATCTAATTTTTGCTATTTTCATAAAACTCATACATATAACTAAATAATTCCTCATGGATTCAATTTTCAACCAAATCAATTCATAACATATGCATTGTTTTCTGTTATTAAAGATAGTATCCTAAGCAACTTTAGATTGGCATATTACAACAAAATTAAATCATGATTTCCACTCTAAAATCAACCAAAAACATGTAAACTTCATAAGAACACAATTTCTTCGTTTAAAACTTATTTATACAATAATTTAATTTATGAAAATCGTTTATAGCATTCAATCAATTATAAACAACTTATGAATGCCTTATACATATGTAATCATGTTTACATCACTTTCATGAAATTTCATATTCACAGAGAACCCAGAACATGAAGAACAATGAACATAATTTTAAAACTATGAATTTAGAAGTTATACCCTTTGCTTATTGAAGTGAAGAAGACGATAATCGTTGATTTTCTCAAGCTTCTTTTCCCTCTTCCTCCTCTTTTCTCTTCTCTTTCTCTTTAACTTTCTCTGTATATTTTCTCCTTTTGTTTTCTCTTTGTTCTATCTTTCTAATGTAGTATAAACTAACTGATATATTAGATATAAATTAATATAAAATATATAACTGTCAATACATAAATATATCCTATTAATAACATGTCAGTTATAGTTTATTTGAAATTCAAAAGCCATAATGCTTTGTTTGGTAAAAACAGCTTTATTTTAAAAACATGTTTTTAGTAGTTAAGGCCCTGTTTGGCAAAACGGATTTAAAACATGTGCAAAGGCCTTGTTTGGCAAACAGTTTTAAAAACTCTTTTTAATTACTTTTAATAAATTCTTTAACACATATTTTTAATGTTACACTTTAATTAATTAAATCTTTAACATTCTAATTTAATTAATTAAAAGCTAACATCAATTAACCACATAAAAAATGCCACATAGCAATTATAATTACTCGCTAATTATAATTTCATGTAACAATTATCACATAAACTTTATTTATTTAATTATCTCAATTAAATTAGACTATACCATAAAATCAATGTACATCAATTAAATTAAATATTAAATATTCATTTAATTAATATATTATACTTAATTAAATTATTCCACAACAATCACATAATTTATTTATTTAACTCAATAAATAAATTAAATTAAATATTTATTTAATTCAATAAATATTTAATATCAATATATAAAATTCTCATTCGTTGCAGGTACACTTTGGATTGAGAGTTGTATGCTGGGGTGTGCTACTCAGTTGCAATTAAGTATCAATTCTGAAGAACTGAGTAGCGAAGCAAGTTTTCTTCTTCGAGATCGTAGAGTTTATCGTTGAGTGTTCTTCAGCGTTTTTAATCTTTGCTTGCTTACTTGCTTGGTCTGAATCCTCGTCTGATTTTCTTATCAAGGAGCCTTTGAAATCTAACCGTTGAAGGCATCCGTTGCAGCATTAAATGCTTCAGACAGTTCTGTGCATTGATGTTGATTTCCTACTTTTCTGCTGCTCAGCCGACTGGCCTACTGACACAGCAGACTGCTTTCTCACCTAACACCTGAAAAGATGTTTTCTACAAGCATGTTAGTCCTTTTCTTAGCTTCTTCAATACGCTTCTTCGATATATACTAAGGATGGGTGTAGGATCATTGGGACTATCAATTTGTCAACGTCTATAAGCCTTTCTTCAATTGTTGATCTTCCTCCTTCATCAGATAGACGAACTTTGATGCTGACAGGAGGGTCACCACGATCGCGGTCTTTGTACCATGATCGTTGTGTGATGTCTTGCATAGGCTGGACTCAATCTTGATTGTAGAGAACACTACGATTTCTCTTAAGCTCTTTGATAGACTACGATTTCCACTTGCTTGACTTGCAGACTCCACGCTTTCGAGAGCAGACTGTGATTCTTGACTTGGCTCGGAAGGCGCTCGGATCATCTCCACGATTCTGAGTGTGGCTTCCAGGACAGACTACGATCTTTGGACACTTTCATTGAAGCTCCACGGTTCTGCCTTGGCTACTGCAGACTGGCTTTGACAAACTACGATTCTGTCAAGGCCTAACATTTACATCTCAAAATAGATCAACCTAACAGTTTTGACCTTTCTTCTATACATTCATTTACAGAATGATAAACATTAAAGCACAGATCAACCTAACAATTTTGATCTATCATCTAAATCCTTGTACATATGTTCTTTGAAGGACTTTACATTTAAGCATTTATATTTACTTTTAACATCAAATTTGAATATGCAATTCCCAATAATCTCCCCCTATTTGATGTTGACATAACCAAGGATATTTGTATTATAGCATCAATTTCTAAATGCAGAATGCTAGAAAGTAAATATGACTTAGTGTTTTAGTGAGCAGCTAAAATTTCTAGAGAATAAGCATGAATTTATTGATGTTTGAAAAGATATTACAATCTAGCATAAAAACATCAATACAAAATAAACTTTGACTTATCTCTATTTTCTTTGCCTCTTGTTCTTCGGAGGGTTGGCATGCTCTTCAGCTCTTCTTCTTCTACTGACTTCATCTCTCCATGCGATGTCAGCCAGCTCTTCCTGGCTCAGCCTTTCTGAATGATCATGTTTGTTCATGAAGATAGGATCTTCAACAGGCATGCTGAGGCCAATATGGGATACTCCTTGTGAGCTATGAGCTTGACCTTGACTGCCTCTATAGGATTCAGCTATGAGAGGTGGACGGCTCTACTACTATTGATCAATTTGTGGAGTCTGAAAGCTAGGACTTCTAGGGTTACTCCTCGACGATTGACCAATGCAAGTTTGCTTTCTTTTGCCTTTTCCTCTGCTGCTTCTGCCTCTATCTCCTTCCTCATTATTCTCCCCCTTTATGTCAGCATCAAGAGTTCGAATGTCTTCAGAGAGGCACTTGACACCTTGCACCAGCTCATGCATCTGAGAGCGGTTTTGGGCAATGTCACTACGATTTTTCGCGACTATAGCCTCAGTATTTTGTCTTTGTTGCTGAAGTCGTTCCATAGCTTCTATAGTTTGCTGAACTTAAGTCATGCCATAGGTTTGGAATTCGTGTAGTGTGATGCCCAGCTCATGAATCTATTTAGTCATGAGCTCATTATGAGTTTGTTGAGTTTTCTGCATGATCTCCATAGATTGCTTATGCTTTTTCGTTGCTGCAATGTGAATAACATCCCTTTGGCTGAGGCTGTCACCCATTTCCTTGACAATCTCCCTCAGCTTCTTTGACAGCTCAGTTGCCAAGTTCTCTGGTAGAGTTTGGACAAAGCTGATTATGTGGTCAAACCTTTTGTGAAGCGCCAGAGAGTTTGCTTCAAGAATCTCCTCTGTCTCTGGGGCCATATGACTTGTCAGATCAGCCAACTCCTCATTTGTTGACAGTAGAGACAATCGGTCAAGAATTTTCTGAGTATCAGAAGGAGGAGGGGTCGTAGTGTATTCACCTGTCCTTAACATACTTGTTAGAGCAAGTGTCATATAAAAGTATTCGTTGTTGGAGGACGAGGGAATGGTTGACTGGGTTAGAGGTGTGGCAATTTGGTTTATTGGTGAAGTGTTTGGTTCAGGATTTTGTGTGTCTGGTTCGTTGATTTATTTTGGAGACTCTATGATTGCAGTGTCCGGTTGGTCGACTAGCATGAATAATAGTTCGTTGTCCAGATTTGGTGTTACAATGGTTGAGGTTTCAAGCATCTGCTCGACTATTCTGGTGATTTGCTTGATAACCATTGGATCATTGACAGTTTGCTCTATAAGAGCAAGTTGGTTATTTGGTTCATCAGTTACAGAGTTTTGGGACTCTGTAACTGGAAACTGGTTTAGTGGGTGAAGAACCACTTCCAACCATTTTGGCAGTTCATAGAATTGATTGAAATGTGATGGAGGAGAGTGGTTGATAATGAAGGAGAGGGGAGTAAAGTATACCTCTGGCTCAGCTTCTGAAGTTGAAGCATTTGTGATCAGCTTCTGAGCAAATCTTCGATTTCCTAGAAATCCATAGGCAAGCACTGAGATTGCTGGATAAGCCTTGTAAATCCAGAACATGTGATCCCAGGTATTGAGAATTAGAGCTCTATGATAGGGCATCATAGACAAGTAATCAAACAGTTGATTGTAGTTAGTTGTTCTTTCTCCATTCCTGCACACAGCCAGAACCTCAAGTTCATCATCCTCTTCTACATCACCATCTTCATCAAGAACTTCCACCACATCTGCCATTACATCATCTTCAATGTTTACCATCACTGCATCAGCAGACTCTACGAACTCTTCAGGAGCTGAGAGGACTTCATCTACTGGTAGCTCCCCCTCAGCTTCTGCACACTCTGGTTCTTGTGCTTCTAACAGCTCCCCCTCAGCTGTACCACTTTTTGGAACAGGAACTTCCAGAGTTTCTTCTTCACCATCATCAGGGCTCATTTGTGTTGCTTCTGGCACTACTTCTTCAGACTAAGCCACATCTTCTACCAGAACTTCCTCAGATTAAACAACAACTTCTGGCTGTACTTCCATAGCAACAATCGTTGGTTCAGGCATCTCCTCTTCAGCATTGATTATGGCCTGATCAGGTGTAGTAGTGTTGTCTGCATGACTGATGTAGGCTACCACATCTTCAATGATTCTGGTCTCTTCCAAGGTTGGACCAGATGCTTGAGGCTCAGTGTTTTGTTTATCCTTCTCAGCAGCCCTTCTTCTTTCATCTTCCTTTAAAACTTCCTCATTTTCCAGAACATACTTCTTGACAAGCTTCTTCACCCTTTTCTTTGGCTTGGATATAGCCTTATCACTTTCTTCAACTTCAACCCTGACAGTTTGTTCAGACTGAGAGGCTGTTGCAGCTTCTCCTTCTGCAGTAGCAGTCAGTCTGGACTCTACGATTGGTGATGACTCCACAATCGTAATGAGTGAAGACTTCTTTATTCTATGGCTGCGTTTTTTCTTCTTCTGACGATCAGAACATCCTTCAGCCTTGTCCTCACTTGTCTCCCTCTTCTTCTTTTTATTTTTTGTCAGAACTTTTTTTGGTGATTGAGTTGCCTCAAGAGTAAGAACTCTGTTGGTGGTAAGGCTTCTAATCTCAATGTCAGCACCAGGACCCCCTTGGGGTGCATCAGTGGTTGAGCCTTGAGGTTCCTCAGCTATTTGAACAGCTTCATTCACCTTCCTCTTCCCTTTGCTCTTTCTGATCAGAGCCAAGGGTTCTTCTTGGTTGACTTCTTCATCTTCCTCAGCTTCCTTCACAGCAGATGAGGTTGCAGACATCATCTTCACATTCTCTGCTGGATTCCTCTTCCAATTCTGAAACAGTTATTGGGTCATCTTCCTGTTGGGATTGATGGAAACACCTTCTTTATCCTCAATCTTGTCACCTAGGGCAGACTGTAGAATTATGCTGATAAACCTCCCATAGAGCATTTTGGCAGATCTCTTGGTCTTCTTAGGGCTGAGCATCCACTTCCCAAACTAATCCATCAGTAAAGCCCAATAGTTGAGTTAAACTTTGAAGCGGATGACTGTCATGAGTTTCAGTTGCTTCTCATTGACAGAATCGTGACCGGAGCCCTTGTAGGATATGCATTTTCCAACAATATTAGCAACGAACTCATATTCTTGGGGAAATGCTTTTTTCTTTTAGCCACTTTTTCCTTCAATCTTTGTGTAGTGCATCTTTTTTAGTCCTTTATGGAAATTAATAACTTCCATGGACGGAAGACCTTTAGATTTAAAACCTAGGACTAGGTTTATGCCTTCAGCGTTGAGTCGAATCTGCACGCCCTTGACCTTGGTAATGATGACGTCGCCTTCAACGATCCCATTGCTGTAAAACTCTTTCACCGGCTTTGGGTAAATCATGGTGCTAGTGCCTAGAGCTTCTTCTAGGCCAGCTCTCTTCAGAAGTGATAGAATCTTGTGAAACTCAGGGCCAACCTTTTTGAACTCGTCAAACCATAGCTGATAACCAGAGATAACATTGGAAGCAGTCATTTGATTTTGTTGAGTATCCTGTGACGAACAAATTTAGCTTAGCTTTCTGAAACTTAGGGTTTCGTTTGAGAGAGAGAGAGAGAGATAAGCTTTTGAATTTCAAAGCTAAACTGACAAATGATATTTCAAAATGAATTTATAACTTCCCTCCATATGATTTACATAGTGGGACACGTGTCGAGTTCTGCATGACTCCACGGTTTTAAGTCACGTGGAAAGTTCGATTCTGCCCTTAGCTTCCCCTGAGTTAGTGAGTCCTTATGAGAGGACTATGATTGCCGAGAACCATTCCACGATTGTTGAGTTCCATGCTTAGCTAGCTCCTTGACCGTTGACTCTACGATTTTCTTTGAAGCATTCTGAAATGACATCCCTTCTGGAATAAGGTAGCTTAGGAAGGACCAACCTGTAAGACCCCAAATTTTATGAATAAGATTTAATTTTCTTTATATATTATTTTGAAATAGTAAGGTGTTGATTTGATAAATGTGATAAGTTATGGGTAAGATGTGCAAAGTTCATAAAGTAAGCAAGTGGTTATAAAATATTCGTTGTGTCGGGGAATATTCGTTTGGTCAAGGAATATTCTTTTTGTCGGAGAATATTCGTACGACGGCGCAGTCATTGGAGGACCCCATAACGGAATGAATGTCGGATATAGAAAGCGACAGAAATAATCTTTTCATATAATAACGGCAAAACTGTTACCGTTAGTACTGTTAAAATACCCGGTGGTTAAAATACAGTAATACGCGGTGTTGCACAGTAGCACACCGTATTGCACAGTATTTCAAATTATTGATTCTTACGTAGGAAGGCACTTACTCAATTATTGTTACAGTAATTACTGTTCAATATTTTATATTATTGATTCAATAATTGAATAATATTTTACTGGTTTAATATTTGCTACGTTGATATTTTATATCAATAAGTGTTACTTTGCTATTTTATATTATTGATTCAATAATTGTCATTGCACATTATTTCAAATTATCAAATCAATAATTCATATTATTTGAATAATATTATTAGATAGCATTATTGACAATGTCAAAGGAATTTCTGTCTAGGAAAGGGGTTGATTAATTGCGCGCCAGCAAGGAGAAATCCTTATTGGAAGGCCCCCTCTTTCCTGGAAATGACATGGTTGTCAATATTGTAGTTCTGTAATATTATTTGTGAATAATTAATTTTTGATATATATGATAAGAAAATATTTATTCAATGTGAATTTAAACAGAGGAATTTTTAACATGTGATATTTGTTGAAAGTTGGTATTTTATCTTTTTTGATAAAATAATTCATTCAAATATATTGTTATAATATTACATTATAGTAGTATGATATGATTATATAATAGTATGATTAGGATGGTAACATTATTATAGTAAATTCATGGTATAAAAGTTAAACGAGGTGGGAGAGTGCAAATTGAATTTGAACTCTTATGATGCAAACAATGATGTCATCGGAGCGATGAGGTAAGCAATGATGTCATCGGAGCGATGAGGTAAGCAATGATGTCATAGATCGATGATGTAAGCGATGATGTCATAAATTATGGCAAAACGACTATTTTACCCTTACTCTGCCGAGCCTATAAATAGAAGCTCTTTTCTTCATTATTTCTCACCAATTCACTAAAGCTATGGAGAGAGAAAGTATAGAGAGAATAAGAGAGAAAGAAGAAGAGTATTCTGCTATTACTCTAGTGCAGTCTCCAAATTTTAAGGTAAGGGGTATTATTTATTTCGTATTCATGAAGAGAGTTATTTTCATTCAATACTCGTAAGGGTTGTTATTCCATTCCTTATTATTCTGTTGGAATAACATGTCTACGCGGACTACCGCATGCCTGGTGAATAACCCTTCAAATTCAGTTGTTATTAAATTGTGAAAATAATCTGTCTGAGCGGACTACGGCCAGACGGGTGAAAATCCAATTGCAGTTTTGTATATTCATTTCAGATTCTTAACTCTAAACTTACTACGGTAAGTATTGCTTCTATAATTTCTGAAATGATCAGATATTACTTGAGTTTTGCGCTTCATCTAATATTATTTCACTGAAATATTGGTCTGAACTTTCTTGTGAAATTTTTATCTTTTTATGTCGAGTTACTATTCACGAGTTACTATTTACGGGGTACTATTCACGGTAAAAAATATTTTTTTTCTTCTTCCAAATCATCTTTGATTGGATCCAGGTTTTGATCTTCATTCTTGAACTCTGGAGAAATTCTCTAATATTTGTCCTTTATCTCACTGGATCCGTTATTCGTATTATTTTTCATCATCCACAGTTCTAAATGGTGATATAACTGAATATCTTTGGCCTGTAGTGCAAAGATGAATAATTACGTGATGAATATCTTTGGCCTGTAGTGCAAAGATGAATGATTACCTGATGAATATCTTTGGCCCGTAGTGCAAAGATGGACAGGTGTTGAGATGAACATGACCAACTGATTATACAAATGAATATCTTTGGCCCGTAGGGCAAATATGGATATTTGATTCGAGATGTATATTGATTGATGTTACAGGGATAAAATATTGATGATGGACTTTTAAATCAAAGAAGATAGTAGACATCATTCTCTACTTAACTCTTCTAATGAATTGTTATTTTCGCTGCGAATATTGATCTAAAACTTGTTGTCCATGATATTTTATCTGATTTATTGAAGGCTAACGATAATTTGTTTTTCATTATCTTAGTCCTAATATTCTTTACTAGGCTAGTTTTGCTCACCCTTTTCTTCCATTGTTCTCTTCAGGAAATGAGAATATCGCGGGTACTAGTCGGGGAATGGAGTGATGGTCCGAGTTAGAGCTGTAGAAGTCCTCACTATTTGTTTTATTTAAAATAGTGTGATAATAAATATAATGAGGACTTAGTTTGAATGTTAATATTTTCTACATATCTGTATTAACACTCACAGTTATGTGGTCGTATTTTGCACGATCGTGTGATATGAAAGATTGTATTTGAATTTTATTGAGTGTATTTGGCGACTCAAAATGGGTGGAGTATTGAACTTATTTTGGGGGCGTCACACAACCTCTTAGTCTGACAATAAGGGTCAAGTTTGTCCCTGAGACGTTTTATCAGAAGGATTGCTTAGCTTGATAATGCTGCCACCACAGTTAGCTTTTCTACCATGTCTAGAACACTCCGCGATCGTGGTTTCTCTTAGTCATCTCTACGATTTTAACTTAGCCTTTGTATCTGCATAGTTAGCACCAACTAGAGCATAGAATTATGGTTGTAAATTTAATATACCTAACTCACATATCAATTTATTAAATCTGGATTCATCTAAGGGTTTTGTAAACACATCAGCAAGTTGATTTTCATTAGGGATGTATTGCAAAGATATAGTTCCATTTTGAACATGGTCCCTAATAAAATGATATCTTATCTCTATATGCTTAGTCCTAGAATGCATGACAATATTATGTGTTATTGCTATGGCACTGGTGTTATCACAGTGAACAGGTATAGATTTGAAATCAAACCCATAGTCTGCTAGCTGGTTCTTCATTCATAAGATTTGAGCACAACAGCTGCCTGCAGCAATATATTCAGCTTCTGCTGTTGAAGTTGATACTGAGTTTTGCTTCTTACTGAACCAGGACACTAGTCTATTTCCTAGCAGTTGACAAGTGCCACCGGTACTCTTTCTATCTATTTTGCATCTTGCAAAGTCAGCATCTGAATATCCTGTCAGTTCAAAATAGGACTCCTTGGGATACCATAGTCCCAAGTAGGGTGTACCTTTAAGATACCTGAAAATCCTTTTTACAGCATTTAAGTGTGATTTCTTAGGATTAGCTTAAAATCTAGCACATATACATGTTGCAAACATTATATCTGGTCTACTAGCAGTTAAGTAGAGAAGAGAGCCTATCATACCTCTATATTGAGTAATGTTAATACTTTTACCTTTCTCATCTTTGTCAAGCTTGGTTGCTGGAATTGGTGTTTTCATGGGAGAGGTTGATTCTATGCCATACTTCTTAAGTAGGTCTTTGATGTACTTGGCTTGGTTGATGAAGATACCTTCATCAGTCTGCTTTACTTGCAGTCCAAGGAAGAAATTCAGCTCACCCATCATGCTCATTTCGAACTTGCTATGCATAAGCTTGGCAAATCTCTTGCACAGATTTTCATCAGTAGAACCAAAGATAATATCATCTACATATATTTGAACTAGTAACACTTTATCTTTGTGCTTCCTAAGAAATATTGTGATGTCTACTCTACCTCTAGTGAATACTTTTTCAACAAGAAAGTTAGTTAGTGTTTCATACCATGCTCTAGGTGCTTGTTTATGTTCATATAAGGCTTTGTCTAATCTATAGACATAATTAAAGAGGGTTGGATTGATGAAACCTGGAGGTTGTTCCACATATACTTCTTCTTGAAGTTCACCATTTAGGAATGCACTCTTGACATCCATCTGGAAGACTTTGAACCTCATGTGGGCAGCAAATGTAAGGAATATTCTGATTGCTTCAAGTCTGACAACAGGTGCAAAGGTCTCATCGTAGTCAATGCCTTCTTCTTGAGAATAACCTTTAGCCACTAGTCTTGCCTTGTTCCTTGTGATCACCCCATCTTCATCCATCTTATTTCTGAAGACCCATTTGGTGTCAATGACTGGATGATTCTTTGGTCTAGGAACTAATCTCCAGAATTTGTTACTTTCAAACTGATTCAGCTCCTCTTGCATGGCTTCTATCCAGCTTACATCTTCCATTGAATCTTCTATCTTCTTGGGTTCCATTTGAGACAGAAAACTCAAATAGAAACACTCATTCTGAGTTACAGATCTTGTCCTGATCCTGGCAGTTGGATCTCCAACGATCAGGTCTTAAGTGTGATCTCTTGCCCATCTGTTCCTTGTTAGAACATCAGTTCTGGTGCCTTCTTATCTGAACTCTTCAAGATTAACTTCTGGTTCTTGTTGAACAGAATCGTCGTCTGGTGCAGCTCTCTCCACGATTTCTTCTTCAGCCTCTACGATTCCACCTTCTGGAACTACGGTCGTGGTGTTGGGCTTGACCACCTCATTCGTGGTGTTAGAATCGTCGATCGCATTGCCTTGTGGTGCAGACTTGTCTGAGTCTGTTTCATCAAAGATAATATAGATCGAGACTTCAACACTTAGCGTCTTCTTGTTGAACACTCCATAGGCTTTGCTGTCTGTGGCATGTCCAAGAAATATTCCTTCGTCTGACTTGGGTTGGAACTTAGTCAGATATTGCTTCCCATTGTTAAGGATGTAGCATGCACAGCCGAACACATGGAAATAACTGATATTTGGCTTTCTTCCTCTCCACAGCTCGTAGGGAGTCTTCTTCATCGTAAAGTGAGCAAGAGATCTATTCTTAGTGTGCACGCAGTGTTGATGGCTTCTGCCCAGAAGTATTTAGACATATGAGCTGCTGCTAGTAGAGTTCTTCCTGCTTCAATCAACGTTCTGTTCTTCCTTTCAGCTACTCCATTTTATTGTAGAGTTCGTGGTGCTGAGAAGTTATAGCTGATGCCATTGTCTGCAAAGAATTGATCCATTTATGAGAAGTCGAACTCTCTACCATGATCACTCCTTATAGCATTGATTGTCTCTCCTTTTTTATTCATCACCAGCTTGAACATCTTGATCAGTTGGGAGCTTGTCTCATCTTTAGAGTTCAGAAAGAACACCCATGTGAATCTGGTGTAGTCATCCACTACGACCAGTGGGTATCTCTTTCCTCCTAGGCTCACAGTTGGAATAGGCCCGAAGAGATCCATGTGAAGTAACTGAAGGGCCTTATCAATTGAGTTGACTGCTTTGCCTTTGAATGAGCTCCTTGTTTGCTTTCCAAGCTGGTAGGCGTTGCATGGCCTTTCTTTGACGAAGTTGAACTTGGGTAAACCTGCTACAAGATCTTTGGAGGCCAGCTTTGACATGCTCTTGAAGTTGAGATGGGATAACCTTCTATGCCAAAGAAAACTTATTTCTTCAGAGGCTTTAGCAAGAAAGCATACTGTCTCGTCAGAACTTAGTTGAGCAAGATTAACAGTGTAGACATTTCCTTCTCTTGTTCCGATCAACTTAATAGATGATGTCTCCAGATCTCTGACTTGACACTGATTGTTGAGAAAAGTGACTTAATGGCCTTTGTCGCAGAGTTGGCTAATGCTAAGAAGGTTGTGCTTTAGTCCCTCTACATATGCCACTTTGCTGAAGGACACAGCACCATTCCCAGCTGAGCCATATCCTTTTGTCTTGCCAGAGCCATTATCTCCAAAGATAACCGTTGGTCCCTCTTTATCTGTGAAGTTAGACAGGAGGGCTTTGTTCCCTGTCATATGCCTTGAGCAACCACTATCCAGATACCATGTTGTGATCGTGGTGCTCGATTCTTGCAGACAGGTTAAGCTTTCATGTTGGTACCCAGACTTGCATATTTCCTACAATGTTAGTACCCTTGGGAACCCAAATTTGCTTGACTTTGGGCCTTCCATGCAGAGTGTTATGATAACATATTGCAGCTTTATGACCATTTCTACCACATACAAAGCATCTAATATAATGCATGCTTGTGTGTGTGTGTGGTATTCTTTCTCTATTTGGACTTTTGTGGATACTTGGTGGCCTTATCCTTATACTGATTCTTCTTTTTCCATGCAGCCTTAGGATTCACGGTTTGTGCTGAGTGAACCTCAACACCACGATTCCTTCCAGGTTGGTTCATGGAGTCAGTTTTGCTTGACTCTACTATCCTTCGAGGTTGGGCAGTGGTGACTGAGTTACTCTTTTCTTTTCTGAATCCCAGGCCTGCATGGGATTTGTTGTGTCTTGGGACATGACTTGGATCAGAAGAGCAGAGTTGCATTGGTTCTTCCTTCTGTGTGGATTTTATAAATACAATGCTTCTATTTAGATTAGAAACACTGCTACTGTTAGTATCCTTTATGTTTTCCACATTTGGTTCTGGGGTAGACTCCTTAAAACCTAAACCTATTCTGTCAGATGCACTTCTCTGATTGGAGATCAGGGAGTCCATGGCTGAGGAAGACCTATTCCACAAAGAGATAGTCTTTTCTAGCTCCTCAATCTTAGAGGTTAGTTTTGACTCTCTTTGTGTGCTCAGTTCATTGGTCTGTCTTAAGATTTTATTCTCAGCTTCAAACTTAGAGAGAGAGGCAAAACTGAGTAGATTTGTTTCCAGTTCTTTCTGAACTTTCTCTTTCTCTTTTTGAAGGCCAGAATAATATTTGGACAGAACTCTGAACCACCTCATGTATTGATATAGAACAGATGTTCTATTATGAAGAGCAGTTCTTAAATCATCAATGTCTACATCAGGAGTGTTGAAGTCAAATACCTCATCTATGCTTACCTCAGGATGGTCAGTGCTTTTCTTGTTGTTTGCATCTTTAGCCATTAGACATAGGTTGGCTGTTTGAGGTTCTTCATCATCTTTAGACTCATCATTGGTGTCGTTGTCTGAGTCACTCCATGAACTTCCAGCTACAAGACCTTTGTCTTTCTTCTGATGCTTTTTGTAGCCTTTGAACTCCTTCTTTGGATTTGTCTTTCTTTTCAGCTCTTCTCTGATAGGTTTGTTGCAGTTTGCAATGAAGTGTCCAGGCTTCTTGCAGTTGTAGCATAAGTCATTGATCTTCTTTTTACTGCTATTGTTGTTGAATCTCTTAGGTCTACCGCTTCTTCCTTTGCTCATGAACCTTCTGAGTCTTCTGACCAGCATTGAAACTTCATCATCATCATCTTCCTCAGAGGCAGATTCATTTTCATCATGAGCTTTGGAGATCTCTTCTGTTGCTTTGAGAGCAACTCCTTTATTCTTCTATCTTCCTTCAGATAGAGTTTCTGCTCGTTGAGTCAGCTCTAGTTCGTAGGTAAGAAGGTTGGCATAGAGTTGTTGGACAGTCATTTCATGCAGGTTCTTTGATTCTCTGATTGCAGTGGTTTTGGCATCCTACTTTCTTGGTAGGGACCTCATGAACATGATGATAAGATCTTTGTTGGGATAGACCTTTCCAAAAGCTTGAAGAGAGTTGAGTAGCAAGTTGAATCTTTCATAAGTGGAAGTGACGTTTTCTCTTGGAATATGGGTAAACATCTCATACTATTGAGTCAGTAGAGATTGCTTGTTTTCTCTGACTTCTTAGTTCCTTCATGCATGATAAGTAGTGCTTCCCATACTTCCTTGGCAGTTTTGCAGTTGACCACGTTCTCGAACAGATTGTCTTCTAAAGACTGGAACAAAATGTTCTTAGCCTTTTTTTCTAGCTGGACATCTTTCTTCTCGTTGTCAGTCCATTCAGCTTTAACCTTGACCACAACTCTGTTTGGATCTTCTGGAGTTGGTGCAAGCCTTGTTGGAATATAAGGCCCATTCAGAACGGTTTTAAATAGATCATCATCTATTGAATCCATGTAGGCTTGCATTTGAACTTTCCAGTTAGCAAATATGTCTCTATTGCACATAGGTAGCTTGCTGCCTCCACCTGTCTTGGTCTCGCTTATCAGATGTGCCATTGGATCTACTCAAGCTTTGTATGCTAGTTGAGAGAACCTGCTCTGATACCAATTGTTAGTTCCCAAAGGCATAATAGTTATCTAGAAGGGGGGGGGGTTGAATAGATATTTTAAACTTTTTCTTTTTCAAAATACTTGTCAGTATTGAATATACTGACTACAGCAGAATATATGTTTGTTCCCCTTAAGATAATGCAATATTGGTTTGATAAGCAGTTATGGAAGTTATAACAGATATAGCAGTTATAGCAGTTAATGAGACACAGAGGTTTTAAGTGGTTCAGAGCACTCAAGACTCCTAGTCCACTCTTCTACTCCACGAGTATGAAATCCACTAAGGATGTCTTTACAACTTTGAATCACTTAGATTCCTTCAAGGCCAGCAGCCTTGGAACTTCAGTTCACTAAGAACTCTTCAAGATCAACAATCTTGGAACTTCTTTAGTTCACTTAGAACTCTTCAAGTCCAGCAGACTTGGTACACTTTGGATTGAGAGTTGTATGCTGGGGTGTGCTACTCAGTTGCAATTAAGCATCAGTTCTGAAGAACTGAGTAGCGAAGCAAGTTTTCTTCTTCAGGATCGTAAAGTTTATCTTTGAGTGTTCTTCAGCATTTTTAATCTTTGCTTGCTTACTTGCTTGGTCTGAATCCTCGTATGATTTGCTTATTAAGGAGCCTTTGAAATCTAACCGTTGAAGGCATCCGTTGCAATATTAAATGCTTCAGACAGTTCTGTGCATTGATGTTGACTTCCTGCTTTTCTCCTGCTCAGCCGACTGACCCACTGACACAGCAGACTGCTTTCTCACCTAACACCTGAAAAGATGTTTTTTGCAGGCATGTTAGTCCTTTCCTTAGCTTCTTCAATACGCTTCTTCGATATATACTAAGGATGATTGTAGGATCTTTGGGACTATCAATTTGTCAATGTCTATAAGCCTTTCTTCAATTGTTGATCTTCCTCCTTCATCAGATAGACGAACTTTGATGCTGACAGGAGGGTCACCACGATCGCGGTCTTTGTACCATGATCGTTGTGTGATGTCTTGCATAGGCTTGACTCAGTCTTGATCGTAGAGAACACTACGATTCCTCTTAAGCTCTTTAATAGACTACGATTTCCACTTGCTTGACTTGTAGGCTCCACGCTTCCGAGAGTATACTGTGATTCTTGACTTGGCTCGGCAGGTGCTCGGATCATCTCCACGATTCTGAATGTGGCTTCCAGGACAGACTACGATCTTTGGACACTTTTATTGAAGCTCCACGATTCTGCCTTGGCTTCTGCAGACTGGCTTTAACAGACTATGATTTTGTCAAGGCCTAACATTTACATCTCAAAATAGATCAACCTAAAAGTTTTGATCTCTCTTCTATACATTCATTTACAGAATGATAAACATTAAAGAACAGATCAACCTAACAATTTTGATCTATCATCTAAGTTCTTGTACATATGTTATTTGAAGGACTTTACACTTAAGCAATTATATTTACTTTTAACATCAAATTTGAATATGCAATTCCCAACATACTCTATTGAAGAGAATGATTGATCTCATAATCATTTGTGTGGAGACACTAAAACAAGTATGTAGGTGTTTATTGAAGAATAAGTTCACTGAACGTGATTCGCTTAAAGGAACCCTAATGGAGTTTTACTTCACTGACAATAAGAGTTCCTGAAGTGATAGTTGTACAAGTGATCTGTGGACTTGAGAATATTATAGTATCTTGTGTATACTGAGTTATATTTTGTCATATTTCTTAATACATTAGGGTATGTTATAGGTTATGTTCGGGGATAATAAAGTATACATGGAGATAACTGAATGATCAACAAAGAATCTACCACTTCCAGTAAAAGAAAGAGAATTTCCTATGCGATTCGATGAATGACAACTCAGAAATCCTTGGCCAAGGTATAATGGAGATTAGAAAGAAGTTTCTAATTTACATTAATCAGAGTTGGGCATTTTGTGAATCGAAATGCATATGATTAAATAAATAAGACTTGTCAGTAATTCCATGTCTTATGTTTAATCGGTACATTGTATGTTAGAATAATTGAATTGTACGGTAACTATTCACGAAATATGTTCTTTGTATTCTTTGTAATGTTCTTAGTTATTAACGTTGAATTCATATTACCCGGACAATCATGATACATTATTTATAAGGTGTAACTCATGATATATAATAAAAATTATTTATTTATATTTGAATTAAAGGAGTTTAATTCATTATAAATAATATTAGAATAGTTCTAATTTATTTATTCTACTATTGATTTAATATTGAACCTAGAGGGTCATACCACAAAAGGGAAAAATATGATTTTAGAAGTGATTGACTTAATAATAATAAATTAAGTGTATTTAATTTATTAGTGGAATAAGTTAAATAGCTTAAGATTTATAATTAATTATTTGGAGGAATACTAATATTATAAATTAATAAGATTAGACATCTTATTATTATTATTATTAAATTGACTAAATAATAATAATATGGTATTTGGAGAAATACAAATATTTATAATTGAGTATTTGGAGGAATACTAAATTATAAATAAATAAGAGGAGTCTTATTATTATTATTATTTTATTTAGTTCCTAATAAAATTGGGAATTGAAATAAAACACAATTCCTTAGGGTTAAGGATTAGGGTTATTCTTTAAATAAAAGAAGTTTTATTATGGAAAAGACTAATGCAATTTCTGCAACTTGCTTCTCTCTTGCAAGCATTCTCAAAACCCTAAAGATTTAGGATAAAGAGAATTAGGGCTAGCCACCAAAAATGTAGTAAAATCAAAAATTCACATATTAAATATGTTCCTCTTGGTGGATCACCTCTTGGGCGTTGCATACACTTTATAGCGAATATTGGATCCGAAGATTGAAGAGATCGCGAAGGATCAAAGATTCAATTTACAGTCTTCATCAAAGGTTTACATGCTTCAAAGGTATTTCTTTATCTTTCCTCAATTAATTATATAAGGCTCAATTAATTATATAAGGCTACACATGAGATTGTTAAAATTTTAAATTGCTATTTTTGCATGCTTCCGCTGGTTTTTTTTTCCAATTAGATTGAATGCTTTGATTACGTTTTAGCGATCCTACAGTATGCACACTAGATCTAAGGGTAAAGAGGAACTTTTACCATACGCCGAAGATATTGAAAGGAACTTTTGAAAATTGAAGTTAACTAGTGAGGAAGCGCAGTCAAAAAAAGAACTGGCAGAGGAAACTGAAAATCAATTGGACATGGCTGCAGAAGATCAAAAATCACTTAGGGATTATGCCATGCCAATAGTGACAAACATTCAGTCTAGCATTCAGAGACCTACGATCAATGCGAACAGTTTTGAGATCACCAGGGACTATTCAAATGTTATAGAATTCGATACAGTTTGGGGGTGGTTCGAGTGATGATCCTAATGAACACATCATGAGCTTCTTGGAGATCTGTGAAACTTTCAAGTTCAATGGGGTTACGGAGGAAGCAGTAAGGCTTAAAATTTTCCCGTTTAAATTACAAGATAAAACGAAAAGTTGGTTGCACTCTTTGCCACCGAAATTAATCACTGCCTGGGACGATTTAGCTCAAAAATTCCTTGCTAAATTTTTCCCACCTGCGAAAATGGTAAAAATGAGGAATGACATTACCACATTCAGCCAGCTTGATTCAGAGATACTGTATGAGGCATGGAAAATGTTTAAGGACTTGATCTGTAAGTGTCCACATCATGGCGTCCTGAAATAGTTGTAGGTACCGACGTTCTATGATGGTTTGCATGGCCCTATTAGGATTAATATTGACCCAACAGCATGAGGTACTCTTATGGGGAAGAGTTTTGATGATGCCTACCAGTTATTAGAAACCATGGCAAACAACAACTATCAGTGGTCTACGACAAGGTTTATTCCGCCAAAAACAATAGGGAAGTTAGAATTGGATGTGGATGCAGCATTATCTTCTCAGGTAGATGCGTTGACTAAGAATATTAAGTTTTGGGAATCACAAGAAAATGCACAGGTGGCAATGATTTGTGAAATATGTGATGGAAATCATTCTACAGATTAGTGTGCTATTAGTGCAGAGTCAGTACAATTTTGGGGGAGTTATAACAGGCAGCCACAACCATATCAGAATGCTTATAATCCGGGGTGGAGGAATCATCCGAGTTTTTCTTGGAGTAATAATCAGGCCCAAACTCAAGCTCCAAGACTGTAAAATCCACCCAGTTTTCCAAATCAAGTTTCGCAACAGGCAAAAAGGAAACCGAACTTAGAAGAGGCATTAACAAAATTCATTGTAGCTACCGAAAAGAGAATGAATGAGCAGGATAAAGTGTTGAGCTAGGTAGATTTGAATTTAAAAAGCCAAGCAGTGTCGATTAAAAACTTGGAAAATCAAATGGGTCAGTTAGCTCGCACGTTGAACAGTCGTCCACAAGGAGCACTACCGAGTGATAATGAGATTAATCTAGGAAGAGATGGAAATGAACAATGTAAAGTTGTGACTCTAAGAAGCGGGAAAGAGATGCCTGATACAGTTAAAGGGAATTCAAAGTCAGAAACTATAGTTATGGAAGAAAAGGAAATCAAAGAAACAGATGAGGCTGAGGATAACAAGAAAGTAAAGGATACAGATTTGGAGGATAAGTCAACCGAGAACAAACAAAATAGTGTATTGCAGTCCGTGTCGTATCCTCAGAGATTTTAGAAATCAAAATTGGATAAGCAATTTGGATAATTTCTAGATGTTCTCAAGAAGCTTCACATCAACATACCCTTCGCTAAAGCTTTGGAGTAAATTCCCAGTTATTCCAAATTTATGAAGGCCATTTTGTCTAAGAAGAGAAGATTGGGTGAATTTGAGACAGTGGCATTAACTGAAGAATGCAGTGCTATCCTACAGAATAAGTTACCGTCGAAGTTTAAGGATCCAGGTAGTTTTACTATTCTATGTGTGATCGGTAATCAATTTTCTAGGAGGGCATTGTGTGATTTCGGGCCTAGTATCAATTTAATGTCATTATCAGTTTACACTCAGCTGGGGTTAAAGGAACCAAAATCGACGAATATTAACTTACAGTTAGCAGACAAGTCAGTAACGTATCCGAGGGGTATGGTGGAAGACATTCTGGTAAAGGTTGATAAGTTCATCTTTCCAATTGACTTTGTCATTCTGGATTACGAGGAAGATAAATAAATTCCAATCATTCTTGGGCGTCAGTTCTTAGCGACAGGGGGAACTCTGATAGATGTGCAGAAAGGTGAATTGACGATGCGAGTTCAAGATCAAGAAGTCACCTTCAATGTGTTCAAATCAATGAATTTCCCAAAAAAATGTGAAGAGTGCTTGTGGATAGACTTAATTGATGAAGTAGTGAATGAGAGGGCTAACGATAGTTATATAGAGGATCCTTTAGCAGCTGCCTTGGTAGGTGTAGAGACCTTTGATGATGTGGGAGATATGGATTACGTCAAGTTGTTAGATGCATTACCAGTATCTCAAAAATTCAACAATCAATTTGATACTCTTGACCGACCCGAAGGAGGAGAAAAGAGGTCCAAAACATCATTAGAGGAGCCATTAGTGCTAGAGCTAAAACCTTGTCCGCCTCGCTTACGATATGCCTACTTGGGATATTCTGATACTTTCCCAGTTATCGTTTTTGCTAATCTAAATGAGACTCAAAAAGAAAAGCTGTTACGGGTGTTAAGGGAGTACAAAACAACGATTGGATGAACCATAATAGATATTAAGGGTGAAAGTTCAATAATAATCTATAAGGGTGGTTGAATAGATTATCACTATTTAAAAATTATCTTTGGCCTTTTTGAATCTTAGTGGGTTAATTTTAAGAAATTAATAAGCAGATTAAAATTCAATCACACAACGCACAAATATTTATCTGGTTCACAACATACAGCTCGGGTATGTTGCTACGTCCAGTCTCAAGCTCCTCTCCAGGACTTGAGATCCTATTACTCCCTATAATAAATACTCCTTCAATAGGCGGAGAAGCCTATACAAAGTTTTAAAGATAAACTTACAACTATCCACAACTAACTATCTTGGACAGCGAACTCCCAGCTCCTTCCTCGAGCTTAGCTGAATCTTCTTTTGAGCTTAGTACTATTCTACACCTTGGTCTTGAAATAACAATCTCTTCCTTACCTCACAAGTAAACTAGAGACCCAACTCCCAGCTGACCTCTCTAAGACTCTGGTCTTGGTCAAAAAATTCTTGTCTTTCTCACAAGTATAAAATAAACTAACTCAACCTTTTCCTTTTACAAAAAGTTTGTTTGAATTCTTGCTTCTAATAGTAAGCAAATAAAATTGTAAATACTTCTCAGATAAACAGATATAGAATTTAAGTGTATAATAAAAGTTCAAGACTTTTATGTGATGTGCTTCTGTGAAGGCGGATAAAAGATGTAAGCACTTGTAATAAAGATTTTCTTTTTCTTTAATAAATAATATTTTTTTATGAATTAAGAAAAAGATTTTTTTTTTATAAAAAGTGTGTTTCTATGGTTTTAAACAAATATAACTTTGGATTAAAATAACCACACACACTTATATAATGCAATAATAATTTATGAACAATTATATGAGCAGTATATTTAATGACAGTTTATCAAGTAAAATGATATGATCAATTTAGATAATACTTAAACAAACTTGTTTCAACCACTTATATATATTATATTATATTTAATCTACGTTGTAAGTAATTTGGCCACTTGGAATTTTAAAGACTGTCTAGAGAATTTTAAAGAAATAAACTCCGAATTATATCGGTATCCAAGTACTGACTAAAATTTTTGATTCACAACTTGATAACCGTATATAAATATTATATTATATTTATATAGATTATTTATATCAATAAAAGGCCACTTGGGATTTTAAAGACCGTTTGGAGAATTTCAAAAAAAAACATCCAAATTATATCGGTGTCCAAGTACTGACTTTTTACTTGATATGATAGATGAAATATAGATATATATAAATGTGTATCGCAGTTTATATCTGATTATTTATGCAAGTATGAGGTAATATAATCAATAATAATTTAACAACTTATCTCAGATACTTTGACCAATTTTTTCTTCTAATATAGAATTAGAACTTTGATTAGAAGAAGAGAGCAAAAGCTTATTCGGACAGAGTGTAGGCAATAAGAGTAAGCTTTTCAGATTGTAAAATTGGTGAATTGAAATGAATAGAAAAGCTTCCTATTTATAGAATTTTTGAGGTTAGGGCAAAATCGTAATTTTGTTCGGATTGCATGATGGAAATATGAAAGGCTTGGATCAATTGTAATATAGCCGAATTTGAGCAAATAAACTGGCCCAACTATTTTTGTTCACTACATATGAGTCATCACATTATATGCAATCATTACTTTCAATTTGCTGCCCATCTTTTACAACAAAGGCATAAGCCTTTGTTTAGCAATTTTTGCCCAACACATTCATGCCTCAAAATGTTCCAGCAAACATACACACACACACATGCACACACCACATAATTTCAGCACACACCATGCATACACACGGTTTCTATATATATATATATATATATATAGTATATACTTTTAACATATATAATATATTTTAGTATATATATATATATATATATATTTAGAAATACTTTATTCCCATAAAAGATAATCATTTTCAAAAGAAATAGGAATCTCCTTGCCTTATGAAATATTTCTATATGAACTCATTTTATTAACATTTGATATTTAAATTATCAAGGTCATAAAATAAATTCGAAGGAAGATTTAGAGAATAAATATTTTTGGTCAAAATATTTGAGGTAATTAAAAATCATTTTAACACTTTTAATCCTATAAAGAGAATTCTACCCTTTTGACCTTTTAACCTAATTTGTTATCATCAAAATAAAATATCCAAAATTGGGAGACCTATCAATCTCCCCCTTTTTGATGATGACAATAAGTAAAAATATTTCACTTTTCAGAACTCCCTCTTAATTCATGATGCTCCCTCTTAGATCATGAATCGGGTTTTTTTTAAAAATTTTGAAATTTTGAAAAGCCATCAGATTTTGAAAAATCATCAAACGAACACACCAACCATCAAGCAGTTATATATGCAAACCATTAAACCCATCCAGACATATAGTTATAGCAGTTATACCCTGTCAATCTCATCCAAACCATCCAGGCAGTTATAACAATTATAACCAGTAGACTCAGTTCTGCTCTCACTGTATATACTAACTTAGTATAAACTAAGTAGTATATTCATTAAATATGATATTTTTCTTAAACCTAGTAGGCTTTAAGCCAGCAGACTTATTTCTGCTATATAATCTGATATTTTTCTTCTCCCCCTTTGTAATCAACAAAAATGGAGGGGTTAAATAAAAGATAGTAAAGGACCTGCAGAAACTATTAGTTTCAAAATCTACATGCAAGTCAGAGTAATAAGTAAACTTATAAGAGATAATCCTAATTTATCAGTATGTTAGTATGATACCATTATACAGTCATCCTGAATAGTTAGTTAATTATATAAGATTACAGTCATCCTAAATAGTTAGAGTTCATCATAGTTAAGTGGGGAAAAATTCATACCAAGGTTTGTGAGATGGGGATCAGTGGGGCTTTGATCAGTATGATCAGGCTGTGTAGAGCTGGTAGTGGCAGTAAAATTATAGGGAGGAATTGAAACTTTGTGGTGCTCCATCAACACACTCATCATAACTTGTAAATGATGCACAAACAACTGTAAATCTTCTAACTGACTCATAATTTCAGATTGATTCTTCAAAGACAGTTGATTCATATTATTTAAAGAATCAATTTGTGACAGTAGGTTTAAGTGTGTTTCAATATGGTTAGTGTCATTTGGTGTAAAAATAATCAAAGGCTTAGGGGGAAGGTTCAAGTGTGACACAATATTGCTATTGTGAACCATTTGAGCCTTATAAAAATGGACAGGAATACCCAGATGTATAAAAATTCTAGTCAATAAAAGTCCATACTCCATGCAGTTGTTAGAGTGGCAGAATTCAAAGCATCTCAAGAGAAAATATGGCAGACTATATGGCATACACTCAGTCAGAACATATTTCATGAGTTCTATATCAAAGGGACTCAACAATTTGTCATTTCTAACAGGCATGAAATTGTGTCTTATAATTTTTCACAAAAACTGACACTCAACAGTGAAGAAATCAGTGTGCACTTTGCATGGATATTCAAACAAGTTGGCAGGCACAAGTTGATCAGTGGTGAGTGAAAGATTGTGTTTGAAAGTAAGGCAGTCAGTTGTAGAAATTCCTATGGGAGAAGTGTATTCATTTATCTTTGGATAGTCTAAGAATTCATTTATGAGACTAAGGGCATGCAAAAGAAGTATTTCATCTATCACATAGTCTTGGCCTTGGATGCAGGTTTAAATACAAGACAGAAAACCAGTTGAATCATAAACAAATGACATATGAGCATAGAATTCAGCAATCAAGCTAGGAAATATTTCTCTATTTGTAAAAAAAATAAGACAATCCCATCCTATACTTGTTAATTTTTCTAACAGAGTTGGAAAACTGTTGAAGGAAGTCCCTACCCCAGGAAGCAAGTTATGTCTCATGTGTTCATATTTGTTTTTGGCAGTAAGGGTAAGAAGCATAGGTGCATAAATATCAAGGTTTAACTTAGAAAGCATTTCTAATTTCTTTCTTTTTGATGAATAGATAGGGGGCATGTTTTAAAAGATAGTGGATGCAGAAAAAAATAGAAGTTTAAAGAGTTTGAAGACTGCAGAAAAGTAGTAGAAGAAGTTTGAAGTTAATATTTTTGAAAGACTACTCTTTTATAGAGAAAGTACATTTTAAAAACTCAGTTTAAGTAATGTGTCATGACCTGAATGTCAAAAACTAAACAGTTCTCAAGTGATGACTGTGCACTGTGAGCGGTGATGAACAGGCATGCTGTGTATTGTTAGCAGATTTAAATCTTTTGTCAGTTTTTCCCTTTTTGAAAAAATTAGCCCATAAGTCCAATCAGAAGACACAAAGAACATTTCAGAAATATGCATGTTATTGACATAACAGGTATGATCCAATATCAAATAAAGAGATATGCTATCATTACTTATTGGCCCATATCAGACTATAGCAAATTAAGACAGAGATACAACCAGCCAATGTTACATAACACTAACATGTTGTCATTGCTAGATGCCCATATCAAGAAAATAAGGAGTCAACACAGAGATTCAACAAGTCAGTGTTATATAAAACTGATATAGCACAAGATCTCTATAACACATAACATGGTATACATAATCTCTATTATACATACCAGTATATACCCCAATTCAGATAGACAATAAATTTGCAGAATTTAGTCAGAAAAAATTTATTTTCACCCAATATTTATACTCACATAGACAGTCATATATACAACCAGTGGCTTTCAGACAGCCACATAAACAGAACATAAACATGAAACTCATTTTTATAATTCAATAAAATTCACAATTAATCAGAGAGAGAAAGGGATTACCTGAGCACAGCTATTCACAAGCTAAACAAATTTTAGTTTATCCACATTAGAGCACAGGTTCATCAGTAGAAGATACACTCATATATATACAAATATTTCAGACAAAGAAACCAGGTATATATATATATATATATATATATATATATATATATATTAGTTATTATACACATTTACATGTATATTCTGATAACCAAGCACAAATATATATAACATTTTTAAAATATTTGTGGAATTTTAGGGTTTTGACAAGCATATATATATATTTATATGAAATATTTGATAACAGAAATTAAGGTTTGACAAAATTTTTTAGAAAAAGAAAATTAAGGTTTGATAAAATTTCTGAAAGAAAAATTTAGACAAAAACATTTAGGGTTTCGAAAGTCTATTTATCAGTGAAGAACATATCAGATATAACCTAAATATCAATACCGAGAACCTTTTCCTTTTGTTTAAGAAAAATCTAGGGTTTCATACATACATGTATATATAATATACAATTTTTGAAAATATTTGTATACTTATAAATAAATTTCTAATAAAAATAAACTTCTAAAAGTTTCTGTGAAATTAAAATTTTGAGATATATATATATATAGACGAATTTTTAGGGTTTCACATATATAAAATAAATTTTTAATAAAAATAAACATAAGGGGAAGAAGAAGAAAAACATAAAATATAAATATATATCTAGGGTTTCAAAATCAAACACACAACTTTTTAAAAAAAAAATTTATTTTATAGAAAATAAACAAAAGAAGAAGAATAGAATAAAAAGAATCCCCTCTTTTTTTATAGAACCTTAAACCAATCGGTAAACAGAATAATTTTTTTTATAGATCTAGGTTTTTTTTAAGAACACTAAGATAGCAAAAAGAAATTTTCTTTTAAGAACAAAATTGAACCCAGAAATATGAAGATAAATAAAATATACATATGAATTCGTAAAAAAATTTATGGATTTAAGGGTTTTTTTTAAAAAAAACTTTAAGAACACAGAAAAAAAATCAAAACTTTTTTGTTTGAAACAAAATCGACCCCATAAACACGAAGAAAGAAAAATCAAACCGACAGAAATGTTAGGAAGACTCAGAAGAATCATTTAATTTAAAGAGAAACACAAAAAGACTCACAGAGATTGATTGATTTAGGTATAGAGGGTTAGGATTTGAGAGGGTTAGGGTTTGAGATAGAGAGAGTTGAGAGCGTTTGAGTTATAGAGAGAGAGAGAGAAGACGGAGAGCTGGTAGAAGAGAGAAAGAGAGAGAGAGAGGAAAAATGAAATAAAATTTGATTTTGGTTTTTTATATTTAGGTTAATTAGATTGATCGTGTGGCTGAAAATAAACCTTAGATTTGATCGACGGTCAGGATGTGACGCGCGTTTGAAATCGGTTTAGCTGACCAGTTGACCTTGATCGGACGGCTGGGATGAATTTGTGCTTTCTTGTGTTGATCGAACTGTTAATGAGCGTGATCCGTGTGCTTCGGTAGGCTAGCTCCTGATTGGTTGTATTTGATGGCACGGATTGAGCTTTGTTTGACCGTTAGATGCTTTTGTTGCTTGGACGGCTCAGATCAGATCAGATATATAATTATATAATCAATGTTATAAAATATAATTTTCTGATATAATTAATAATAGAAAATACTAAAATATTTATATTAAAATCAGTAAACTAATAATTTCCATTTTTATGAATGTATGTAAATTTTTAATGAAAAATTTATAGTAATATAATTTTCTGATAATTAAGAGAGAGTATAAATATGAAATTTTAATGTATAAAATGCATATTTAAATAAAAAAAATTATATATATATTCATATGTATCATTATGAGTTTATATATATAAATTAATATTAATAATGTAATTAAAAAATAAAACTAATAATATTTATATTAGTATAATTTTTGAAATATAATGTGTAATTTAGAAATGTTATAAATATAAACTCTTAATATATAAAAATACATACTTAACTAAATAATATAAGTATATTAATATATAAAAGAACAACTATATTATAAATATTCAAAAATATGTGTATATATGTATATATAAATTAGCATTGTATAAATGTTAAAATATAATAGAAAGAAAATTAGTAATATTAATAAATTTGACTATATAACTTAAGAAAATTATATTTATATATTACTAGACAAAGTAATAAAAATAGAATTTAACTAAGAGAAAGACTTAATATTTTATGAGATGATATCTAACATTCCCAAATTTAAACGTAATTTGCAAAATCTATCAGAACTTAGTGGTTTAGTAAATATATCAGCAATATTTAATTCTGTGTCAATGTGTTCTAGTTTAATAATACCATTGTTTACATGATCTCGTAAGAAATGGTGTCTAACATCAATGTGTTTTGATCTAACATGTAATACGGTATTTTTACTTAAGTTAATAGTGCTTGTATTATCACATAAGATTGACACACAGTTAAATTTTATATTATAATTGGCAAGGGTCTGTTTCATTCACAATATCTGTGCACAACATCGTGCAGCAGCTATATATTCTGCTTCGGTGGTTGAAATAGATACCGAGCTTTGTTTCTTAGAAAACCAAGAAACTAAACATCCGCCTAAGAACTGACAAGTGCCACTTGTGCTTTTTCAATCAACATGATGACCGGCATAGTCAGAGTCAGAAAAACACACAAGGTCAAATGGTTAACCTTTAGGATACCATAGACCCAAGTCTGTAGTTCCTTTAAGATATCAAAATATTCTTTTTACTGTAACCAAATGAGATTTTTTAGGGTTTGCTTGGAATCTGGCACATTTGCAGACACTGAACATGATGTCAGGTCGACTAGCTGTGATGTAAAGGAGACTTCCAATCATTCCTCGATCCTTCTTTGTGTCAACGCTTTTTCCATTTTCATCAGCAGTTAGTTTATCAGTAGTTGACATTGGAGTATTAAGAGGTTTTACAGACTCTAGACCAAATTTCTTAATCATTTCTTTGCAATATTTGGATTAAGAGATGTGAATACCTTTTTCTCCTTGCTTGATTTGTAGTCCTAGGAAGAAATTTAATTCTCTCATCATGCTCATTTCAAATTCCTTACTCATGCTTTCAGAAAACTCATTACACATAGTCATGTTAGTAGATCCAAAAATGATGTCATCAACATATATTTGTAAAATAAGAATATCATTATTTTTATATTTTGTAAAAAGAGTAATATCTACTGTGCCTCTTTTATAACCATTTTCTAATAAAAATTTACTTAGTCTTTCATACCATACCCTGGGAGCTTGTTTTAGACATTATAAAGCTTTGTGTAGTTTATACACATAATCAGGATGATCAAAGTCTTCAAAGCCATCAGGTTGTTTAACATAGATTTCTTCTTCAATAACACCATTTAAAAAGGTAGATTTCACATCCATTTGAAATAATTTAAAATCTTTTATGGCATGCAAAAGCTAATAACATACGTATAGACTTAATTCTAGCAACAGGAGCATATGTTTTATCATAGTCAATTCCTTCAAGTTGATTATACCCTTGTGCAACTAATCGTGTCTTATTACGTATAACTGTTCCATTTTCATCTAATTTATTACGAAACACCTATCGAGTTCCAATAATGGAGGTCTCTTCGGGAGTTGGAACTAATTTCCAGACTTTGTTTCTTGTGAGCTATTCAAGTTCTTCTTGCATAGCTATTATCCAGACTTCATCAATCAATGTATCTTTTATATTTTTAGGCTCAATTTTTGACAGAAAGGATAGATGACTGGCCATATTTTGTGCTTGTGATCTTGTAAGAATCCCTTTATCGATATCACAAATTACATTTTCTATTGGATGATTTTTTATAGCATGTGATTCCTTGGGCAAGTCATTTAGCTGGAGATTAGGATTTTCAAGAGGATTAATATTGACAGAGGGAGAGATATCATCAATTTTTAGTTCTTCCATATTTCTGAGAATATCTTCAATAACTGTATCATTTTCTGCCAGTTCTTTATATTTTGGAGGAGGTTTAGATTCATCAAAGGTTACATTCATTGACTCTTCCACGACTAGAGTTCTTTTATTAAAGACTCTATATGCTTTACTATTTAGTGAATATCCCAGGAATATTCTTTTATCAGATTTGGGATCGAATTTCACTAGATATTGTTTAGTATTTAGAATAAAGCATTTACTCCCAAAGACACGAAAGTAGTTTATTTTTAGAGTTCTTTGATAAAAAAGTTCATAGAGAGTTTTGAGTAGTATTGGTCTTAGCAAGACTCGATTCAAAATATAACAAGATGTTGCAATTGCTTCGGCCCAAAAATATTTAGGAAGACGATATTCATTAAGCATAGTATTGGCCATTTCTTGTAGAGTAAGATTTTTTTTTCCTTTCAACAACACCGTTTGATTGAGGTGTGTAAGGTGCAGAAAAGTTATGACTTATACCGTGCTCATCACAGAACATTATGAAATCAGAATTGTCAAATTCTCTTCCGTGATCAGACCGAATATAAACAATAGAGCTTCCCTGTTGATTCTGAATTTTCTTACATAGAGCAGAGAAATAGTTTATCGCTTTATTTTTGAATTTTAGAAAATCAACCCAAGTGAATCTTGAATAATCATCAACTAGGACTAAAATATTGACAGCACCACCCATACTATGTATGGGGATAGGTCCTACTAAGTCCATATGCAAGAGTTCAAGTGATCAAGAGGTTGAAACAGTGAGTTTAGGTTTATGAGATGCATGAATTTATTTTCCTAATTCACAAGCTTCACAGATATGGTCTTTAAGGAATTTAAGTTTAGGAAGACCACGAACATGTTCTTTAGATGATATGTTGTTGATTAATTCCATGTTAATGTGTTCTAATCTACGATGCCAAAGCCAAGGATCGTCAGTTGCAGATACAAAACACACATTGTCCATGTGTGAGTATGTGTCTAAATCACACTTGTACACATTTTGACTTCTAGGACAAAGTAGAATTAATTTTCCAGTTTGGTCATATATTGAACAGTTATGAGGACTAAATGTTATTTTAAAACCACTATCATATAGTTGACTGATAGATAGAAGATTATACCCGAGTCCTGTGATCAATTGAACGTTAGAGATTGTTATGTGTTTACTGTACACATTTCCAATTCCAACAACTTTACCTTTGTTGTTATCTCCAAATGTTACCTCATTACAGTCTGTAGCTTGTAGATTGCTCAATTTTATTTTGTCGCCTTGTCATGTGTCTTGAACAACCGCTATCAAGGTACCATTTATTTTTACTAGAATCAGCTGTGAGACATACCTGCAACATATATTAAATTCACAAACTAGTACCCATTAATGAGAAGGGACCTTTGGAAGTTTTCCATTTTGTATAAGGATCGTTCATGTTTTCCTTTACAAAGTTTGGTATAGGATAATAATCACCAGTAGACACACATGTTCTATGAGTAGCAGATTTATAATATATGTGATCGACTCTTTTATTTGAAAGATTTTGACGAAGAGTTTCTAGATAATCTTTCATGAGAAAGAAATTATCTTCTTGTGATAATAGGTGCAGTGTAACTTCCTTTTGGTACCCAAATCATTTTTCCTTTGTAGTTTCTATTTTTGGCATTACATGAGTAAATCGAATGACAATTTCTATTACAGTAAGAGCATTTATCAAAAGGAGATGCATGACCTTTTTCTTTACTTTTAACATAATAGAGTTTTTTTATCTTTTATCTTACTAGTTTTTTCGATATACCCTAATCCTTCTTTATTAAAACTACATCTTTGTTGACTGAGCATGACGTCAACATTTTCTTTCCCTTTTGTAAATTTAAGAACTGTAGAGTTTAAATCATCACGTTCTAGAGTCAACATTTTAATTTGATTCATTAGAATAGATTCTTCATTTTATTTTTCTAATTGTTGAGATGAATTTTCCTTTTTACTTATTTCTTATTTTAGTGTTTGAGATTCTTCTATAATCACATCAAGAGCTGAATTTTTAGTTTCAAGATTTTCAATAGAAATAATAAGTGTAGATTTTTCTTTTTCAAGATTTTTATTTATTTTTCTTAATTTTTCTAGTTCTTTTGCTGCAAGATTTCCTGAAGAGTTATTTTCTAATTTCTCATTTTCATGTTTTAAGATTTCATTATCCATAATTAAATTAAAAAATTTCACTTCAAGATTTCTATTTGTTTCAATTAATTCTTTTAATTTAATAAAATCTTCTTTAATAATTTCATTATCTTTATATAGAAAATTATATGCTTCTTGTAATTGATGTTCCGAATTTACCTCAGATTTTGGTGATTAATCATTGTCCGCCATCAAGCATAAATTTGAGGTTTCTTCGGTTGGCTCAGTAGGTTCTTCTTCATCACTTAGATCCCAGCCTTCTTCAGCTACTAGAACTTTGTTATTGGCTAGTTTTGGACAATCCTTCTTGAAGTGTCCTGGTTGGTTGCATTCAAAACAGTTATTTGAATTTTTATTTGAGCCAGCATTTCTGAAGTTGCTGTTGGTAGCTTTAAAATTCCCTCCTGGAATTTTTGGCTTGAAGGCTTGCTTGTTTCGGAAGTTGTTGAAGTTGTTATTTGTTTTCATAAAGCCTTTGCCGTATCTTTTTGCTTTGTTTTGAATTACTCTTCTGAGTTGTCTTGATAATAGTGCAACTTACGTTATTATCTAGACTTATGAGTTCTTCATTCAATTCAACATCATCGCTTTCTTGATCAACAAGTAAGGCTTTGAAAGCGATTCTTTTCTTTTTGAGGTCTGTGTCTGATCCTGCTTTTTCGACTAGCATGTCGACTTCGTGGGCACGAAGATTTCCAATGAGGCTATCAAGAGGATAAACAGTTAGATCCTGCATTTCCGTAATGGCTGTAACTTTCATTTTCCATACAGATGGAAGGGCTTTGAGAATCCTTCTGTTCTTCTCATTTGTTGTGTAAGCTTTTCCCAGTTGTTCTAGCTCATCAATGATTCTGGAAAAATGAGTTTCCATATCAATGATTTTCTCACCTTCTTCCATCTTGAACCTTTCATACTCTTGGATTAGAGCATCTTTTCTAGTTTCTTTGATATGACTAGTTCCTTGATAGATTACAATCAATTTTTCCCAGACTTCTTTAGCATTCTTGCAGTTGCTAACTCTTTTATATTCTTTTTCTATAAGAGCACTGGTTAGTACTTGTTCAGCTTTGGAGGCGATATTCATAATCTCTTCATCCTCGGTGGTGAATTCCCCAGCATCTTTTTCGACGAGCTTTTCATCTTCGATTTTTGTGGGGATCTTTACACCTCGTTCTATTGTCAGCCAAATTTTGATTCCTTGTGATTTGGCGTAGATTTTGAATCTATTTTTCCAGGTGGCAAAGTTTGTGCCATCAAATAGTGGAGGTCTGGACATTGATAGTCCTTCTTCGCAACCGGTAGCATTTGTGTAGTCCATAGATGGATCTACTCTTAGGTATGCCTGTAATTACTTAACAAACAAGTTAAAGAGCACCGCTCTAATACCAATTGAAAGTCCAATAATAATCTAGAAGGGGGGGGTTGAATAGATTATCACTGTTTAAAAATTATCTTTGGCCTTTTTGAATTTTAGTGGGTTAATTTTAAGAAATTAATAAGCAGATTAAAATTCAATCACACAATGCACAGATATTTATCTGGTTCACAACATACAGCTCGGGTATGTTGCTACGTCCAGTCTCAAGCTCCTCTCCAGGACTTGAGATCCTATTACTTCCTGTAATAAATACTCCTTCAATAGGCGGAGAAACCTATACAAAGTTTTAAAGATAAACTTATAACTATCCACAACTAACTATCTTGGACAGCGAACTCCCAGCTCCTTCCTCAAGCTTAGTTGAATCTTCTTTTGAGATAAGTACTATTCTACACCTTATTCTTGAAACAACAATCTCTTCCTCACCTCACAAGTACACTAGAGACCCAACTCCCGGCTGACCTCTCTAAGACTCTGGTCTTGGTCAAAGAATTCTTGTCTTTCTCACAAGTATAAAATAAACTAACTCAACATTTTCCTTTTACAAAAAGTTTGTTTGAATTCTTGCTTCTAATAGTAAGCAGATAAAATTGTAGAGCAAATACTTCTCAGATAAGCAGATATAGAATTTAAGTGTATAATAAAAGTTCAAGACTTTTATGTGATGTGCTTCTGTAAAGGAAGATAAAAGATGTAAGCACTTGTAATAAAGATTTTCTTTTTCTTTAATAAAGAATATTTTTTCTATGGATTAAGAAAAAGATTTTTCTTTATAAAGTGTGTGTTTCTATGGTTTTAAACAAATGTAACTTTGGATTAAAATAACCACACACACTTATATAATGCAATAATAATTTATGAACAATTATATTAGTAGTATATTTAATGACAGTTTATCAAGTAAAATGATTTGATCAATTTAGACAATACTTGAACAAACTTATTTCATCCACTTATATATATTATATTATATTTGATTTACGTTGTAAATATTTTGGCCACTTGAGATTTTAAAGACCGTATAGAGAATTTTAAAGAAATAAACTCTGAATTATATCGGTATCCAAGTACTGACTAAATTTTTCGATTCATAACTTGATAACCATATATGAATATTATATAATATTTATATAGATTATTTATATCAGTAAAAGGCCACTTAGGATTTTAAAGACTGTTTGGAGAATTTCAAAGAAATAACATCCAAACTATATCGGTGTCCAAGTACTAATTTTTTACTTAATATGATAGATGAAATATAGATATATATATATAAATGTGTATCGCAGTTTATATCTGATTATCTATGCAAGTATGAGATAATATAATCAATAATAATTTAACAACTTATCTCAGATACTTTGACTAATTTTTTCTTCTAATATAGAATTAGAACTTTGATTAGAAGAAGAGAGCAAAAGCTTATTCGGACAGAATGTAGGCAAGGAGAGTAAGCTTTTCAGATTATAAAATTGGTGAATTGAAATGAATAGAAAAACTTCCTATTTATAAAATTTTTGAGGTTAGGGCAAAATCGTAATTTTTAGAAATTTATTTTTGAATTGGAAGGTCCGGATTGCATGATGGAAATATGAAAGGCTCGGATCAATTGTAATATAGCTGAATTTGAGCAAATGAACTGGCCCAACTATTTTTGTTCACTATATATGAGTCATCACATTATATGCAATCATTACTTTCAATTTGCTGCCCATCTTTTACAACAAAGGCATAAGCCTTTGTTTAGCAATTTTTTCCCAACACATTCATGCCTCAAAATGTTCCAGCAAACATACACACACGTGGCACACACACACATGCACACACCACATAATTTCGGTACACACCATGCATACACACGGTTTCTATATATATATATATATATATATATATATATATATATTATACTTTTAACATATATAATATATTTTAGTATATATATATTTAGAAATACGTTTTGCCCATAAAAGATTTTAAGATCATTTTGAAAAGAAATAGGAATCTCCTTGCCTTAGAAAATGTTACTATATGAATTCATTTTATTAACACTTGATATTTAAATTATCAAGGTCATAAAATAAATTAAAAGGAAGATTTAGAGAATAAATATTTTTGGTTAAAATATTTAAGGTAATTAAAAATCATTTTAACACTTTTAATCCTATGGAGAGGATTCTACCCTTTTGACCTTTTAACCTAATTTGTTATCATCAAAATAAAATACCCAAATTTTGGAGACCTATCAAAGGGGATCAGTCCATCGTTTTACATGTATAAGATTCTGCTTGAGGAAGGAGCAAAGCCGATTATTAATCAACAAAGAAGGTAGAATCCGATCATGGAGGAATTATTATAGAAGGAAATTATCAAGTGGTTGGATGTCGGTATCATCTATTTCAATTTCAGATAGTTCTTGGGTAAGTCCTGTGCAGTGCGTACCGAAAAAAGAGGGAATAAATGTGGCGAAAAACGAGAATAACGAGCTCATTCCGACTAGAACAGTTACAGGTAGGAGAGTGTGCATATTACCGCAAGTTGAACAAAGCTAATCGCAAGGATCACTTTCCCTTACCATTGATTGATCAAATGCTGGATAGGTTGTCGGGTCATCAGTTCTACTGCCTTCTGGATGGGTATTCGGGATATAACCAAATTGTGATAGCTCCGGAGGACCAATAGAAAACTACATTTACATGCCCCTATGGAACTTTTGCATTCCGGAGGATGTCCTTTGGCCTTTGTAATGCACTTACTACCTTTCAGCGATACATGATGGCTATCTTCTCGGATATTGTTGAGCATAATGTGGAGGTATTTATGGATGATTTTTCTGTATTTGGTGATATCTTTGACTTGTGCCTCAAAAATTTGATCTTGGTTATAAAACGATGCGTGGAAACGACTTTGATGCTTAATTGGGAGAATTGTCACTTCATGGTGCAAGAAGGAATAATTTTGGTTCACAAGGTTTCTGCAGCCGACTTAGAGGTAGACAAAGCAAAAATTAAAACAATTGAAAAGTTACCTCAGCCGACATCTGTAAAGGGAGTAAGGAGTTTTCTTGGACACACAGGATTTTACCTTCGCTTCATCAAGGATTTTTCTAAAATTTCAAAAACCTTATGTTCGCTCCTTGAAAAAGATGTGTCATTTAACATGGATCAATCTTTCATTGATGTCTTTGAAGTTCTGAAATAGAAGTTGGTAACAACCCTAGTCATAGTTACTCCCAATTAGGACCTTGTCATTCGAGCTGATGTGCGATGCGAGTGATTACGCAGTTGATGCAGTATTGGAGCAACGGAGAGAAAAGATTTTCCACACCATCTATTATGCAAGTAAGACTCTAGCTGACGTACAACTCAATTACACGACGACGAAAAATGAGTTACTTGCAGTAGTACTTGCGGTAGTGTTTACTTTTTGACAAATTCTGAGCATATCTGATTGGGACTAAAGTGATAGTCTACTCTGATCACTCATCTATTAAGTACTTGATTGCGAAGAAGGATGCAAAACCAAGGTTAATACGATGGGTCCTTCTACTGCAAGAATTTGACCTTGAAATTCGCAACAGGAAAGGCACAAAAAATTAGGTAGCTGGTCATCTTTCAAGGCAAGAAAATGCAGAAACTCATAAAAAAGATGAGTTAGTGATCAATGAGTCATTCTTGGATGAGCAACTATTCAGAATCACAACAGAAGTACCTTAGTATGGCTGACTACGCGAACTACCACGTCAGTAATGTACTCCCAGCTGATTTGAATTCTCAAAAACAAAAAAATTTCATCCATGATGTCAGCAGTATTTTTAGGATGAACCATTTTTGTTCAAAACTTGTGCGGATCAAATGATAAGATGGTGTGTGCCACGTGAAGAGATGGAAAGTATTTTGACTCATTGCCACTCATCGGAATATGGGGGACACTATGGGGGAGAGAGAATAGCGGTGAAAGTGTTACAATCAGGTTTTTTCTGGCCTACGTTGTTCAAAGACGTCCACTCCTTTGTTTTTAAGTGTGACCAGTGCGATAGGGTTGGCAATATTTTAAAACGCCATGAAATGCCTCTCCATACAATTCTAGGAAGTTGAACTCTTTGATGTATGGGGCATTGACTTTATTGTGCCATTTCCATTGTCATTTAATAACTAGTACATTTTATTGGCAGTTGACTACGTATCAAAATGGGTTGAATCAACTGCATTACCCACTAATGATGCCAAAGTAGTACTGTGATTCTTGAGGAAAAATACATTCACCTGATTTGGTACACCAAGGGCTATAATCAGTGATGAAGGCACTCATTTTTGCAACAAGCACTTCACCAAATTGCTTGCCAAGTATGGGGTTAAACACAAGGTTTCTACGGCCTATCATCCACAAACTAGTGGTGAAGTGGAGGTTTTGAATCAAGAGGTTAAATGGATCTTGGAAAAAGTTGTGAATCCATCACATAAGAATTGGGAAATGAGATTAGATAATGCTTTATGGGCGTATCGAACGGCCTACAAGAATCCTATCGGAATGTCACTATATTTTTTATCTATAAGCATCCGATGAGAAAAGGTTGCTACAACTGAATGAGATGGAGGAATTCTGGCATCAAGCTTATGAGAATGCCAAACTTTACAAGGAAAACGTCAAAAAGTGGCATGACAAATGGATCATCGATCGAAAATATATCTATAAGCATCCGATGAGAAAAGGTTGCTACAACTGAATGAGATGGAGGAATTCTGGCATCAAGCTTATGAGAATGCCAAACTTTACAAGGAAAACGTCAAAAAGTGGCATGACAAATGGATCATCGATCGAAAATTTGAACCGAATCAATCTGTATTACTGTTCATCCCAAGATTAAGGTTGTTTCCTGGAAAATTGAAGTCCAGGTGGTCTGGACTATTCGTGATTATCTCTGTAAGCCCCACACGGAGACGTTTAGGTTGAAGAACCCACTTCGAAGTGGACATTCAAAGTCAATGGTCAACGACTGAAACACTACTAGGTTGGTGACATCAATCGACATCCATTATTGATTGATTTAACTGATACAACTGATACTTGAGCATGGCAGGAAAGTCAGGCTGACGACTCTAAACCAAACGCTCATTGGGAGGCAACCCAATCATTTTTAAATCTGTGTATTTTATTTAATAGCATTTTATATCAATTTCATAGTTTTCATTTGTTTTTAGATGTTTAACATAGTTAAGTTTATGCTTTTCAGGAATCTCAAAGCCTTTATGCAGCATAGGAAGAAAACTAATTTCTGGATCACTAGCACGACAACGCCATAAGAAAGTGCGGTAGCGATCACTCTACCGAAAACCAAGCAAAAGTTTAGGGTTTACTGGCGCGGCAATGTCTCAAGCATACAGAACATTGGCGCAGCATCGCCTTCATCACATCAGTATCCCAAAAACCCATGGAGTAACGCTACTGCAGTGCCAGAAGCAGTTCAGAACATGGCGCGGCAGCGTCGCATGCCATTCACGACCAAATAAGAAGTCAAATTGATATTTTTCTCTCTCAATAATTTCCTTCTTTAACTCAAACTTCATCTCTCCAATCCTAACTTCTCCAAAATCGTTTCTATTTCGGATCCGGTGAGAATCCTTCATAATTTTATATCCCACACTCCACCCACGATCTACATCCTTTCCAAATTCCTTCAACCCCTGATTTCCTCTTTGTGATTAACTCCATAATCTTCTCTTTCATCAGCCCACATTTATTCAATTGATTCCCTCCCTTCTATCCACAGAGGCAGCTGGGTACAAGAGGTCCAAATAAAGGAATCGGGGCAAGAAAATGCTTCAATCAATAATTTCCCATCAACTTCAAGGACACCCTGAGCATATGACCATAGAAAATTCACAAGTTTGGGGGCGACGGACCTTTACCATGGTGCCTTGTTAGGAAAAACTTTGTTTTAGAGAGAGGGATTCGCTCAGATGAGACACAGATAAGGAAATAGTTATCATGATTGCAGAGCTAGAATGGTTTGATTTGACTGAGCAACTGGGAGTAGCAATAATCAATGTAGTCAACAAATTTTATGTTAATGCTCGTGATGCTGTTAATGATGTGGTTCAAGTAAGGGGCATGTTAGTTTCATTTAGCCGATCTGCTATCAACAAGTACTTCAACTTACCGACACTGTGAGATGATATGCATTATCTAAGTCATGGGCTGAAAGATTACAGTTTGGATGAAGTGCTCAATGCGTTTGGGGAACCGGGAATACGGTGGACTTTAAAGTAAGGGTCTATAGAAAAAGTGAGTTTCCCTCATACGACATTGAGTAGATACGCCAAAGCTTGGTATAGTTTCATTTGTGCTACCTTGCTACCGACCATGCACCAAAATGATGTAACTAAAGATCGTGCCTTGCTGCTATATGCTATTGTGATGGGTCAACCAGTTGATGTAGGTATGACAATTGGGGGTCCATTCTTAAGACCTTAAAGGGTAGCACTACTGGGGCATTTACTCATGCTTTTCTAATTACTGGTTTATGTCGGCAAGCTGGAGTTCAGTGTGGCATAGATGAACCATTAATGACTCATATGTCAGTCATTGATCATGCCACTATGGTTAGGTATAAGGTGTGGGATGGTGGTGAGTCCCATCCGCGTGGGAAAGGTTTTATTTTTAATAAACAAAAAGTGAGCAAGATCAGGAAGAACAACAAGAAGAGCCCCAAGCGTCGGATCCCTCTGATTTTCATGACTCCATTCAGGCTTTGCACCGACGGCTAGATCGATAATATAAAAGAATGAATAGGAGATTTGATGCGATAGCACAACGAATGGACGCCATAATGGCGTTTAATACTAAGTTTGCATCTACACTGTCCAGGATCTGTAGTGCGAATTCAGGCTCCCAAGTTCCATTCCCAGAGTATGGAGATGTTCCCCCTTACCTGCGCAAGATTCTCCTGATGAGGAGCAAAGCGCTTCTTCAGAGGGAAGTCCTCAAGTCTAGCTCTTTTACTTATTTTTTTTTCAATGAGGACATTGTTTTGTTCAAGTTTGGGGCAATTTTTAGGATGTTTTGCATTTGTGTTAGGATGCATTGCATGAGGTTTGCATGTGGGGTGAATCGTTAATTGTTAGCATTTTATGATTTTGTGCTTTTTGTGTTTTGTTATTTATGTTTCATTCATTGGTTTGTTCATTTAAAAAAACAAAATTTGCATTTAGTTAGTTCACGTAGTATGTTTGCATGAATCTGAGCTGTTAGTTGGTTTGAATTTAACTTGGCTAATGATGAGAATGAGATTGCATATAAATTTGAACAATTTTGATGATCAAGGCATATACTTAATTTCAAATTATGATGAAAATATTAATCTGGTTGAAACTTATGTAATCGGATAGGACGTTAGGTTAACTATTGTGATTAACTTGGTTAAAATGGTTGCATAGTTGTCTTCTTGGGGGAAATCTCGATTTAAAATGAAGGAAAATCAGAAAACTTGCAGTAAAAGCTGAGATGATGCAAAAACTTAAGCTTGGGGGATAATATGGGATGTATAATTTTTTATTCAGATTGAAAAAAAATACAGAAAAGAAAAAAAATATGTATGAATAAACACATTGATTAGTTTAGTTTCGTGGCCTTTGTTATTCGGGTAAGTTAGCCTTAGGGGTGTCTCTACACCCAGCACCTTAAAACCATCTGGTTGGGAGTCATTAGTTGAAAACTCGCTACATGGGTAACATTGAAAAGCCTAAAAGTGCTAAACATTGCACAGTCAAGAGTAAACACGAGAAAGAACAAAAATGCCCTCGTGAAAGAATAAAAGTAGAAATAAATCCTGTATTGACTCTTGCCTTAGTGATTGTGGAGTTATAGCTAGAGCTTAACTTGTTTACAGAGATTCTTGATGTAGAACTATGTTTTCCCTCTGAGAAGTATATTATGTGGCATATTTGAGATGTAGTTGGTTTTAATGGTTAATGAGCACACACACACACTAGATGAGTGATAACAGGTTTTAATTTACTGATTGATATGAGTTATAGCATTGCTTTTGATTGGATTTATTGTTCAAATATGTTGTTGATCTCTTTGAGGCATATGGTTGGATTGCATATTGACTGATGGCTAGATTCGTAGGCATGTTAGTGTTAGGTTGCATATTTCGCATTATGTTGTTTGCTTGAGCACAAGCAATTGGTTAAGTTTGGTATTTGATAAGTAGGTTCGTTCTATGAATTAAGTACATTTAAACTTTAATTGGTTGTTATTTTCAAGTATTGTGGTTGCTTTTAGTTGTTTTTGTGTGATTTTGTAGGAAACATAGCACATGGATAGGAATTGGGAGCAAAGGAGCGATAAAGGGAACAAAAGGAGTCAAAACAGAGTAGAGGGGTAGTTCTGACAACCTGGGGCAGCACCGTCAGGATTACAAAGAGAATGGCGTGGCAGCGCAATTTATCCAGAGATTGGCTATAGCGTTGCTATGTATGGCACGACAACGTCGCTTTAAAGAAGGAACCTGGCGCGGTAGGACAGCTCATCCAACTTGTGTTAAAATTAATTTAATTAGTTTAATTTAGTTTTTAATTAATAATCACAAAATTTGGTTGTTTAAATAAAATTGGATTGATATAAAACTAGTGTAGTTGGGATTTGTTAAATATGGATTCATGTGGGTACGACACTCTATTTTATCACTTTATTACTTGATTGATCATGTATACTTGCACGTAATTGTTGATTGCGAAATCGAACAACATTGTACACGGAGATAATGAATGGTCAACAAAGAATCTACCGCTTCTAGTAAAATGAGAGAATGTTCTATGTGATTCGATAAATGAAAACTCAATAGTCGTTGGCCAAGACAGAATGAAATTAGAAATTAGTTTCTAATTTGCATTATTTAGAGTTGTGCATTTGAGAATCGAAATACATATAATTAAATCAAATAAGACTTAACAGTAATGCCGTGTTTTATATTTAATTGGGACATTGTATGGTAGAAGGATTGAATTTTACGGTAACTATTCACTGAAGGGTTCTTTTATGATTAATGTTGAAATCTATATTATCTGAAAAGTCGTTAATCGCTAAGAGGGATTACCCTTATTGTAGAATAAATATTATTTATTTAAATAAATTAAATAGTTTAATTTATTTGTTTAAATGAGATTAGAATTGTTCTAATTGATTTATCCATAACATGTTTAATATGGAGAACCTAAAGAATTACACCGTAAAAGAAACATATTTATTTAAGAAGTAAATGACATAATCCTAATAATAAGTTATGTATATTTAATTTAATCTATGGTGATAGAATAAATTAAATAGTTTAATATTTATTATTTAGTATTTTAAAAATATTAAATATAAATTAATTAGAGGAGTCTTATTATTATTATTGTTGTTGTTGTTGTTGTTGTTGTTGTTGCTGTTGTTATTGTTGTTTAGTTTCTAAAAGGGTTTAGAAATTAATTAATAAAAGTACTCTCATAAGTTCCTAATTAGATTAGGAGTCTAATTAGTTAAAAGAGTTTAATTAATTAAATAAAAATCTATTCATAAATAGTTTAGGAGAGTTACCTACATATATAAATAAGAGGAGTCTTATTATGGGTTAAAAAAAGATAACGTGTTTTTCCAATTATTGGAAGAGTACTTACAAATTCTATAGAGATAGAAAACTAGGGTTTTGCCAACACCAATCTTCTTGAATACATATTATTCCTTGGTGGATCACCTCTAGAGGTCAAACACTTAAGTGGCTAACGTTGATCAAAGGAAGGAACTAACCGGTGAATTTAAAGAGAACTCGAAGGATTTGGAGTTGAACTCATACCTGAGGAAGCACGGTTCTACGGGGGTATGATTCTGATTCTCTATCTCCTTTGTTAATTGATAATTGCACATAAAGATTGATCCTGGTTATGGTTTGTCAAAAATTTAAATCGATTTTATCATGCTTCCGTTTATTATATGCAATTTGATTATATGCTCGCGAATTTTACAAACCTAATAAACGCACCTTGAGAATGGTTGTTGAAGGCATTTACAAGTTGTTCCATTTGGTTCTCGAGATTCTGAATCGATGCCTCTTATCTATTCATCTACTCCTCACTCAAAGTTATGTACTTGGAAAGAAGTTCCTCCAAATTTGACATCTTTTCTTCTTGAGAAGGGGCTTGCGTTGAGAATCCTGAAGGGTATGGTTGGCTTGGAGCAAAAGTTTGTGCTTGATTATTGAGGCTCCATAGGAAATTTGGCTGATTCCCCCAATTATGATGATAGCTGTTGGGTTAGTCGTCGAAGTTGCCAACATACTGTATCGACTCAAAACTAATGGCGCATTGATGACTCGGATGGTTTCCAGTGCAATAATTACAAATCAATGCCACACTTTGAATAGGTTGCGCCACCAAAACGTCAATCTTTTTTGAAACTATCTGGGATTTCTTATATGACTTGTCCGCCCACCTTTGCCTTCGACGATGAGACTTCAGCTTGCGCCCAACTCCCATTCCCCTTGTCTTCTTATAAAATGGTACTTCATATTATAAATCCAAGGAGTTGAAAACTAAATTGCAACCAAGTTTAAACAAGGCTCCACCAAATCACATTATGTCATAATTAAAAATATACTAAAAAACTTGAAGCAAGCTTAAAATCTCATTTGGCTACAAAACACAAAGTATAAATTTCTTTGTCCAAATATATATAAGAATTAGTCATACAACACTGAAACCAACATGAAAGAGCATGTATCCTAGTCTTTACTTGAGAAAGTCATTCCAGAGAGTCCCACATCATCTAAAATAACCTCTCGTGTCCTACCTCTGTTCTATAAGTATTTGGCATTGAAGTTTGAAAGAAAAGCCTACCCTAACTTGGCCTGGCCTGGGAAAACAAGCCTTCTTAGGCCATGTTTTTTCGTAAATTATCTGGTTTTGCCTGGCCTTTAACCATTTGAGCATGGTTTGGTTAATGGTCAAAGTCCGGCAAGCCTTGATAAGGCTAGGCTAGGCAGCTTGTTTGTGCACCACTAGATTGAACCTTCTTGGGCCATGTTTTTTAGTTGATTATCTGGCGTGTCTTGGCCTTTAACCATTTGAGCATGGCTTGTTCAATGATCAAAGCCTGGCAGCCCTTGATAAGGCTAAGCCAGATAGCTTGTTTGTGCACCACTAGATTGAACCTTGTATTTATAGTTGATCACGCCTTCACATTACTCTGTCCTCCAATTGGAATAGGATTCTTTAGTATCCTAATTACCATACTAGGATAGAAGTCAACCTCTTAAAACATGGGAAGTCGAAATCAATCTTGAATGTTTCCTTCACGTAAAACGGGTCCCATCGAATAATCTGAACCCAAAAACTATACCCCCAACATCCATGATTACCTTCTCTAACGTGTAGGTCCGAAGTATTCCATAACTGAATATATATATATATATATATATATATATATCATATTTGCTAATATCCGTATCCCCATTTAAATTTCAAATATTTTGTTATCTAGATCTATCACATGTTATGATAGTTTTGATTAAGTTTGCTCATGTAAATAACTAATTATGTTTATATATTTCATTTTTTAGTTGATGGTGGAGCAAAGGCCTTGGAGAATTAGAGAAGTGGTTTCAAAAATATAATCATTAGGGTTCTTTACACTACTATACAACAATTAGAAAGTAATTACAAGTTTAGTGCATCCACAAAATAATTACAAAAAGAGTGCAACAAAATAATGCTCCTCCTGCAAACCTGGCGAAACAACGTCATCAGCACTAGGCTCCACGTCTAACTCGCTTCGCATGGTTGCTCCAACATTGCTACCGGCGAGCGTGATAATTCTAACTCCATGATCATGAGCACCATCATCATCGTCAGCCCGCTGGTTATGATCATCATCATTGCAGCTTGAACCTCGGCCTGCAAGGCGACGAGTGAGGGCAGAGATCATGTCTTTAATTTCACGATCAAGCAGCTATTTTTGCTTCTATCCCTCCGTCATTGTTTGAAATTGGTAATGCAAGAGTAGTGGGGCGTTTGGGGGTTACATTTAAAGACACCTGCTGGCTTATGGGAATTAATTAAAGGTAGCAGAGGAGGGGGTGCCTTTACTTGCATCTCTTCCATGTTTTATTCGCATATCTTTTGCCACAACAATGAAGAAATGGATTGCTTAATCAGTACTTCATCCCTTCGTTTGGAAACCATCAACTCTGAAAAGATAGTCACCAAAATGCCCCGGCATGTGCTATCAAACTTGTCAACTTTCTCTTGTTTGGTCTGTGCCATCATCTTTGTAACGTTTTGGTTAAAAAAATATTAAATAAATTCATCTGTTGGTGGACACTGTTCAAGTTTAACAGGAGAGAAAAAAAGTGGACCAAGTTGTTCATCCCCATAAATGAAATTTTTTTATGACTATTTGGTTACCTACAAAAACTAAAATGGTTATCATTGTATGAAGGTTTGGCTACCAACTACACCATATTCAAAATTATTTTATTTTTAAAAGGTTATTTATAAGTAACCAGCAGCTACATAAATGGGAACTCTTATATGGCATTTCCGATACTATCTACACCTTATGTTAAAAAAAATTAACTATACATACATTACCATCATTATAAAATTGATCATTCGGGATACCTCAATGAGATTTATTGGTCACTACATATTGGACAATTAGACACCTGTTTATTGCGCTGTCTAATTGGTGTATATTATACATTAGAACTTCGACGTACCATAGTTGGATACTTTCAAATTAAAATTCAGAAAACATTATAAATTGGATAAGTAATAATGGAATTCCCCAATATGTTCAACGTTTTAAAATAATCAAAAGGTAAATAGTAACCAACATGATGAAATTCTGTCACTCACTAATACACATTTGGTTACCTCTAAAAAAAGAGTCCAAAAAACTCAATATGAACAAACAAACAATGTCAAACTACTGTTAATAGAATCAAAGACCAATCGACAATATCCAAATATATAAGCACTAGTAACCAAAACACAATCAACAGATTTTCAAAACCAATTTAATCAACCTCCATATTGTCAAAAAGTATCTAGTAACCAAATCAGAATATAACAGTAACCAAACGAAGCAGCGACGACGAGCACAAACGAACCAAACGAATCAACGGTGTCTAGAACCCCTCTTATATCTACGGCTACAAGAGGACATACAGCTGTAGTGAATGAGGTGTTGTCAAAGGCTTGTAGTTTGTTAGAGATTGCCAGATCCAACGGGAAAATGCATTTCATCTAGCCGCCAGACAGGGACATGTAGACATTGTAAAGTCATTGCTCGACAAAGATCCGCAGTTGGCGAGAAGAACAGATAAAAAAGGACAGACTGCATTGCATATGGCTGTAAAAAGGTGTTAGTTGTGAGGTGGTGAAACTGATGCTTGAGGCAGATGCAGCTATTGTGATGCTCCCAGATAAGTTTGGTAACACAACGTTGCATGTAGCCACCAGGAAAAAGCAAGCAGAGGTAAATAAATACGATGCAGCTATCGTGATGCTCCCAGACAAGTTTCGACCTGAACACTGTTTGTCACATTCTCATCCTTCACTTTTAATTCGTGATAGTCATGTCTCAAGTCTACTTTCCCCAATTTGGGTAAGTCTTTCTAATCCATTTTGCCTGCCTAATATTTTTAGGGAATTGATATTTTCATAAGAGAAATTGATATTTTCACAAAACCTCACTCACATGCATGTGGGTCCCGTTTACCATTCATGTGAGGGGAGCCTTGTGAAAATATCAATTTCCCTATTTTTATCAGTGTTTTGCCGTCTCTTTCGAATTATAAGATTAATATTAACTTTTTAAAATTTAATTTGAAATATTTTCAAATTTAAAATTGACATAATTCATTTAAGTTCTGAAAATATTAACTCTAATAACTAGTAATATTTTTTAAGTAATTTATGATATTTATAACTATATTAACATAAACTACATGAATTTATGTGAGTTTTAAGTTTGAAAATGTTTGATTTTTAAAAAGTCAATATTGATCATTATAATTTGGAATGAAGGTAATAGTAAATATGCCAATTATTTTCCTGTTCTATGCTTCCGGCTGTTTTGGAACATCATTGGAAGTAATTTTTTGAGTGGTGTTACCCTGTTGAACAATCACTTCACCTTGTAGCTGGCTATGCTCTAGTCTCATATTTTTGTTGTTTTTGTTCATCATTGTTGCTGCATATTTATCATCTTTGTTCACATTTTCTCTTTAATTACATATGTGGAAGGACATGTAGATATGATGCAGCCAAAAAACAAAAAACATAAGAGCTTAATTAATGAGTGTGGTGTATAAGTTGGTGAAGATAATTTCATTCGAATGTAAGAATTAATAAATCTGAAGTTCCTACTACATAGACCAGTTTCTGGTATATAATTTCAACATCTTTTGATTGAACATCTATTATAGTATCAACAGTTGTCTAGAGTATAATTACTGTTAATTCAACGATTCAAATCCTGCACAAAAAACAGAGAAACACATTGAGGAACCTGAAGATCGGAGTCGTTAAGGGATAGTTTCTGTGTGAGAATAATTACAAGTTGATCACACCTCTTTTAACGCCTCGTCCTTGAATTGGAATAGAATTTCTCATCATGTTAATTACCACAGTGGGATAGGAATCAATCTCTTGAAAGATGGAAAGTCGAAATCAAATCGGACTGTTCCCACAAAAGTTGGAAGTCAACTAGAATTAAAATTGTAAACAAAAAGTCTAGGGGGGACTGGGAAGTGGCAATCGGTCCATTTTTTATTTTATATTATTTTTTTGACTCCCAAACTATTTATAATATTTATTGGAATTGAAATTTTTACAGAATTCAATTATTTAGGTGTCATTTGAATACATGTAAAAAACAGGATTGCACAGATTGTACAACCCTGTTTTTTATATGTATCCAAATGACACATAAATCATTGGATTCTGTAAAAATTGCAGTTCCAATAAATATTATAAATTATTTGGGAGTAAAAAAAAAGAGGCCTGATCGCTAGACCGATCGCCATTTCTCGATCCCCATAGAAGGACTGAATTGTAAATTCCTTCGAGATTAAGTCTCTTAATGATTATGCATCATCACTTGGGAAGATTCTGCCACGTAGGATGGTTCTACCAAATCTACCGGGCCCACAAAATCACGCCCCAACAATTACCAAGAATATTGATTGAGTACAAGAAACACTATCATGATAGTATGTGATCTAAATACAATATTATCAATCACGGGTGGATCTGTTTAAAGGGCAGCACCCCTACTGTAATATATTTTTTTATATAGGTATAGGGGCATGAGTAGATATATAAGTTAATACACTCAAGAGGACAGATTAATGAAAAAGTTAAACTTGGAGGGGGCAAAAAAAAATTTCAAAAACCAATTCTAAATACAAGTACAGAACTCTTCTTAGTTTTAAGGCTTGATGAAATCTTAGAAGTATACACAACATTTTAGAAGTACGCATCTTTCACCCAAATAAGTCAATCAAGCACCAACATAGAGCGAGAGGAGAACTAAACGGAGTAAACATCGCCCCCAATTCAATCCTCTCTTTTCCCCTTGTGGTCTATCTTCATTCATTCAAACTTTTTATAACCATCTTTTAGTCTCTCATCCATCGCAGGTACTTTTGATTCCGGTCTAGTTTTTAGATTTTTGGGTTTTGATTCTCTCTCTATTTTTTTGTATAGTTTTTTGTTTTGATTTAAATTAATGTTCTTCAGCGTGTTAATTGTGAGAGATTGTTTGATTCAAGTTTGAATTTTTTTTGTTATTGATTTGGTTGACTGTGGTTACTATTTGTGTTTGGACTTATTGAGTTTTTGTTTTCGAGTTGTTTGATCTTCAATTGAAAATGTGATCATTTTAGTTGAGTAGTTTTGCGATAACATATAATGATTTTACCTTATTTTATAATGAGAAATGAAATATGGAAAATGACTATGAGCCTTTACGAGCCTTCATTTCAAGTTGTTATAATCATTTTACTTTCATACATCTAACTATTGGACCCTGTATAATTTTTTGTATTCTGAATATAAATTTTGGATGGTTTGTTTCTCTTATTTCAAGTAAAGCTTATTTGAAACTTATAAAAAGATACCAAAACTAGTTTATACTTTGAAATTAATTCATGATTTTGTTTAAATATAGAAAACAAATTTGATTTGAGATTTTGAGCATTTGAAAAATCATTCAAATTAAATTATGACAAGTAACCGAAGTAAATTTCTAAATTGTGTCTAAATATTTTTTATTTAAAATTTATTTTTTAGTTTATGAATATTTATTGTAATTTGTAAACATTATTATGATTAGTTAATATTATAATTAGCTTAAATTTTCTTTATTTAACTTAAACAAAACAAAAAAAGTTAAAATCCAATACCCCTGGAAATAATTCTCAGATCCGCACCTGATTAGAGTTCATTGGTAACCCTATTCTAGAAGTCTCTCGAGTCACCATTTTTGTGTAGTACTCTAATCATGGAACTAGTAGAAGCCATTGAAATGTAAGTGCAGAAACAAAATAGAGAGACTTACATTATTTCAAATAGAGGTTCAAATAAATAGAATTACAATGTTTTGCCCTCATTGATGAAAGAAGCCATTGATTTAACCAAAGCCACAGCATTTTCACTTGTGGGGTTAAACAAATGAAACACATGGCCCTCCCCTTTAGTCTCCAAAACCTCCACTTTTCCTCCCCACCCACTTTTCCCCAACACCTCTTTGTAGTACCAACCCCTTTCCCTCAAACCATCTTTCTCGGCCACAAAAAGCAACACCCTCTTGCTCCCAAGGCTAGAAAGCTTCGGATCCAAACCCGGGTTTATCAACGGATCATCCGACCCACTAGTCCCCGGATTGGCAAAACGCCAAAGTTTTTCAGCAAACCCCGCACTAGTTATGTCAACACATTCACTCCCCACTGCGTCTTTCCCCCAAAAGTATGAATGCACCAAAACAACCCCTTCAAGATTCAACCCACCCAGATCTTCTGACCCGAATACCGACCCGATCCGGATAGCCAAGTTGTGTGCTATATTGGCACCTGCACTATCACCAGCAAAAAAAACACGGCGAAAATCAGCATACTCTTTTAGCCATGGCTCTGGCCCATCGCCGGAGGAATGAGAAGCAACCCATTTCACCGCAGCCCATGAATCGTCGTACGCAATTGGCAGCGGGTGCTCAGGGGCTCTTCTGTAATTAACTGATACCGCGATGATATTGGATTCGGCCACCAGAGAGCTGAGGTGGTTGTGGTACGTCGGAGAGAAGGCGGTTTCCACCACAAAGCCCCCGCCGTGAATGTAAACTAGGAGGGGGAGTTTGTGATCCGGGTTGACGGATTTGGGTATGTAGAGCCTAGCAGATAGTTCAATTTCCGGTGAAATGGTGACGTCTTTGGATTGAACGCCGGTGACCGCATCAACCGATGCCGGAACGACATCGGTCCCGACGGATCGCTCAATCCGGCCATCTTTGTAGACTCGTAGTAGGGGAAAGAGGTCATGCACTATTTCATTAGTGGAATCCATTGTTAGGTAGGTAATGAACAAACAAAAAATTCAGCTTCTACTTAGAGGCTTTACAAGTGAGATTAGAACCGCAGCGTCTCCATTTTAAAGGAGAATTAAGGTGGGTCCCACTAGTTAATAGGGGAGTGGGAAAAAAAATTAACATTACTTCTTTTAATTTCATTAAAAAGATGATTTTTTTTAATAATTAATGTATGAATAATTACGTAATTAATATATTTTTAGAATTTATAAATGGCAGATAAAAAAATTAATTTTTAATTATAAAAAGAAACTGCGAGAATATGTAGCCTAATGATAAAAATTTTCTTTTCCTTGGATAAAAATTCAAAATTAGTTGACACCACAAACTCATATTTTTCTTAAATTCTTAAGATAAAGTAAATCTCTAAAAATATTTTATAATACTTCATTCGTTTCAAAATATAAGTTCATTATTAATTTTTTGAAGTCAATTTAAGATTACAAACTCAAAATTAACATGATTTTTTTTTAATTTTAGTTAATACAATAATAAATATTGTAAACTATTTAAAAAATATTACTCATTATAAAAAATAATTATTTCAAAAAATTTAATGAATTATCTCAATTTAAAATTTTAAAATATTTTAAAAATAATAATAATATACTCTCTTCATCCCATAATATATGATATTTTAGATGATTTTATTTTTTTAAATTATTTGACGTTTTATAAAATATAGGAGAATTAGCAAAAATATTTTTAAAATTACCACTCATGTGAAAATGTTACTAGTGAGAGAGTATAAGATAAGTATAGTAAAAGGTATTATAGACAATTGATACTTTATTTAATGATATACAATTATTTTCTTAATTTTTGTGCACAACTTTAAAACTGTAAAACATCATATTATGAGACGAGAGTAACATAGAATGAAGAGAATATAAAGTTGTGAAAATAACAATTCGGCTCTGATAATATCATATAAAGAATTAATATTTTCATAAGATCTCACTCACATAAATATAAATCCTATTTATTATTCATGTAAAAAAAATCTCGTGAAAATATTAATTTTTATTGTAAAAATATCAATTCACTATCATATATTCCCAAATAAATATGGTTGATAGATAGTTAGATACATTCATGAAAATATGCCTTGGGAGTTGTGTCTTTTAAGTGGCTAGTATGATCAAAAGGACAACCTCTACTGTGAATCTACACATTATTGAGTTGGATTTAATCAATAACATAATATTGTCACTCCCAAAAGTCAGACTACCTTTTTTCAGAAAGTTCCAAAATAGGAATTGTGGATATAAATTGACAAAGAAAGATTATCAATAAAAATTAATTTTAATTATATTTTGGGATGTAATTTTTTTAAATAATTATTATATTTTTATTTATTATTTAGATTAGCATAGTAGATTTAATTATTTTTGGACCCATTTATATTTTGGATTAATTTTTAAATTTATTGGATTTTTATTTCTTTATAAGGTTTAGGCAGTATAAATAGTCTCTCTTAATTAAGGTTATTATTGTGGATGAACTCAAATTATTATTGAATTATCATATTATTCTGACAGTTGTTCTACCGTCTTTTATTTCTCCTTTTGTGAATTCTTGTTATTGTAAAATTTTAAATTCAATTTTTGTGATTGTTTCTATTGTTTACATTGTTTTTGTTGTTTATCTGTCTTTCGTTTTGTCATAAATTGAAGTAAGAAATTTATAAATATTGATAAAAGTAATAAACAAATACAATTGATTATGATGATAATACAATTGATGATTAATAAAGGCAAATAATTTTAAATGAATGTCATTGATGAAAATGACAACATTATAATATTGATGATAAATACAAACAAATTTATTATCCAAATACAATTGATAAATTAACAATTTATTATTTGGATAATAAATTATTCGTTTATCAATTGTATTTGGATAACAAATCTCTAGCATCATGTTGTCAACATCAAACAGATTTATTATCCAAATACAATTGATAAATTAATAATTTATTATTTTAGAGATTTGTTTTCCATATATTCATTTGAGACGATTTGTTTGTAAATAAAAGAAAATACATAAATTTGATGTAATGAAGATTATGTACAGATTTAAAGTACATAAATTTGATAAAATGAAAATTATGTAAAGATTTTTTTAAGGGTCTTTTTGGAGACATTTTAATATTTTTCAGTTTTTTGTTGAATGCAAAATTTCATATATTAGGTTTATTGAATTTCTCTCAATCATTTAGTATATGTAATTTAGAAAATAATTTTTTTTAATACATGTCACTTAATTTATCTTATTAAGTTGTATTATTACATAACTCAAAACAATTGGATATTATTTTCTCTCGTCGAGTGAATATGTACATTTTAAATAAGAATGTAAATGATTAAGAATAATAAATATATGAGGTCATTAAGAAAATGGTCAATCGTAGCAATAAGTACTAGTGAATACCACATATATCACTACAAGAAAAAGATAATTTTCGACAAAATTAATATTCCCTCAAAAATTATGTCTATAACTAAATTATTTAATGAATGTTTAGCTATTAATATTCACATAATAATGAAATTATAATGTTAAATTTTATGTACAAACTTGGAATCCGTGCGAGACACAGACTATCTTTTTAATATATTTTTTGTTTATCAAAATAATTCAGTTGTAAGTTCCTTTTTTAGATTATTATTATATATATGTCATATATATATATATATATATATATATATATATGACATTAATGTTTTTGATAACTTTTATTTTATTTTATTGTGAGATTCATGCATGCATTTATATATGACAAATTATAATTATATTCATGCATTTATATATAACAAATTATAATTATATTCATTGAATTTGAACATATATTATTATATAATTTGTCTTTGAGAATTATAAGTTAATGTCCAAATTACCCTTGAAATGACCAACCAAATTAATTTGGATAAGATCTCATCTTAGCTTGTTATATACTTGTATTTATATATTTTTTGTTTATCAAAATAATTCAATTGTAAGTTCCTTTTCTAGATTATTATTATTATTATATATATATATATATATATATGTGTGTGTGTGTGTGTGTGTGTGTGTGTGTGTGTGGCTATATGTATATACACAGTTGTGTATTACACAGTCGCCTATGTCGACGATTTTTTTGGGCTATAGCGACTATGATGCCTCCAGAATAGGTTCAGTCAACCCAACCCATTATAAGTCGCCAAATACATGATACAGAATTCAAATACAAACTTATATATCACACGGTCGTGCAAAATACGACCACACAACTGTGAGTATCAATACAAATCGTATATAATACGAAATATCAACATTCAAATTCATTCTTTATTTATTACAATTATTATCTCACTATTTTACAAAAATAGCGAGGACTACTACTACTCTAACTCGGACAATCACTCTGTCCCCCGACTAGTTCCCGCAACATTCTCATTTCTGAAGAAGACAATGGAAGAAAAGGGTGAGCTCAACTAGCCCAGTAAAGAATATTATGACTAAGATAATGAAAAATAAATTATCGTTAGTCTTCAACAATTCATATAAAATATTATTGACAACAAGTTTTATATCAATACTCGCAGCGAAAATAACAATTCATTAGAAGAGTTAAGTAGAGAATGAAGTCTACTATCTTCCATGATTTAAAAGCCCATCATCAATATTTTATCCCTGTAACATCAATCAATATATATCTCAAATCAAATATTCATCTTTGCACACAGGCCAAAGATATTCATTGGTATCACCAGTGGTCATGTTCATCTCATCACCTGTCATCTTTGCACTTACGGCCAAAAATATTCATCAGATAATCATTCATCTTTGCTCTACAGGCCAAAGATATTCATTTATATCACCTTTTAGGACTGAGGATGATGAAAAATAATATAAATAACGAATCCAGTGAAATAAAGGACAAGATTAAGGATTCGTATTTTAGTTTATTCAAGTTCAAGAATATTCCATAATAATACTTTGTGGAGCAAAATTCAAGAATGAAGCTCAAAACTTAAATCCAATAAAAAATAGTAACCATAACAAACAATTTGGACAAATAGAAGAAAATTTAGTTTTTTCGTGAATAGTGCCGTATACGTGAATAGTGTCGTATACGTGAATAGTAACTCAGACGGAAAAAAGTAAGAATTTCATAATAAAATCCATGCCAATATTTTGGTATAATGATATTGAAAAGAATAACATCATTTACGAAAGAAATAACATCTCTTACCTCAAAAGAATAGTACTTCTGGCTGAAATATCAGATATAATACCGAAGGAAAACTTGCACTGAATAGTAATACTCAAAGTATCTAAATACTCACAAAAATACGCTCGATATTATAGAGAGAGAAAACTTCTGATTCTGGTGTGATTTTTAATTCTAACCTAAGCACCCTATTTATAAAAAAATCTTAGGATGCTAAAGTAGACTAAATTAATAAAATAATATTTTTTTTCAAAATTCTTCTGCCGCCTGGCTGCTAAGAAATTAGGATTTTTCAACAAAAAATAAAAGTGGAGCCCACTATTTTATTTAAAAAATATTTATTTTTTGAAACTTCAATAATTTATAATAAATAGCCCTTTTGTCAGAAAAATACAAATTCTATGTCTATTTTCATAGGAAATTTAATTCTCTACAACTTTGTAGAAGGAAGTTTTTCCAAATTCCAAACATAAATTATCCGAAATCCATAAACGAATGATTTTTTCACACCAAAATATTGATAAAAATATATCAGCACTAATTCCTTCTTTTATATCCACAAAATAAATATTTTCTTATAAATCAATAATTAATTATTCACAAATAATATTACAGAACTACAATATTGACAACCAAGTCGTTCCCAGAAAAGAGGGGGCCTTCCGATAAGGACTTCTCCTTACTGGCGCGCAATTAAATAACCCCTCCTAGACAGAACTTCCTTAGACATTATCAATAATGCTATCTAATAATATTATTCAAATAATATGAATTATTGAGTTGATAATGTGAAATACTGTGCAGTGACAATTATTGAATCAATAATACAAAATATCAACGGTAGCAATTATTGAATCAATCATATAAAATAGCAACGTAGCAATTATTGATATAAAATATCAACGCAGCAATTATTGAATCAATAAAATATCATGCAATTATTGAATCAATAATATAAAATATTGAACAGTAATTACTGTAACAATAATTGAGTAAGTGCCTTCTTATGTAAGAATCAATAATTCAAAATACTGTGCAATACCGTGTGCTACTGAGCAACACCGCGTATTACTGTATTTTAACCACCGGATATTTCAACAGTACTAACGGTAACAACTACGCCGTTATTTTATAAAAAATGTTATTTCTGTCGCTTTCTCTATCCGACAGTTATTCCGTTGTGGGGCCCACAAATAGCTGCGCCGTCGTACGAATATTTCCCGGACAACAAGAATATTCTACGATCAAACGAATATTCCCCGACAACAATGAATATTTTATAACCACTTGCTCATTTTAAAATATTTGCACATTTCACCCATAACTTTTTACATTTATCAAATCAACACCTTACTATTTCGAAATAATATATAAAGAAAATTAAATCTTTATTCATAAAAATTGGGGTCTTACAGTTACGGTTCGCTAGTCACCATAGACCAGAATAGCTATAGCGACCGGTGTACCGTCGTTATAGCCCAAAAAACTGTCGCGAATAAGCGACTGTGTACTACACAGTTGTGTATATACATTTTTCATATTTATTGAATTTTAACACGCATGTATTGTTATAATTATGTAATTTATATTTGAGAATTATGAGTTAATCTCCAAATTATACTTGAAATGACCAACCAAGTTAATTTGTATAAGATCTCATCTTAGCTAGTTATATACTTGTATGGATTGATTGGGACATTTTATATTACCACAAATAAAAAAATGCTTTTTATGAAAAATAAATATTTCTACAAATGAAACTTTTTATATTAAATGGAAGGAGTAACTCCCCCGGCCCTCCCCACGCCTCCCCTCCCCTCCCCTCCCCTAGTAGTTGCTAAAATAACACCTAGTTTAGGGAGAGTCACATTTTAATATATTTTAAATTTAGATCATGATACGGAGATTCTGCATTTCAAATGAAATAGAGAGAATCTTATTTCCTAGTTTAGTGCATAGTTAGGGGAAAAATTTGTGCTGGCTGAAGGTTGAAACATTACTTTCTTTTTTTAATATCGTGGATGGAGATCGATTATGATATTTTTAATATTTTTCAAAGTCACCATCATAAATATATAGACTTTAATTGTGGATTTCCAATTAGTTAAACAAATAATGTTGTCTTCAAGGCAAGAAACAATATGTAAACGACAAAAACTTGTCTCATGCATAATGTTGCATTTCGGTGCGGTGGGCATATGGACAAATTTAGTGATGGCAGGTCTTGTAATTTTACATCAAGGATTCTTAATCAATAAGACTTTCTTTAGTTATGTATGAGTTAATAAAAAAGTATTTTTGATGTAGTATTATTGTGTGTATTATTCAGTGATTATATTGTGTTACTTGATGAGAATAGGTATGTGTGTAAATGCTATGTTGAAATTTGTATGAGTTAAATAAATTGTATTTAAAATAAGTTGTTTCTAGGATAAATATGAAGCACACTTTTATAATCTAGTGCTAAAAACCTTTCTCTTACTGTAAAGTAAAAATTTAAATTTACCACTCAGTAAGAAATCAAAGTTAAAAAAAATACTCAATCCGTCTCATGATAAAAGTTCTTATTACTATTTTGGGTAATTCCAAGTTAAATGTTTACTTACCTTAAATAATATATTTTTTACAAGAAAAAATTCTATAATACCCTTAGGCCATGTTTGTTTGCAAGGATTATAATTCCGGGATTATAATTCATGGGATTATAATCCAGGACTATTAATCCTATGATTAAATAATACTAGTCACATGTTTGTTTTTTACGGGATTATTCAGGGGATAACTTAAAATAATTCCATGTTATGTTTGTTTTTTTCAGGATTAATTAAAGGATTGGATTAAAAAATATCGTTTAGACTATTATACCCTTTCCAATAATAACATATTTTAAACTTATTTATACATCAAAAAATAATAAAAAATTAATTAAAAACTTTTAAATAAGTAGTTATACTATTCAGTAAATATTTTTTTTTTGAGAGGGGGGTAGTGGGGGGTCGGGGTGGGGTGGGGTGGGGTGGTGTAGTGTGGGGTAGGGTGGGGGTGTATATATAATCAATAAATATTATTTTTTTTAAATTTTTGTGGGGTGGGGTGCGTGGGGGTGGGTGCGTGGGTTGGTGGGGGGGTGGGGTGGGGTGGGGTGGGGTAGCGTGGTGTAGTGTGGGGTGTATATCTAATCAATAGATATTATTTTTTTAATTTTTGTGGGGTGAGGTGGGGTGGGGGGTTGGGTGGGTGGGTGGGTGGAGTGCGGGTTAGGGTGGGGGTGTATATATAATCAATAAATATTATTTTTTTAATTTTTGTGGGGGCAGTTCTTGTAATTTTACATCAAGGATTCTTAATCAATAAGACTTTCTTTAGTTATGTACGAGTTAATAAAAAAGTATTTTTGATGAAGTATTATTGTGTGTGTTATTTAGTGATTATATTGTGTTACTTGATGAGAATAGGTATGTGTGTAAATGCTATGTTGAAATTTGTATGAGTTAAATAAATTGTATTTAAAATAAGTTGTTTCTAGATAAATACGAAGCACATTTTATAATTCAGTGTTAAAAACCTTTCTCTTACTGTAAAATAAAAATTTAAATTTACCACTCAGTAAGAAATCAAAGTTAAAAAAAAATACTCAATCCGTCTCATGATAAAAGTTCTTATTATTATTTTGGGTGATTCCAAGTTAAATGTTTACTTATCTTAAATAATATATTTTTTACAAAAAAAATTCTATAATACCCTTAGTATTAATTGTGCAATATTTTTATTCTTTATGTATATTTATAGGGGCAAATGTCCAAAAATACCCCTGATCTTTTTTCCGATGTCCCACTTACACCCTAAACTAATTTTTTTTTTCCAAAAGTGCACTTAATGTTTTAATTTTTGGGTCAATCGTGCCCCTGCTGTCAACGAAAGTGCCAACTGGACTAACTCTGTTTACACGTGTACATTATTTGCTGACTAAGCACTTAGATAGACACACACTGAACAAAACATATGCTAGGTTTTGAAAAGGGGCAAAAAAGCCCTAATTATTTTTATGCAAAAGAAACGAATTTGAAGGAGATCAAGAGGAGAAGAAGAGGCAAGAAGAAGGAGAAGGTGTAGCACTAAGTTATTTCGTTGAAGAGGAGACTAATTTACAAGGAGGAAGCCATTGCTGCTCTGTGTGTGTGCTCTGCAATCAGTTCGTCGAACGAACTTGAGACTAATCGAAGGCATAAAGTCCAAGGAAGCTTTTAAGAAGAAGAAAAGGAATCTCTCAGGTACTTTTATCTATGCTTTTGATTAATAAAGTGCATGTGGTAGGGAACATCACATGTGCAGATAATGTTTAAGTTGGGTGTTGACTGGTAGGGGATATGTGGTCCCATATATTATTGTTTATAGATTCTTAATACTTTAGAGTTGGCATGCAGTCTTGTAATTTATTGTTTATTGTTATGTGAAGTCTGAGTTTTTTTTTACTGACAGAATGGCTGCTGCTGGGCGTTTAGATGTACATTTACATCATGGGGGCATATGGATAAAGGATCATGTGTGGAGATATGTGGGAGGAGATGTCTTTATATGTAAGAATTTTGATGTTGATTACCTATCTATTATTTGCATTAAGAATACATATAAAGAGGAACTAAATTATGTCAATGTATCCGAAGTCTATTATCTAGAACCTGGACTGAGTATTGAAGAAGGACTTTTTATACTTGAGGGTGACCATGGGATTAGGAGACTTCTGATTCAAATCAAGTCAGACACAACTATTCTAGAGTTCTTTGCAAAACATGAGATATATGAACCTATAAGGAATGATGAAATACCTCCTGATGTTCCACCTGAGCCCCTAATAAATTCACTTGAAGGCTTAAACACACAAGGTAGTAGGGTTGGTGAGGAAGATATTAGTAGAGGTATTTGTGGAAATAATGAAGGCTTAAATACTGATAGTAGTGAGGACAGTCAAGATGCTACCTATGAATAGGAAAGTGAGGAGAGTGAGGAAGGTGATGATATTGATGAAGGTGATGATAGTGCTGACAGTGATGGTAGTGAGAAGGGGGATGAGGGTCAGGTGCCATGTGAGATAAGACAAACAGTCCGTTTCAATGCAAATGACCAGACACCCTATTTCAACTTGGGCATGACATTTGCTAGTGCAGCTGAAGTTAAGGAATCCATATCAAAGTATGCTATATCAAGGGGAGTGGCATTGAAATATGTGAAAAGTGAACCGTATAGAATAAGGGTCCAATGTGAGGCTGGGTGTCCTTTTGTCTTGTATGTGTCAAAGGACGGTTGTAACCCTGGGTTGGCTGTCAAGACATTAAATGAAGACCACAAGTGTTATAGGATTTTCAGCAACCCTAGGGTTTCAGCAAAGTTCTTGGCCAAGCTTTACAAACAAAAAATTCTTGAGCAGCATGACTACATGATCAAAGACCTCAAAAAAGATGTGGAGAAAGAATGGAGAGTGAATGTTGGATTTTACAAGTGCTGGAGAGTGAATGTTGGATTTTCCAAGTGCAAGAGAGCCAAGAGGATGATTATGGATGAATTTTCAGGGAACTTTACTGTTGAGTATTCTGAGTTAGAGGCTTATGCAGCAGAACTGGTGAGGAGTAATCCAGGGTCTAAAGTGCAAGTGGAGTTGTCCACAGATGAATTAAGGGAAGGGAGTAGAGTCTTTAGAAGAATGTTTGTTTGTTTAGATGCTTGCAAGAAAGGTTGGAAGGAAGGATGTAGGCCTATTATTGGCCTTGATGGGTGTTTTTTGAAGACACAGTATAAGGGGGAACTGCTTGTAGCTCTAGGAAGAGATGGGGATGAACAAAATTTTCCCATTGCTTGGGCATGTGTGAAGAGTGAAACTAAAGTCAACTGGACTTGGTTTCTGAATTTGTTGCAAGAACAGCTTGATTTGGGAGATGGCAGTCAGTACAACATTATATCTGATATGCAAAAGGTATGAATGTTTTTGAATTTGCTTGTTTATTTTGTGCGACTTTGAATGTATCTTTGTGTAACTTTTAATGTTTTACTTGTAGGGTTTAATACAAGCTGTTATTGATGTACTTCCTGAGGCTGAACACAGGTGGTGTGCTCGCCATATATATGCAAATTGGTGTAAGAAACATAGGGGTGGAGAGTTGAAGAAATTTTTTTGGAATGCAGCCTGGCCTACTTTTGAGGAAGAATTTAAGGACAACATGAAGATGCTTGGTGACATGAGTTCAAAGGGAGCAATTGATCTCATGAATTATCCACCTCATACATGGTGCAGAGCCTACTTTAGTAGCAGAAGTAAATCATGGGCAGTAGATAACAACATGGTGGAAAGTTTCAACTCTTGGATTCTTGAAGCTAGGCACAAGCCCATTAGGACTATGATGGAATACATTAGGCAAAAAACCATGGACAGGTTGGGAACTCTTGGGTCAGCATGTGAGAAGTGGATCAATTGTTTTAGTCCTTACAGCAATGAAATATTTCAGACAAATAAAAGCATAGCAGTTGGATGCACTGTGCTCTTTAATGGAGACACAGGTTATGAAATTAGGGAGGGTGAGGACACCCACACTGTGTTCTTGGACAAGAACTCTTGCACATGTAGGTCATGGGATCTTATTAGAATCCCTTGCCAACATGCTATATGTGCTCTAGTTCGCAACAAGCAGGACCCAATGAACCATATTTCTAAGTTGTATCATAAAGATGTATACCAAGCTGCTTATAAGTACAAAATTATGCCAGTGAGAGGGAAGAGATTTTATGAGATGGACAAATATCAACCTGTCGAGGCACCAAAAGGTTGAAAAGAACAGGGGAAGGCCTAAGATTAAGAGAAGAAGAGAGGAAACTGAGACCAGACCTACAAATAAAGTCACAAAGCTATCCAGGAAAGGCAAAGGTATCACATGCAGTCTGTGTAAGCAATAAGGACACAACAAAGCTAGCTGTTCAAAGGTAATTATATTAGTTAATTATGTGTCTTTAAATATAGTGTATATATATTCACAATTTGCTCTATATCAGAATCAAACAGGAAGTTCAGTCCCACCTCTATCCCAAACAGGAAGTTCAGACCCACCTCAATCCCAAACAGGAAGTTCAGACCCACCTCAATCCCAAGCTGAATCTTCAGTGCAAACTCAAGTACAAGGTGGCCCATCAATCTCACCTCCAAGTTAATCTTTACTAGGTATTTAAAATATACATGTTGTGCTGATTATAATTGTGGTCAAGGCTTTGCAACCACTTCTTAACTCAAAACTAGCAGGCCCAGAGGTGACTTATAGTGCCACACTTATATACTTATGGTCAAGGCTGTGATTATGGCCTGGCAGTGCCACACTTATATCCTTGTAGGGACAGTTTCTATATATAGGAGGTGACTGATATAAGGCTAGTATTGAGGCCTGTCCTAATAGGAAACATATATTGGAAAAGTAAAGGCAACCTCACTGCTGCTTTCTGGTAGTTTAGTGATGATTTGATCATATTAAATTTCAAAATGAACAGTGTTGGGCCGTGGATATTTGGGGTCGGTTGAGTCTTATTTTATTTTGGGCTTCTCAGGTCAAACCCATTTTTACTCTTGGAGCCTTGGACTATTATGTAAATGATTATTTGGCCTGGGCCAGAGCTGGTAGTAGGTGACAGGTGGCAGCTTATAGACTAAAGATTATCTCTAATCTGTGGGATTAGCAGGCGGCTGATTGAGGTGATGGGCCCAGCCGTCTTAAGCCACCTTCATTAATGTGGAGTTGACATAATATTGACTTATTGGAGAGGAAAAGGTCTGCATGCAGCCAGCTGATAAAAGGATCGAGAAAAAATATGCAAGTTGGTGAGATGATATAGGGGCACAAGGTACTACAGAAGGAGGTAACTAACATTTTTTCTCTCCAGACACTAAGAGCACATAACCTCCATTGTTAATCCTTTTTCCAGCCTGTACTTATTCTTACACTGGAGCAATCCCCGCCGGCCCAAAACCGTCAAGATCCGGTGCTGACATGTTCATTGTGCAGGATTAGGCGCATTTTTCGTGGTTGAGGCGCGTGGCGAGATCTTGGCGTTAACATTGGCGCTAGAAGGAGGGCTCTAATGTTTCTGGTTTTCAATCACAACTCATTGAACATCTTACATCGGAAGCTATGGTGAACACTAAAACAGTTACAGCCGAAGGACAGCCGACAACTGCTAGTTCTTCTTTGCAAAGAATCTCAGTGAAAGATAGGTTGGGCCCTTCGGTAAGTATCCATGATAGACTTGGATCACAAGAAGTTCTGGGTGGGCCTCATGCTAGAGGTCATGGTGATACCAAGAGGAAGTTATTTCTTACTACCGGCAAAAGTCCTGACAAAGGTCGAAAAAGGGTGGTAGATACACCGCCTAGGACCTCACACCGAGAAGGTCAGGCAGACAAAATTTCTACCTTGGCAAAGATGGCACAAGAAACCGACACGGCTTTGAAAGCACTTCTGCAACAGAGGGAGGAGATTTCTAAACAGATGGTTCTTGTGGCAGAGAAAGAAGACGAAGCTTCCAGTTACACTCGATCGGAAAGACGGGGTAGGTCGTATGGTCGAAGAGCAAGGAGGAATGAATATTCCAGGCGGGCTGATAGTGGGTCTTGTAGCCATTCTCCTGACAGGAAACGAAGTGGGCCACAAGAATATTCTCCCAAGACTTCAAAAAGAATGCCTCGTATTGAGTATCGTAGAGACAATAGAAGAGATGGGCGACGAAGCCGTTCAAGAAATCATTCCCCAGAAAGTCCGAAGAGGGTACACCACAAAAAGAGTTCTCGCTCCGATCGAAGTAACAGACGAAGTCCTTCGGCATCGTTTAGTCCGGATGGAAAAGATCGGATTAAACACAATAAGACAAATTTTCCAGGGAAAGAAGTTGCCTCTTCACCCGGGGTGGTAGAGGACCTAGCGAAAGAGATAAAAGAGCTTCAGAAGTAGCTAATAGAGGTTCAGCAAGGGAAGAAGACTTCGGACAAAAAGGCGTCTCCCTTCTCATCGGAAATTCTTAAGGAGAAAGCGGATCCCAACAAAAAGCTACCTCATATGGAAAGTTATGACAGTTCTGGGGATCCATTCGACCACAGTCAAGCATTTGACAGATTGATGGATTATTACGACTATTCAGATGCGGCTAAATGTCAGACATTTGGATTGACGTTAAGGAAGGACGCAAGGCAGTGGATGGGGACTTTGGCTTCGGATTTGATCGCATCATGGGCGGATTTGTGTGACAAGTTCCATGCTCGCTTCGGGAGCAATAAGAGAAGGGGAAGGCCCACGGGATCGTTGGCCCAAGTAAGGCAATATTCGAGCTAGACTCTGGGGCAATATGTGAAGAGGTTTCGAGAAGCTGTGGGGCAAGTTTCAGATCTTAACGATCTTCAAGCAGTAGGGTTGTTCCAAAATGGTTTAGATCTGGTGAAATCAGAAAAACTGGTAAAGAACCTGATGTTCAAGCATCTGAAGAGTCTGGCCGAAGCGTTTGAAAAGGCCGAAGGCTTTATTGTGGTGGAAGAGGCGATGGCTAGTTTGAGGCAGAGTTCTTCAGAAAAGGCAAAAGAGAAAGACAAGGAAAAGCCAGACGGTAATCAGAGAAAGAGTAATAGCGGTAATGATCAGTACGAAGGGAATCAAAAGAGGTATAACAATAACTGGATACCCAGGGGAGATTATCCGCCCATTCCGACTCAGAAGGTGAATAAGGTATATACGCAACTCAACACAGATCAGGCTACTATTTTGGAACAAATAAAGAACCAACCATACTTCGAACCACCTAAAAATAATCCCCAACCAGGATCTGGAGACCCTGCTTTATACTGCAATTACCACCGGGCGGTTGGGCATGATACAAATTCCTGCTGGGGTTTGAAGGATCTCATTGAAAGAAAAGTTCAAAGTGGTACTCTGATGCAGTATGTAACAGGGCGGGAACAACAAAGGGACCAGTAGAGGAATAGGGAGTTAGCGCAAGTCGCCCAGCCTATTCAACCAGTACCGAACCAAGCGGTACGGCATGTTGTAGATGTGATCTCTGGGGGAAACATGGGTAAGGTTGTAGGGAGAAAAAGACGAGGATATCTAGACTCGGTGATGTCTCTGGCAAATAAGCCTCTGAAGGCCGAAAGGACATATCCGGGTTCCATAATCTCGTTCACAAATGAAGATTTCCCTTCGGAACCTATCGAACCACACGAAGGAGCCCTGATGATCACTGCAGAGGTCGGTTCGGTGGATATGAAGAGGATGATGATCGATAATGGCTCTTCAGTGGACATACTATATGCTCATGCTTATCACCGAATGCCTCTAGATGGTCAGAAGATGGAGATTGGGCAGGAGGCTCCTTTATATGGTTTCAGCAATGATCCAGTCAAAGTGGCAGGAACCATTGAGCTGTCGGTTGTCTTCGGGATAGTTCCCCAACAGGTTCAAATTATCTGTAAATTTTACGTCGTACATGTTGATTCAGCTTACAATGCTATTTTGGGGAGACCTACTTTGACAGCTCTACAGGCAGTTACTTCAATTCCCCACTTCAAAATTAAGTTTCCTACGCCCCATGGAGTTGGCGAAGTCGCAGGAGATCTGGACTTGGCAAGGAGGTGTCATCATAATGCTCTGATCACTTCGGGAGTAGGAGTCAGCAAACAAAAATATACCATGGCCATTGAAATGGAACCATTCATAGAAAGTGGAACAGAACCCTTAGTCATGCCCATGGAGGAGACCGAAGAGATCGAGTTGATTCCGGGAAAGAAAGAAAAAATGGTGAAAATCGGTTCGGGGCTTCCGGAGCCTTTCTGGACAAATCTGATGGAGTTACTTCGATGTTATGCCGATGTCTTTGCTTGGGTTCCTAATGATATGCTGGGGGTGAGTCAAAAAGTGGCTGAGCATAGATTGCAAGTGGATCCAGCTAAACAACCAGTTCGGCAGAAGAGAAGGATTTTCGCACCGGAGAGATAGAGAATAATCGATGAAGAGGTCGCTAAGTTACTGGATGCAGACTTTATCTTCGAGATTGATTATCCTGAGTGGATGGCAAACGTGGTTCTGGTACAGAAGCATAATTGCAAATGGCGAGTTTGTATAGACTATACCGATCTAAATAAGGCGTGCCCAAAGGACTTCTATCTTTTGTCTCATATTGATCAACTTATTGATGCAACTTCGGGGTACGCTTTGCTTAGCTTCATGGACGCTTTTTTGGGATATCATCAAATTTCTATGTGCAAGGAAGATATACTGAAGACAGCTTTCATTACTCATCGGTCAGTGTATGCCTACAAAAAAATAACATTCAGTTTGATCAATGCGGGAGCTACGTATCAGAGGATGATGAACCACATCTTCACAAAGCAGCTTGGAAAAAATATGGAGGTTTATGTTGACGATATGATTGTTAAGAGCATGTCAGTTCATGGTCATCTGGATGATCTGGAGGAGTGCTTCCAGACAATTCGTCATTATGATTTGAAGCTGAATCCGACTAAATGCACTTTCGGGCTGGGGGCGGGAAAGTTTTTGGGATATTTGGTCAGCAAGAGAGGTATCGAAGCTAATCCAGAGAAAATCCAGGCTATCTTGGACATGAAATCCCCACAGTCATACAAGGATGTCCAGCGTTTATCTGGTAGAATAGCATCGTTGCGGAGGTTCATGTCTAAATCGGTGGAAAGGTGCTTGCCATTCTTTAACACATTAAAAGGGCCGAAGAATGCGAAGACATTCTACTAGACTTCGGAGTGCGAGGAAGCTTTCCAAGGAATCAAGAAGTATTTATCTTCGGCACCTCTGTTGGTAAAGCCAGTTCCTACCGAACCTTTGTATTTGTATCTGGCTGCAAGTTCATTGACCATATGAGCAGTTTTGGTACGGGAAGTTGAGGGTAAGCAGCACCCGATTTACTATGTGAACCATGTCCTTAGGGACGCAGAAACAATGTATCCAAACCTTGAGAAGTTTGCTTTTGCTTTGATCATTGCCAGTAGAAAGCTTCGGCAGTACTTCCAAGGCCGGATAATAGTGGTATACACAGATCAACCATTGAAAAAGGTGTTGGGAAAGCCAGAGGTTTCAGGGAGACTTGCTGCATGGACGATGGAATTATCTCAGTTCTTCATAGAGTACTATCCCCGGACAGCTATTAAAGGCCAAGTCTTGGCTGATTTTGTAGTAGAATGCTCATTTTCTGAAGCTGATGGGAGCCTGAACGAAATGGAGGGGTCTACGAAAACGGTGGCTACACTTCAGCAGGTGCATGATTCTTGGACCTTATATGTCGATGGATCTTCTACTTTGGATCTTGGTGGTGCTGGGATAATTCTGACAAGCCCGGAGGGGTTCAAAGTACAGCAAGCCATCAGATTCGAATTCAGGGCAACGAACAATGAGGCTGAATACGAGGCGGTATTAGCAGGGTTACGTCTGGCCCAGAGTCTGGAAGTTCAGAAGTTGATTTTTTACAGTGATTCTCAATTGATCATCAAGCAAGTTTCGGGGGAATATGAGGCTCGAGGCTCTAAAATGGTTAAGTATCTTGCAGAATTAAAAGATCGACTTCAACACTTCAGCTCGTGTGAATTTCAAGGTGCTGGTCGAACTGATAATTCAAACGCTGATGCATTGTCGAAGCTGGCTACTACTGAATCGAGCGCCTTTGACGGAACAGTTTACTTGGAAATCCTGAAATAAGCTAGCATCCAGCATACAGAAGTAATGTGCGAAGAGCGGTCTAATTGTTGGATGACCCCATACATAAACTATCTAGCAGATGGCATACTACCTTCAGATCAGATGTTGGCTAAGAAGGTGAAATACAAAAGTGCAAACTTCGTGCTTATTGACGGAGATCTGTATCGAAGAGCTTATTCCACTCTATTACTGAAGTGCTTGGTTCCTTCTGAAGCTGAATATGCCCTTCGAGAGGTTCATGAAGGTATCTGTGGTGATTACATGGCCGCGAAGTCGTTAGCATATAAAGTGCTTCGTCAGGGTTTTTATTGGCCAACAATTTTCAAAGAGGCTACTGACTATGTGAAGAAATGCCCGAAATGTCAGTTAAATAGTCCGATCCCACATCAGCCACCAGAAGAGCTATATTCAATTTTATCTCCTATACCTTTTGCTATCTGGGGGGTAGATATACTGGGTCCACTCCCGAAAGCGAAAGGTCAAGTCAGTTTTGTTATAGTGGCGATTGATTATATGACTAAGTGGGTAGAGGCGAAGCCGCTTCGGCTGATAACAGAACAAGAATGCTTGAAGTTTCTGAAGGAGTTAGTAGTATTCTGATTTGGTATTCCTATGGTGGTAATTTCAGATAAGGACGCCAGTTCGTGGGATCAAAATTTGAGGCATTCTTGAAGGAGTTAGGAGTTCAACATCGGAAGGCTTCGGTTGCTCGTCCACAATCTAATGGGCAAGTTGAGGTGACTAACAGGATACTCCTGAATGGGATCAAGAGAAGGCTGGACGACGCCAAAGGAAGATGGCCTGAAGAATTACTTAGCGTGCTATGGGCTTATCGAACCACGCCAAGGACTACAACGGGAGATTCCCCATTTAGACTGGAATACGGTTCTGATGCTCTAGTCCCGATGGAAATTGGATCTACAAGTCTTCGGGTCAGTCAATTTAAAGAGTTGTATAATGATGAGGGACTCAAGGCCAACTTAGATCTGCTCGAAGAAGTCCAAGAAGCAGCCTTGATAAAATTGGCTATATATCAACGCCGTGTGGCTAAATACTACAACAAAGGGGTAAAGCTTCGGAGATTCAAAGTTGGGGATTTTGTTCTTTGGGAGGTAGAGGCTTCTACACCTCAGAATATGGGTAAACTCATGCCCAATTGGGAGGGCCCTTATAAAGTCGTTAGCATACCAAAGCCCGAAACTTATCGGTTGCGAGCCTTAGATGGGTCTGAAATTAAGAATACTTGGCATGCTGGAAGGCTCCGCAAATATTTTCAGTAGAGCTAGTGTCAAAGTCCGGAAGTTTATAACTACTACAATAATTATCAATAAAAGTGGCTTTTTTCTCCAATAATGGCTCTTCTTCCTGATAGTTATAAGGTTGGATCCCTTCGACTCCTCGTAGTGAAGCGGAATATTTTTTGGGTTGAACTTGTTCGGCTCTCGGAGAGAACGAGGTTGCTAGCTTGGTATAAGGATGGATTCCTTCGTCTCCTCGTAGCGAAGCGAACTATTGATGGTCCAACCCGTTCGGCTCTCGGAGAGAACATGGTCACCAGTTATAAGGTTGGATCCCTTCGACTCCTCGTAGCGAAGCGAAATATCTTTTGGGTTGAACCTGTTTGGCTCTAGGAGAGAACGAGGTTGCCAGCTTAGTATAAGGATGGATTCCTTCGTCTCCCCGTAGCGAAGCAAACTATTGATGGTCCAACCCGTTCGGCTCTCGGAGAGAATGTGGTCACCAGTTATAAGGTTGGATCCCTTCGACTCCTCGTAGCAAAGCGGAATATCTTTTGGGTTGAACCTGTTCGGCTCTCGGAGAGAACAAGGTTTCCAGCTTGGTTTAAGGATGGATTCCTTCATCTCCTCGTAGCGAAGCGAACTATTGATGGTCCAACCCATTCGGCTCTCGGAGAGAACGTGGTCACCAGTTATAAGATTGGATCCCTTCGACTCCTCGTAGCGAAGCGGAATATCTTTTGGGTTGAACCTGTTTGGCTCTCGGAGAGAACGAGGTTGCCAGCTTGGTATAAGGATGGATTCCTTCGTCTCCTCGTAGCGAAGCGAACTGTTGATGGTCCAACCCTCTGGGCGTTGGTACATTCGCTCAGATGAAGCGGGCACTCTCAGATGGTGAGTGTCAGGGACTTGGTATTGCTTTCGAATGACGTCAAGGTCATCCTCTGAGAAATTGGAAGGAGTGTTAGCAATAGGGTGTTGCGACTCATCTGAAAAATCAAAGGGGGGGACCTTAGGAATAGGAGGGAGGGAGCTCTTTCCGGATGAAATTTTTGGTCTGGGTTCTGTTTCTTCGGTGATTTGGGTAGTAGAGTTGTCGGAGTTCTGTGCAGCCATGGATGACGATTTGACAGAGAAAGAAGAAAACCAAAAAAGGAAGAAGAAAGCTAGAAAATCTTGAGATCCAAATAAACGGGTAAAGCTATCCAAATTGGGAATTTGGAGGTTTTATAGTAGAGTCTTTTCGGTACTTCTCGGAACCCAAAGGCTGCACATTAAATAAAGATAATGAAAGAAAGGGCAGGCGTCCGTTCTCGGAATTGAAGAAGTCGTCGATTGCTTTTTGAAATTGAAGGGTTGGCGTCTGACAGTGGATTTGAATAGTTGGGATCCGTTTTCAGTTCTGGATCCTTTAAGTGGACATTGGCCAAGTCTACCTGAATTCATTTTTGCGGTTGGGCCGGGCTCTTATACTCTTTCATCAAACACTCTGTTTAATAAAAGACTAGGGGGCAATGTTGGGCCGTGGATATTTGGGGCCGGTTGAGTCTTATTTTATTTTGAGCTTCTCAGGTCAAACCCATTTTTACTCTTGGAGCCTTGGACTATTATGTAAATGATTATTTGGCCTGGGCCAGAGCTGGTAGTAGGTGACAGGTGGCAGCTTATAGACTAAAGATTATCCCTAATCTGTGGGATTAGCAGGCAGCTGATTGAGGTGATGGGCTCAGCCGTCTTAAGCCTCCTTCATTAATGTGGAGTTGACATAATATTGACTTATTCGAGAGGAAAAGGTCTGCATGCAGCCAGCTGACAAAAGGATCGGGAAAAAACATGCAAGTTGGTGAGATGATATAGGGGCACAAGGCACTATAGAAGGAGGTAACTAACATTTTTTCTCTCCAGACACTAAGAGCACATAACCTCCATTGTTAATCCTTTTTTCGGCCTGTACTTATTCTCACACCGGAGCGATCCCCGGTGGCCCAAAACCGTCAAGATTCGGTGCTGACATGTTCATTGTGCAGGATTAGGCGCGTTTTTCGTGGTTGAGGCGCTTGGCGAGATCTTGGCGTTAACAAACAGCAATAAACATTTTACTTTAAATGTTCAGCTAGGAGTGCACCTCCTACTTCAAGGCCAAGTCAGTCGAAATTACAAGTTCGATCTGCTGCAAGAGCTCATTCTAGGAAGCAATCCAGTCATGGTGAAGGTTTTGGGTTGTTATATGATGACAACACTAGTTCAGTAACATACAAGGTGATTTATATGTGCTTCATTATGATTGATATACTGTTTTTGAAACTGAGCAATGCATTTTGGGAATATATTTTGTACAATGTTGAAGTGCTTATGCTCTCAGTTAACAAAAATATAATGAACATGGTTCTCTAGCCATGCATTTTGGGAATATAATTTGGCACTATCTTTTGGATTCATATTTTGTTCATTATATTGACTAACAAGTGCTTTCTCAAGTCATTGACAACTCATTAAAGGAATGCTCAAACAAGGATTTTCATTAACCATTTTCACAAATTAAAGGACTGCTCAAACAAGGATTTTCATTAACCATTTTCACCAATTAAAGGACTGCTCAAACAGCTCAAACAAGGACTGCACACAGCAGCCTCAAAACACATTAAACTTGCACAACTCATTAAAGGACTGTTCAAACAGAAACTTTCCATTAACACACAAAACAATGACTTCCATTAACCATTTTCACCAATTACATTGAGTTAACTGCATATTTCAAACTGCAGTACATTACAATTCACAAAAATACCAATTCATCTAACCTTTTTTTTACCTAAGTAGCATACAAGAAATGCAGATGAATATAACTAACAATAACACACCAATGCACTTCCTATTCAAATCGTCTACTTCTTGAATTTGTTTCACAGAAACTTCATCTCTATTTAACTTCACCTTCTTCAACTCATGAACCAATTCTGTCAATTCAGATTCCTCTTCAACCTGAGAAAATTTGTCCAGCTCCTTATTTAGCAAAATTTTATTCCCCCTCTTCAGATCATTTATGACAACTTTTGCCCTCTCACACATCTGTGGGTCATGCCATACAAAAAACCCACATCGTCTTTCCTGAATCCAAAAAAAGACCTCCATTATTCAATTATTGTAAGTAAAATATTCCAAACACAAAATCAAAGTAAAATAAAAGAACTTACTCTGAATCTCGAGCATGAGTAAAACCGCCTGCCAGGATTTTTTTCGCTCCATGAGGTCCACAAAGGAGCTCTTAACCCACAATAACACAATGGCATTAACACAATGGCATACCTTCGTAATCAATATCAATGGCGCGTCTTCGAGCAGATAATGAAGATGCAGACGAATACTGAGCCATGGCGTTTCAGAAAGGATGGAGATGACTTAGGGCTTAATTTCTGCTCCTCTTTGACGAAATGACTTCACCTTCTGCTCGCCCCTTCTTCTCCTCTTGATCTCCTCTTTGATCTTGCTTCTTTGTTTGCAGAAAACTAATTAGGGCTTGCCCCTTTTTAAAACCAAGCATAGCTTTTGTATGAGTTGTGTGTGTGTCTGTCTAAGTGTTTAGTCAGCAAATAATGTACACGTGTAAACAGAGTTAGTCCAGTTGGCACTTCCGTTGACAGCAGGGGCACGGTTGACCCAAAAATTAAAATATTAAGGGCACTTTTGGAAAAAAAAATTAGTTTAGGGTGTAAGTGGGACATCGGGGAAAAGGTCAGGGGCATTTTTGGACCTTTGCCCATATTTATAGAGTATTACTAGTCATGTGCATAAAAGTACTCCCTCCGTCCCCAAAAAAATGACATATATAAGTGATAAAAAAAATTATCCCCAAAAGCATGTCTAAAATTCACAAGTCCTAGATAAAATTTTATATTGATTAATTTACTCTTAGCCATATTACATATTAGCCAAATAATAAATCAAACACATCACAAATGAATAACTCAAATTAATTAACTCTCTCTTCACAAACTCAGAGCTAATTAAAGCAAGTAACATACATACCAATTGAAGGACAATATAAAAAGTAAATTTATACTCTCTCCTTTTACTTGCATACTTTAATTTGTGTGAAATTTTTCCTAATTTTGTTATTTTATTCTTAATATGCGCAAATAATCAATTACAACTTTATCCTGGGACGCAAAGAGTGTGTGTGGCTTGCCATAACTAAGTTTGTCTATAAATACATTAATTCACTAATGATCTTTATCTTTTGGTCAATTTTATTAATGACATTACATACATTCCATTATCTTATTATCAAATATTAGATCATTTCAGGCTTAATCAATAGCCGTACTACTATGACAATACAAATGATTTTGAATTTTCCGCTCACTCAATAAATCATCTGGTCCGTTAAAAGTTTGAGATAAATTCCATCGCCGATGTAGTGCCGGAGGCACGGGACACAGCTAGTATATATATATAGGGAAATGATCCATAGAAAATACTTGCTATGGATGAAAATAAGGCATACACTATCATTACAATATAAATTAGGATCCAACGGATGATATTTATGCTGGAAAAATGATGTCCGTTATTATTAGTAACTAACAAAATTTTTAGTAATAACGGAAGGTTTTTTGACCAAAATAAACCTCAGTTGACAATTTTTTTAGTATATATACGTCATCCACTACTACGGATTGGATTATCTGATGAAAAATCCATTTTCAGATGATCAAATATGGATTGGATTCCCCTATGGCAAATCAAAGTAGCGGATTTTAATGGTTGAACACACAATTTGAATTCTCAGATGGCAAATCCTCCAACCTTGTTTATCCAAATTGTGATATCAAAGTGCCGTTGCTATGGACTGGCTATGATATGACGCTAATCGATCATAATTGGAGAGCTATTGAAGGAGTCTGTTGGACTGTGGATATTTGGGCCTGTCGGATCAGTACTAGTTGGGCCTTTGGAGTATTGGGTTGTTATTTAAATGGTTGTTTAATTGGATTGGGACCGGATATTTGTGCTGAGCAAGTGGGGGACAAATGACAGCTTCTTGGTGGTTAGCTTAGCTAACAAGGGTTATCTCTAAAAAGGTGATTAGCAGGCGACTGATTGAAGGGATGGGCTAAGCCGCCTCAAGCCGTCTTTATTAATAAGGACTTGACATAATATTGACTTAGTGGGTAACAAGGGTTTGATAAAGCCTGCATGAAATCTGATGACATCAGCAGGGAGGTGACATGCAAGGTGGTGGGATAATATATAAGTACAGAGCACTACACAAAAAAGGTGACAAAATATTTTTACTCTCCAGACACTAGAACACACAACCTCCATTGTTAATTCTTTCTCTGGCCAGTGGTTATTCTCACACCGGAGCGATCCTCGGTGGCCCCAGCCGTCGAGATCTGGTGCTGACATATTTACTGTGCAGGGTTAGACGCGCTTTTGGTGATTGAGGCGCGTGGCAAAATCTTGGCGTTAACATTGGCACTAGAAGGAGGGCTTTTTTCTAAGTGATTCTGGTCACAGTTATTTAACGTCCTACATCAGAAGTTATGGAGAAAAGTAAGACGGTTGCAGTTGAAGGGCAAGTCATTGCTGCAAGTTCTTCTCAACAGAGGGTTTCTGTAAAAGATAGGTTGGGTTCTTTAAAGAATGTTCATGAAAGGCTTGGGTCACAAGATGTTCCAGAAAGATCACATGTAAGAGATCAGGGTAATGCTAAAAGGAAGCTATTTGCTACTACCGGTAAAAGACCTAATAAAGATCGGAGAAGGGTAGAAGGCACATCGCCTAAAACTCAGTACCAAGAAGGACGGGTGGACCAGGCGTCCATTTTAGCAAAGATGGCACAAGAAACTGACATGGCTTTGAAGGCACTTTTACAGCAAAGGGAGGAGATTGCTAAACAGATGGTTCTCGTGGCTGAGTTGGAAGGAGGAGCATCTAGTCACACTCAGCCCGGAGAGCAGGGTAGATCTTTGGGTAAGAGAACAAGAGGAAAGGAAGATTCTAGGCGTTCGGAAAATAGGCTTCGAAGCCGTTCTCCTATCCGAAGTGGTGGGAGACGTCATGTTCCCAAAGGTCCGAAGAGGGAATCTAGCAATGAGGATTCTCGGGATAACGGTAATGACAGGAGACGAAGTAGGTCAAGAGGACGTCATCCCGAAGCTTCTAAGAAGATACCTCGAATTGAATTTTATTCTCAGTACAGCGAAGAGGATAATAGCCAAAGCATATCAAGTGTTCATTCTCCGAGAAGTCCAAAAAAGGCACCCTACCCTGTGGATTCTCACGACGACTGAACTAACCAAAAGAAGAAGAGTCCCCTAAGAAAGAAATGCTCCCCGAAGAGGAAGGCTTCGCCGAAACCAAACCCTAAACTAGAAGGGGTTGAGGACCTGGCTAAGGAGATGAAGGAGCTTCGGAAACAGTTGGCGGAGGTTCAACAGGGGAAGGAGACTTCGGGTAAGAAAGCTTCTCCTTTCTCTTCTAAAATTCTAAAGGAGAAGGCGAATCCTGGCAAGAAGCTCCCCCACATGAAAAGTTATGATGGTTCGGGGGACCCGTATGACCATAGTTAGACATTTGAGAGGTTGATGGATTATTACGACTATTCAGACGCAGCTAAATGCCAGACCTTCGGAATGACGTTGAGAAAGGATGCAAGGCAGTGGATGGGAACTTTGACTTCGGACTCGATTTCATCATGGGTTGACTTGTTTGACAAGTTTCATGCCCAATTTGGAAGCAACAAAAGAAGAGAAAAACCCACGGGGTCACTGGCACAAGTTAGGCAGTATCCCAGTGAGGCTCTGGGCCAGTATGTGAAAAGGTTCCGAGAAGCAGTATGGCAAGTATAAGATCTCAACGATCTTCAGGCCGTGGGGTTGTTTTAGAATGGCTTAGATCTGGTGAAGTCCAAAAAGTTAGTGAAGAAATTGATGTTCAAGCATCCGAAGAGCTTGGCTGAAGCATTTGAGAAGGCCGAAGGTTTCATTGTGGTAGAAGAGGCAATGGCTAGTTTGAAATAAGGCTCTTCGGAGAGAGAAAAGGAGAAAGGGAAGGAGTCGACTGATAGTAATCAGAGGAAAAGTGGCGGCAATAATGACCGATTTGATGGAAATCAGAAGAGGTATAACAATAATTGGGCACCCAGAGGAGATCGTTCGCCTGTCCTGAATCAGAAGGTAAACAAGGTGTATACCCAGCTTAATACAGATCGGGCTACTATTCTAGAGCAGATAAAGAACCAACCGTACTTCGAGCAACCCTGAAATAATCCTAGGCCGGGATCGGGAGATCCCAATAGGTATTGTGATTACCATCAGGCAGTTGGGCATAACACTAATTCCTGTTGGAATCTGAAGGAGTTCATTGAGAAGAAAGTTCAAAGCGGAGTCTTGGTTCAATACGTGGCAGGACGAGAGCAGCAAAGGGAGCTACAGAGGAATAGGGAGCTAGCTCAAGTTAATAAGCCAGTACAACTAGTTCAGAATCAATAGGCAAGACATGTGGTGGACGTGATTATCGGAGGTAACTTCGGTAAGGATGCTGGGAAGAAGCGTCGAGCCTATCTGGATTCGGTGATGGCGGTGACGGGTAAGCCTCTGAAGGCTGAGAGGGCGTATCTAGGGTCGGTCATCTCCTTCACAGATGATGATCTCCCTTCTGAACCAATCGAATTGCATGAAAGAGCTCTAGTGATTACTGCGCAAGTGGGTTCGGTGGACATGAAGAGGATGATGATAGATAATGGGTCTTCAGTTGATATTTTGTACGCACATGCTTACCATAGGATGCCTTTGGATGGATAGAAGATGGAAATTGGGCAGGAGGCTCCTCTATATGGCTTCAGCAATGATCCAGTCAAAGTGGCAGGACCTATCGAGCTTTCAGTTGTCTTCGGGATGGTTCCTCAATAGGTTCAAATTATGTGTAAATTTTATGTTGTACATATGGATTCTGCATATAATGCTATTTTGGGGAGACCTACTTTGACAACTCTTCAAGCAGTTACATCAATTCCCCATTTCAAAATTAAGTTTCCGACACCACATGGAGTTGGTGAAGTTGCAGGGGATTTAGACTTGGCCAGAAGGTATTATCGAAATGCTTTGATCACTTCGGGAGTAAGAGTCAGCAGGCAGAAGCAGACCATGGCCATCGAGATTGAGCCGTTTACGGAGAGCAGCACGGAGTCATTGGTTATGCCAGCCGAAGAGACTGAGGAGATTGAACTGATGCCAGGGAAGAAGGAAAAGACTGTGAAAATCAGTTCGGGGTTGCCAGAGCCTTTCCGGACCAATCTGATAGAGCTGCTTCGGTGTTATGCTGACATCTTTGCTTGGATTCCTAGTGATATACCGGGAGTGAGACGAAAGGTGGCCGAACATAGACTGCACATGGATCCGACGAAGAAGCCAGTTCGGTAGAAGAGGAGGATCTTTGCACCAGAGAGACAGAAGATAATTGTTGAGGAAATTGCAAAGTTGCTGGCTGCGGACTTCGTCTTCGAGATTGATTATTCGGAGTGGATAGACAATGTAGTTCTGGTGAAAAAGCAGAATGGAAAGTGGCGGGTTTGCATAGATTACACCGATCTGAATAAAGCGTGCCCGAAGGACTTCTATCCTTTGCCTCACATCGATCAGCTCATTGATGCAACTTTGGGGTATGCTTTACTTAGCTTCATGGATGCTTTTTTGGGATATCATTAGATTTCTATGTGCTAGGAGGATATCCCGAAGATAACTTTTATTACTCATCGATCGGTGTATGCCTACAAAAAGATGACATTCAGTTTGATAATGCGGGAGCTACTTATCAGAGGATGATGAACCGCGTCTTCACAAAGCAGTTGGGGAAGAATATGGAGGTCTATGTCGATGATATGACAGTAAAGAGCATGTCGGTTCGTGGTCATCTGGACGATCTAGAGGAGTGCTTCCAGATAGTTCGACATTATGACTTGAAACTAAATCCGACCAAGTGCACCTTCGGACTTGGGGCAGGCAAATTTCTGGGTTATTTGGTTAGCAAGAGGGGTATCGAAGCGAATCCAGAAAAGATCCAGGCTATCTTGGACATGAAGTCTCCACAGTCGTACAAAGACGTCCAACGTTTAACTGGTCGAATAGCATCGTTTCGGAGGTTTATGTCCAAATCGGCAAAAAGGTGCTTGACGTTCTTTAATACGTTGAGAGGGCCGAAAAACGCGAAAGCATTCTAGTGGACTTCAGAGTGCGAGGATGCTTTCCAAGGAATCAAGAGGTATTTATCTTCGGCACCTTTGTTGGTGAAGCCGGTTCCTGCCGAGCCTTTGTATTTGTATCTGGCTGCAAGTTCATTGGCAGTAGGAGCAGTTTTAGTGTGTGAAGTTGGGGGTAAGCAGCACCCGGTTTACTATGTGAACCATTCCTTTAGGGATGCAGAGACAAGGTACCCAAATCTTGAGAAGTTTGCCTTCGCTTTGATAATAGCCAGCCGAAAGCTTAGACAATATTTTCAAGGTCGGGTAATAGTGGTATACACAGATCAACCACTGAAGAAGGTGTTGGGGAAGCCATAGGTTTCGGGGAGACTTGCTGCATGGACGATGGAATTATCCCAGTTCTTTATAGAATATTATCCACGGACAGCTATTAAAGGTCAAGCCTTGGCCGATTTTGTGGTAGAATGTTCGTTCTCCAAAGCTGATGAGAGTTTGAACGAAGCGGAGGGATCTGCGGAAACGGTGGCAACACTTCAACAGTCGCTCAATTCTTGGACATTATATGCTGATGGATCTTCCACTCTTGACATCAGCGGTGCTGGGATAATTCTAACGAGTCCGGAGGGATTCAAAGTGCAGCAGGCTATCAGGTGTGGATTCAGGGCAATGAATAACGAGGCTGAATATGAAGTAGTGCTAGCCGGGTTGAGATTAACAAAGAGCTTGGAGGTTCAAAAATTGGTCATCTACAGTGATTCACAGCTCGTCATCAAACAAGTTTCGGGGGAATATGAAGCTCGAGGTTCAAAAATGATTAAATATCTTGCAGTATTAAAAGATCAGCTTTAGTACATTGACTCTTATGAGTTTCACGGGGTTGGTCGAACAGACAATTCAAATGTCGATGCTTTGTCAAAATTGGCTACAACTGAATCGAGTGCTTTTGATGGGTCAGTTTTCTTGGAGGTTTTAAAGTAACCCAGCATTCAGCACGAGGAAGTAATGTGCATCGAGCGATCTAATTGCTAGATGACACCGTATATAAACTCTCTGGCAGATGGCGTACTACCTTCGGATCAGATGTTAGCAAAGAAAGTGAAGTATAAAAGCGCAAACTTTGTACTTATTGATGGAGATCTTTATCGAAGGGCTTTTTCTTCTCCTTTGCTGAAGTGTTTGGTTCCCTCTGAGGCTGAGTATGCCCTTCGGGAGGTTCATGAAGGAATTTGTGGTGATCACATGGCTGCGAAGTCGTTAGCTTGTAAAGTGCTTCGTTAAGGATATTATTAGCCTACAATTTTTAAGGAAGCTACCGATTATGTGAAGAGATGTCCGAAATGCCAGTTGAATAGTCTGATCCCACATCAGCCACCAGAAGAGCTATACTTAGTTTTATCTCCTATACCTTTTGCTGTCTGGGGGGGTGGATATACTAGGTCCATTACCGAAAGCGAAAGGTCAGATCAGTTTTGTTATAGTGGCGATTGATTATATGACTAAGTGGGTAGAGGAAAAACCACTTCGGCTGATTACGGAGCAGGAATACTTGAAGTTTCTGAAGGAGTTGGTAGTGTTCCGTTTTGGTATTCCTATGGCGGTAGTTTCAGACAATGGTCGCCAATTTGTGGGATCGAAGTTTGAAGCATTTTTGAAAGAGTTGGGAATTCAACATCGGAAGACTTCGGTTGCTCACCCACAGTCTAATGGGCAAGTCGAGGTAACTAACAGAATACTCCTGAATGGGATCAAGAGAAGGCTGGATGACGCCAAAGGAATATGGCCTGAAAAATTACTTAGTGTGCTATGGGCTTACCGAACTACGACGAGGACTACAACGGGTGATTCGCCTTTTAGACTGGCTTATGGCTCAGATGCATTAGGTCCTGTGGAAATTGGTTCTACAAGTCTTCGGGTCAGTCAGTTCAAGGAAGTGTATAATGATGAGCGACTTAAGGTCAATCTGAATTTACTTGAGGAGGCCAGGGAAGCAGCCTTAGTAAAATTGGCGGCATATCAACGTCGTGTTGCTAAGTATTACAATAAAGGGGTAAAGCTTCGAAGGTTTGAAGTTGGATATTTTGTTCTTCGGGAGGTAGAAGCTTCTACACCTCAGAACATGGGCAAATTAATGCCAAATTGGGAAGGCCCTTATGAAATTATTAGAGTACCAAAGCCAGGGACTTATCGATTAAGAACTTTAGATGGGTCTGAGATAAAGAATACCTGGCATGCTGGAAGGCTTCGAAAATATTTTCAATAGGGCCAATGTCAAAGTCCGAAAGTCTGTAATTATGACAATAATTATCAATCAAGTCGGTTTCTTTCTTCAACGCTGATTTATTTACTGCAAGTTATAAGGTTGGATCCCTTCGACTTTTTTGACAGCGAAGAGGAATATTTTTGGGTTGAACCTGTTCGGCTCTCAGAGAGAACGAGGTTGCCAGCTTGGTATTAGGATTGGATTCCTTCGTCTTCCTCGTAGCGAAGCGAACTATTGGTGGTTGAACCCGTTCGGCTCTCGGAGAGAACGAGTTCACCCAGTTATAAGGATGGATCCCTTTGACTTTTTTGACAGCGAAGAGAAATATTTTTGGGTTGAACCTGTTCGGCTCTTGGAGAGAACGAGGTTGCCAGGTTGGTATAAGGATTGGATTCCTTCGTCTCCTCGTAGCGAAGTGAAATATTGATTGGTCGAACCCGTTCGGCTCTCGGAGAGAACGAGGTTACCAAATTGTTATAGGGATGGATCCCTTCGACTCCTCGTAGCGAAGAGGAATATCTTTGGGTTAAACCTGTTCGGCTCTCGGAGAGAACAAAGTTGCCAGCCGGGAACAAGGTTGGATTCCTTTATCTCCTCGTAGCGAAGAGAAATATTGATTGGTCGAACCCGTTCGGCTCTCGGAGAGAACAAGGTTACCAAATTGTTATAAGGATGGATCCCTTCAAGTCCTCGTAGCGAAGAGGAATATCTTTAGGTTAAACCTGTTCGGCTCTCGGAGAGAACGAGGTTGCCAGCCAGGAACAAGGTTGGATTCCTTCGTCTCCTCGTAGCGAAGCAAAATTTTGATTGTTCAAACCCGTTCGGCTCTTGGAGAGAACGAGGTTACCAAATTGTTATAAGGATGGATCCCTTCGACCCCTGTAGCGAAGAGGAATATCTTTGGGCTAAACCTTTTCGGCTCTCGAAGAGAACGAGGTTGCCAGCTGGGAACAAGGTTGGATTCCTTCGTCTCCTCGTAGCGAAGAAAAATATTGATTGGTCGAACTCGTTCGACTCTCGGAGAGAACAAGGTTGCCAGTCATAAGGGTAAATGATATTATAAGCTCTTTGGAACAACTATTCTTATTGGAAGTTCGGTGATTTGTTCATTCTAACGATGGTTTACATCATTCCTCGGTAATGAGTAAGTCTTGCCGTACATCATTACTAGATTCTACTTAAAGTCTTGAGTTCAGATTATATACTTGATTCTACTTAAAGTCTTGAGTTCAGATTATATGTTGTTTGGATAACAATATAACTTAAATTGAAAAGGAGTGATAAGGAATAAAATATATTGCATTAAATAAACAAAAAGGGAGTTATAATATTGTTGAAAGTTTACAAGTTCATAAAGTTAGAAGGTGAAGGTGGGTCATTTTTGGCATTACTCCTCGTCTTCGTCTTCAGAAGAATCAAGGAGCAATGGGTTTACAGCAACAGCGGCTAGTTTAGCTTTGCTGCTGCTCCGGGCAGCCTCATAGCCTTCGGTATACATTTGAACTATTTCATTTGTAAGTTCGGCAGATTTACGATATGTAATTTGTATTTGTTTGCTGAGGTCCTCGGTAAGTAGGGGGGCCGACTAATTTTAGATCACGAAGCTCCTTCTCGACTTTGCCCCAAAGGTCAAGATGTCGCTCTTCTGATTTTTTGGCTTCGGACTACGGATAGGGTTAGGCTTCGATTATGTTGGATTAACTGCTCGTTGGCCCCTTGTAAGTCTTCGTTCTGTTGGGCAGTTGCTTGTTGAAGGGCTTCAGGATGCAGTTAATTGTTCTTTTAATTTGAGGAGGTCATTCTGGAGACCCTTGGAGTTGAAGAGGGTATTCTCATGTTCGCTTCTCTCCTTAGCCAGAGCAGATCTTAAGATGGCATTTTCTCTTCGGGCCGCCTCTTCTTCGGCTTCGGCTTCTTTATATCTTTGATAAAGACGCCCGAAGATCCCATTTGCCTGCAATTATTCAGAATTAGGAGAAAAGTTGTAAGAGGAAATTCATGTATAAAAATGGACAAGTAATGAATTACTTACTCGGGCTTGATTAGCTAGGCCTTTTTCCATCAGATCTGAAATGGAACTGTGGCCGAACTGATGGTTATCTGTGTCCAGAACGAAAGAGTTGTAGAGGTGCAAAGGGAATTCCTCGTTCTGGTTAGGCCATAGGCTGGGTGATCGAGACACTCCAGGCGTTGATCCGAAGTAGGAAGGGGTTGGTCGTGGTGGTGAAGTTATTAGTTGTTCCGATAGAGGAGGGTCAGAAGCTGTTGGAGGGTCAACTGGTGGGGGTGACTGGTTATCCGAAGAGGGTTTTCTTTTTCGGATAATTGGAGAACTAGGTTCGACCTCAAATTCATCGGCTTCGGTCGATGAAGGATGGGATTGACCAGTAGGTACTCTTAACTCTTCAGCTGTGAGAGGGATAATTTTGACTTTAGCCTTTCGCTTTTTGGTAAGGAGCACCTTGGTACAATCAGCAATAGGCATGTCGAGGTGGCTCTCGGTGAGGACGGGGGCTGGAGTATGTCTGGGATTTCTAGCAGCTCTCTTCTTTCAGCGAGGCTGGCTAGACTTTTCGGCAGGGTTTAATTCGGCCGCTGGGGGTTCTGTATGTTGGGCTTCGGCGGTTTGCTCTTCGGTTTCTTGAGCTTCAGGAGGATCTTGGGTTCGCTTGGCAGAAAGGAATTGTTCTAAATCCCTTTGGTCAGGAGAAGAAGGCCTGATCAAGGACACTGTTCATAAAGAAGAATATTTCAGAATAATAATTGAAGAAAATTTGGAAAATTATACAAGTATTGGGTTCAGAACTTACGTTTGTGGTCGAATAGCCAGGCGTGCTTACTTAGAAGGGCGAAGCTCCATTCCTTCATTAGAAGCTTCTCCATAAGCTTTGCTATCTCCCTTATACAATCTTTAGGAAGATCACCAAGATCTGCAGTGGAGTGCGCAGAGGTGGTCCAATCAGGGATAGAAGAGATTTCGGGTCCTTTGACAAAAAACCATTTTTCATACAATTTTTTGTTGCTCGAAGGGGTGTCCATCAAGGGACGTTTATCGAACCTGGTGTTGGATTTTGGAGCTTGTTTACCCAGCACCTTAAAGCCCTGTTCTCGGCTCTTACCGAAAGTGAAGAGGGAAAAGAAAAAGTCAATAGAGGGTGGAACCCCTATTTCGCTACAAAAAGCAATGAAAGACAAGATGTGGATATAGGAGTTAGGAGCTAATTGGGCAAATCCAACGCCCATGAACCCTAGAAAGGTGACGATGAAAGTATGAAGGGGGAATCGCATTCCTCTTTCCAGGAAAATGAGAGGCATAGCGGTCCATCGTCAGGGCGATGATACATTTGGTCAGTAGGGGCGGGTGCTTTCAAATGATGGGTGTCTTGAATTAGATAACGTTCTCGGATGGGTTTGAGATCATCCTCTGTCAGTTTAGAAGGGCTGTTGGCAATGGGGTGTTGTTCCTCATCCTCGAAGTTTAAGGGAGGAGGTACAGGGATGGGGGGTGTAGGATTTTTATCGGACGATGGAGCAGACCTGGGGTTTGGAGCGGTCGGATTGGAAGATGGAGGGATCTCAGAAGATAGAGTAGTGTTTTCAGTATTTTGGGAAACCATTGTTGACAGACTGATTGAAAGAAAAAGCCGGAGGAAGAAGAAAGCTAGAGAATTTTGAATCTCAAGTAGACAGGTAAAGTTATCCAAAATGAAGGGCTTGAGGCTTTATAGGGTTGCCTTTTCGGTGATTCGCAAAGCCCAAGGGCTGCACATTTAATGAAGATAATGATGGAAAAGGCTGGCGTCTGTTCTTGGAATTGAAGAAGCCATCGTTTGCTTTTGAATTTGAAGGGCTGGTATCTGCTTTTAAATTTGGGGGGTCTGTACCCGGTTATGGGCTTTTTATTGAGTGGGCTTTGCCGAATTTTATTTATATTTCCTTGCAGATTGGGCCGAACTTTGGTATACTCTTTCATCAAACACTGTTTAATAAAAGACTAGGGGGCAATGTTGGGTTGTGGATATTTGGGCCGGTCGGGTCAGTACTAGTTGGGCCTTTGGAGTATTGGGCTGTTATTTAAATGGTTGTTTAATTTGATTGGGACAGGATATTTGTGATGAGCAAGTGGGGGACAGGTGGCAGCTTCTTGGTGGTTAGCTTAGCTAACAAGGGTTATCTCTAAAAAGATGATTAGTAGGCGGCTGATTGAAGGGATGGGCTAAGCCGCCTCAAGCCGTCTTCATTAATGAGGACTTGACATAATATTGACTTAGTGGGTAACAAGGTTTTGATAAAGCCTGCATGAAATCTGATGACATCAGCAGGGAGGTGACATGCAAAGTGATGGGATAATTTATGAGTATAGAGCACTACACAAAAAAGGTGACAAAATATTTTTACTCTCCAGACACTAGAACACACAACCTCCATTGTTAATCCTTTTTTCGGCCTGTACTTATTCTCACACCAGAGCGATCCCCGACCGCCCTAGACGTCGAGATCTGGTGCTAACATGTTTACTGTGCAGGGTTAGACGTGCTTTTGGTGATTGAGGTGAGTGGCAAAATCTTGGCGTTAACAGAGTCTATGGCTAATATCTGTCCCAATTCGTGCAGCAACGAGAATGACTAATTGGATGGATGTAATTTTACAAGCACAATCCATTTTGATATGCGTCCGCTACAATTAGTAGCGAATTGGAAAATTTCAGTATCCATTTTGACTGGCACCTGCGTTGACTTGAGGGGTAATTTGGAAAAAAAATTGCCCGCTACTAATAGTAGCAAACGTCGTTTTTCCAGTATAAATCTCGTCCGTTAGATCCTAATTTTTATAGTAATGATGGTGTATGCCATATTTTCATTCATAACAAGTAGTTTCTATGAACCAAAAATGAGTATACACAATTATTACCATACAAAATAGGATCCAACAGACGAGATTAAAGCTAGAAAAATGACGCCTGCTACTAATACTAGAAGATGAAATTTTGACCAAATTACCCCTATCAGTCAACGCCAGATGCTAGTCAAACAGGGTTGAAATTTCCCAGTCCACTACTACTAGTAGCGGTAGCGGATGTTGATTAGTAAGGTTTGTGCCATGTTTTCTTCCATGCTCTGCTACTATCGAACTCTGCAAAAATCTGTTCCATCTTATAACTCATGCGATAACAAATTGGGCCAAATAATAGCTCTAATCTCCACTTCTCTCCCATTGAGTTGCAGCATTCTTACCCCCCCTAAAATTGGCGCAAATAATATCCCTAATCTCCATTGGATCTTGTTTGTATGAATCATGTTAACAATTACATAGATACAAGAAATGAGAAGGAAAAATGGATTAAATCATACATCATGATGAGTGATCTTCAGCCAACTTGGTGGAGTCCTCTTGTACACAAAAGATAAAGATGAAATACCGTCATTGGAACCACAAAAATGGTACAAAATCATACTTCAATTTGATATAAATGGATAAATACATAAATAGATGTACACAGAGAAAAGAGAGAGAGAGTGAGAACAGACCCTTGATGCAGGATTTTAACTATTTTGAAGTCCATCCGTGGACTATATATTTGATTTTTTTGCCTGAAATTGAATTAAGGGGTAAATTGGTCATAATCGCATTAGTCCCTAACCATTTTTTGTCTGCTACTACTAGTAACGGACGTCGTTTTCACAACTTTAATCTCATCCATTGGATCCTATTTTGTATGATAATGATGGTGTATGCTTATTTTTGATCTATAACAACTACTTGTTATAGAATATTTCCCATATGTATATATATATATATATACGATTCGGATCTTAAGCTTACTATTTATTCAACAAACCATGCTTATCCCCCTTTAGCGACGGACCAGGCGACGGTTCAGTCCGTCGCTATTTATACAACCGTCGTCTATATGTTGTCCATCGCTAAAAGCTAAGACGACAGTTGTATATATAGTAATGGACCGAACCGTCGCCCGGTCCGTCGTTAAAGGGGATAAGCAAAGTATGTTGGATAAAGGGTAAACTTAAGATCTGGACCGTGTATATTGTTTCAACTAGTGTATGTAGAGCCATCCATATAAAGATTTAAGGGTTGGAAAACTGTTTTCCGCTATGTAGACATTCAAAATTTACACATGTTTTCTCTAACAATAGCGGGAAGGCAATAACATCATTTCACCTTGAGGTAAAAATTTCAAATCAAAGATGAAAGGGCTTAGGATGATTACTTGGGGCACACACAATAATCTCTAAGTGCCAAACTGCTAAAATGAGGATGAACGATTATCTGGTGTACACAGAATGATGATTTTTTCCCTTTTTCCAAATTTTTGGATCCAGAATTGATCAAAATTAATGTCATTGCATAACTCTCGAAAAGACCTTTTCGGATTGGTATGACACGCTTTCTAATTCATCCCAGTTTGAAAGATATAAACGTTTTAGTGTACAACAAGAAAGCGACGTCGTGATGCGTAAACAAACCACATGGGGCCCACCTCCTAGGTTGCCATAAGTAGATATGTGGCATGCCTAGGGGGGTCTATAAAAGGCTAGTTTGGCTCATTTTCTTGGAGAAGAAGACATTTTAGAGAGAAAATGTGTCTAAATCTATTTTTCTTACCAAATCTTCCACCAAAAAATACACTCAAAATCTATAAGAGGCTTAAAGAGGAATAAACCACCACTTTCAAGGTCCATTTCTAGTCTCTAAGCTCATTTTTACTTGCGTTTACGATTACATTATTTTAATGTTTTTTTGATTATTTTGTTTTCTCGTTTTAAAGGCTTTTATAGCATCCTAGATTATATCTAGTGGTATTTGGATCCTATTTTGAGTCATGGGTAGTTAGAGAGGATTTCTCACCATAGAAATTACTCATAACTAACCTTTTAAGTCATTTTAACTGTTATTCAATTTCGATTTAACTCATTTTTGTCATTTGTTGTTCTTGGACTCTGATTATTCATTTTGTTTTTCTTGTTTTGAGGCTACATACCCAAACATCCTAGACTCCTAGTGATGTTGGGATCCTATTTTTGGCCACCGAGAGATTTCTCTAGTAGAATCTCCTTATAGCCGATTTGGAGTATATTTTACTTGATTTTTGTTGTCGTTATTTCTAGATATATGGAATCTTAGATCTATGGGTCTCATTACATAGATTCTAAGTTCCTCTAATAGATTTCTTCTATATGTGATATATCCTTGCAATTTCGATAGTAGTTGGAGATGTAATTCAATTCTTATGATATAGTTAACGGTATAATTAAGATATTGTTGATATATTGTGCGATTTATAAATTTAGGGTTTATGAAAGTATTTTCCTAAACTCCAAACTCCGTTTATAGGTCTCTATGTATTGTTGGGTGTGATTACGAATCATGTGAGCATAGGAATGAGTTCAAGGCCCTTAAACATCGTGTTTAATGGGAATTGAATGATATTTCCGCGATGAACATAGTTAACAATGGTTGTAATGCTGCGATTCGATAATTGTAAATGTAATTCGGGCTTTAAAATGATATTGAGGGTTTTCATGCCATAAAAATTGGGTTTAAGAACCCTTGATAGTGGGTTTTATTATTTTGAGGTGCTTGGAGTTATTTAAATGGATTACATGCCCACGGGTAGCTCCAACCCTATTTTTAATGCTTGATTTTACTTTTCGACATATGAAACGATTTTCGAGCGAAATTATAAAGATCTTTTGAAAAGGAATCAAACTAGATAGGTTATTAGATTAATTCTAGGCTAAAATTGGAAGTAATGGAGAGCTTTAATTCCTATTTGACAAAGTGTTTGAAAACAACGTTTTCTCTAAACGACACTTTAAATTTATTGTCAAACGAAACTAAAACGAAACTTTTCTTTCTAATCAAATCTATCGTGCACAGGTTCAAAAATTCTCAAAAGTTACATTCAAGATAAGGTATTCACCAAAACTTTGACGACCCTAGGAGACGAAATCCTAGATAATTTATATGACATAGGAGACGAAACCCTAGATCATGTTTCCGACTCAACTCTAGAAGACGATACCCTAAATTTCAATTTAAAATATCATAGGAGATGACACCTTATGTTTTACAAATCGACTCAACTCTAGGAGACGATACCTTAGTTTTTGACTTAGACGACATATGAGAGATACCTTATGTTTTATAATTCAACTCAAATCTAAGAGACAACACCCTAAATTTCAACTTCAAATTAAGAAATCAAATTGACTCTAAAAGACGATACCCTAAATTTTCCCCAACGACATAATTCATATAGGCACAAAACATAAATACACACAGCACGACCCTCAAAGCATGCCATTTAAACTTTTAAGGAAAATATTAGGAAAGCAGTAATCGTGTTTCACTAAAGTTAGGTGTCTAACACCTTCCCCTCGCTTAAACAAACCCTGATGTGATGCCCCCAAATTCGGGCCTATACAACCCAATTTTTGTCGCCAAAATACAAAACCACATCCATAAATTCCTCTAATTATAATTATTATAATGTCGTATAGTACTACAACACACACACTAAGTCCTCAGTATAATTATTTGTACTGTAAGACCCCAAATTTTATGAATAAAGATTCATTTTTTTTATATATTATTTTGAAATAGTAAGGTGTTAATTTGATAAATGTTATAATTTATGGGAGATATGTGCAAATTTTCAAAGTTAGCAAGTGATAATAAAATATTCATTGTTGTCGGAGAATATTCGTTTGGTCGTGGAATATTCTGTTATCGGGAAATATTCGTACGATGGCACAGCTATTTGTGGGCCCCACAACGGAATAACTGTCGAATATAGAAAGCAACAGAAATAACTTTTTTATAAAATAACGGTAAAACTGTTACCGTTAAACTGTTGAAATACTCGGTGATAAAAATACAGTAATACGCATTGTTGCATAGTAACACTTGGTATTGCACAATATTTTGAATTATTGATTCTTACGTAAGAAGGCACTTACTCAATTATTGTTACAGTAATTACTGTTCAATATTTTATATTATTGATTTAATAATTGCTACCGTGGATATTTTATATTATTGATTCAATAATTGTCAAAGTAACCACTGCACAGTATTTCATATTATCAAATTAATAATTCATGTTATTTGAATAATATTATTAGACAATATTGTTGGCAATGTCTAGGAAGTTCTGTCTATGAAATGGGTTAGTTAATCTAATTACGCGCCAGTAAGGAGAAATCCTTATCGGAAAGCCCCCTCTTTCCTGAGAACGACCTAGTTGTCAATATTGTAGTTCTATAATATTATTTGAGAATAATTAATTATTGACAAAAATGATAAGGAAATATTTATTTAATGTGGATATAAATGAAGGAATTAGTGCTGATGGTTGTTTTTACAATATATGTATTTTGTCGGAATGAAGGTGTGGAAAAATCATCAGTATGTTAATTTGAGTAATTTTTCGTTCGAAATTTGGAAAAACTTTCTTCTATAAAGTTGTAGAGAATTAAATTTCATATGGAATGGACATAAGGTTTGTATTTTTCTGATAAAAGGGTTATTTATTATGAATTATATAAACATGTGGTTGGTGGGATTTTTGGTGGGGGCTTTGATTGGTGGTGTGCTGATTGTTTTTATTTAAAAGTGATGGGCTTGAAAATTCATCCGTTGGTTAATTAAGTCAGCTTTGGTGTTCTGGCATTTTCCTATAAATAGGGTGGTTAGTTAGAAATAAAAATCACACCAGAATCAGAAAATTTTCTCTCTATAATATCGAGCGTATTTCTTATAAATATAAGGATAGTTTGAGTGTGGATTACGGTGCAAGATTTTTCTTAACAAAATATCCTATATTTCAGTCAGATCTAGTATTTAATAAGGTAAATGATGTTATTTTTCTCGTAAATGATGTTATTTCCTTTCAATATTCATAATAAATATTATTTTCTTTCATATTCCATATTATGAAAGTGATAATATTTTATTTCATATTCCTAAATTTGAACTTACTACGGTAAGTATTGCTTCTATAATTCCTGAAATGATCAGAAATTCTTTGAGTTTTGCACTTCATCTAATATCATTTCACTGGAATATTGGTCTGAACGTTTTATGAAATTTTCATCTTTTTTATGACGAGTTACTATTCATGAGTTACTATTCACGGTAAAAAAATATTATTTTTTTATCCAAATTATCTTTGATGGGATCTAAGTTTTGAACTTCATTCTTGAATTTTGCTCCACAATTGATTATTAGGGAGTATTCTTGAACTTATAAACTAATTTACGAATCCCTAATCTTTGTCCTTTATCTCACTAGATTCGTTATTTATATTATTTTTTTATTATCCTTAGTCTTAAATGGTGATACAAACGAATATCTTTGGCCTGTAGTGCAAAGATGAATAATTATTTGATGAATATCTTTGGCCTGTAGTGCAAAGATGATTACTTGATGAATATCTTTGGCCCGTAGTGCAAAGATGAACATGTGTTGAGATGAACATGACCACTGGTGATACAAATGAATATCTTTGGCCCGTAGTGTAAAGATGAATATTTGATTCGAGATATATATTGATTGATGTTACAGGGATAAAATATTGATGATGGACTTTTAAATCATAGAAGATAGTAGACATCATTCTCTACTTAACCCTTCTAATGAATTGTTATTTCTGTTGCAGTTGTTGATCTAAAACTTGTTGTCCATAATATTTTATCTGATTTGTTGAAGACTAATGATAATTTATTTTCCATTGTCTTAGTCATAATATTCTTTACTGGGCTAGTTGAGCTCACCCTTTTCTTCCATTATTCTCTTCAGGAAATGAGAATATCGCGGGTACTAGTCGAAGAATGGAGTGATGGACCGAGTTAGAGCTGTAGAAGTCCTCACTATTTTCTAAAATAGTGTGATAATAATTGTAATGAGGACTTATTTGACTGTTTATATTTTCGTATTATGTACGATCTGTATTGAAGCTCACAGCTTGTGTGGTCGTATTTTGCACGATCGTTTGATATAAAAGATTGTATTTGGATTCTGTACCATGTATCTGGCGACTCAGAATGGGTTGAGTATTGGACCTATTTTGGGGGCGTCACAGTTGGTATCAAAGCTTAGGGATATGATCTCTGACGGAGATCTGGAAATAGAACTAGAAGGTGAGAGACGAGTAAAACCTTCGCTAGTGTGTCCTACCTAATCTTATTTGGTATTTAATTTGTCGGTCGGAACATAGGATTAATATGTGATATGCCAATTTGTTTAATTAATCCTTATTTTATGGCAGTATTTGAGAATGGCAGCTGAAAATCTAAATAATGGAGTGAATGAAACCGTTGAGACACCTTTAATCACCAACCAGGAGAACGTGCAAGAGAAAGTTTATATTCCTCCTATAAATAACACCATCGATCAGCCGATGAATGATGGGATGCTTAGAAGCTTTTTGCAGTTTATGCAAAACCAGACGAGGGAGACTCGTGTTCATAATACAGGTGGAAATAATAACTCGCGGATTGTCACTGCCAAGCAGTTCAAAGAGTTGGGACCACCAGAGTTTCAGGGAAAGCCAGATCCAATCAAGGCAGAGACGTGGGTTAAGCAAATTACTAAGATATTTGATATCTTGGGATGCACGGAGGAACAGAAGGTTCCATTCGCCACGTTTATGTTTCTTGGGGAGGCAGATTACTGGTGGGAATCTGTGAAGCGTACCCAGTCTGGCGCACTCAAGATGTCTTGGGAGGAGTTTTAGAAATTGTTCAATGACAAGTACTTTCTAGAAAGTATACGTCATATGAAGGAGGTAGAGTTTATTAAACTGGAACAGAACAACATGACTGTGTCCTAGTATGAGGCTAAATTCGCGGAGTTATCCCAGTTCGCATCTCATTTGGTTGATAATAAGGAACGTATGACGCATATGTTTCTAAGAGGTTTGAAACCCGAAATTCGTCAGTACCTCATTTCTCACAAACTTTCTTTATATTCAGATGTGGTGAACATGGACCAATTATTATAACGAGATAATGATTATGTTCAACCAAGGGACAACAACCAAGGTCGTACCGGTGACAGCAGTCATCGAAACAATGATAACCAGCAGGGAAAAAAGTATCATGACAGAAGCAGTAACCACTCCGGTGGTAATCGTGGCCATGATAATAGAAGAAGTGAGTCGGGGGGAGATTTTAAGAAGAGAAGGTACAACAATGAGAACGTGAAAACGTCGACAGCAGCACCAACATTAACTGTTTCTAGGGGAGGAGAACGATCGCCGGTCGTATGCTATAAATGCGGGCAAGAGGGACACATCATTCCCAACTGCACACAACAATCCAAGGTGTGTTATAACTATGGAAAGGAAGGTCACATAGCTCGAGTGTGTCCTGTAGCAAAACCAAGTCCGGCAGGGATGGTGACTCCAAAGGCTGTCCCTGACAAGTCAAAGTCAGTGGTTCCTGGAAGAGCTTTTGTCGTAACTGCCCAACAAGCGAGGAGCCCGAATGAGGTTATTACGGGTAAGCTAATCATAAACTCTTGCGAAGTCTATACCTTATTAGATACCGGTGCTACCTATTCTTTTATTTCACCTGCTTGTGCTCAACGTTTGAATTTTACTTTTGAGAAATTAGACTTTGACTTATCTGTTGAAACTCTGTTAGGAGAAACCTTCGTTACATCTATAGTTTACAAATCTTGCTTGATTCAAATTGGCACTCTCACCATACCTGTTGATCTTATATCTTTGATAACACTTACATTTGATGTGATTTTAGGAATTGACTAGTTAACCACTTATCATACCAAAATTGATTGTTTTCGTAAGGTTGTTAGTTTTCATATTCCTAAGCAACCTGTTGTGCAAATTCAAACCACCAAACCACAAAAATCAGTCAATGTCATTTCAAGTCATAAAGCTATTCGTTTATTGAAAAATGGATGTCAAGCTTTCTTAGCCCATGCCACTGATCTAAACCAGAATACTTTAGGTTTAAATGATATTTCTATTGTTAATGAGTTTTCTGATGTATTTCCATAAGAATGTCCCGGTCTACCCCCTGAATGTGAAGTTAAATTCTTTATTGATCTTGAACCCGGTACAAAACCCATTTCTAAAATCCCATATCGAATTCCTCCTATTGAACTTCAGGAGTTAAAGGTCCAACTACAGGAGTTGTTAGACATCAATTTTATACGCCCTAGTACATCTCCTTGGGGTGTTCCTGTTTTATTCGTAAAGAAGAATGACGGGAATATGCGACTTTGTATTGACTATCGTGAGTTGAACCATGTCACCATCAAGAATAGGTATCCGTTACCTCGTATTGATGACCTATTCGACCAGTTGCAAGGTGTACAATTCTTTTTAAAGATCGATCTTCGTTCTGGATATCATCAGCTGAAGATTAAAACTGAGGATATTTCGAAAACTGCCTTCAGAACTAGGTACGGGCATTATGAATTCTTAATCATGTCTTTTGGATTGACTAATGCTCCTGCTGCTTTTATGGATATGATAAACCGTGTATTTAAGGAATATTTGGATCAGTTTGTGGTTGTCTTTATTGATGACACCCTCATCTATTCCAAAAGCCGTGAAGATCATGAGCACCACCTGAAGCTGGAATTCCAAAAGCTTCGTGAGAACAAGATTTATGCCAAGTTGAAGAAATGCGAGTTCTGGCTTGAGGAAGTAGCGTTCATTGGGCACATGGTATAAAACATAGAGTATCTGTTGACCCAGCGAAGATTGAAGTAATACAAAGTTGGGAGCAACCTAAGTCGGTGACAGAAGTACGTAGCTTTTTGGGCTTAGCTGGTTATTATCGGAGATTCATGGAAGAATTTTCTCGAATCGCTAATCCATTAACTCAGCTGACTCGGAAAGATATGAAATTCGTATGGAACAAGGAATGCGAGAAGAACTTCCAAGAGCTCAAGAGGAGACTCATTTCGGCACCTATTCTGACAATACCATCTGGTTCGGATGGATTTATCGTTTACAGTGATGCTTCGGGCAAAGGGTTAGGATGTGTTCTCATGTAACATGGGAAAGTCATAGCCTATACCTCGCGACAACTCAAAGAATATGAGATGAATTATCCTACTCATGATCTAGAGTTAGCAGCTGTTGTTTTTGCATTGAAGATCTGGAGACACTACCTGTATAGAGAGAAAGTGGAGATCTATACGGATCATAAGAGCCTCAAATATTTCTTCACCCTGAAGGAACTCAACATGCGGCAACGATGTTGGCTTGAGCTATTGAAAGATTACGACCATACCATCCAATACCATCCTGGAAAAGCGAACGTGGTAGCAGATACGTTAAGCAAAAGATCATATGCGGGAATGAGTGCGATGCTGTCAACACAAAGACCCATTCTGTATGACTTGCAAAGGATAGAGATAGAGTTCAAGACTCCGGGGACCCACGTGATGATGTCAAGTATACGCGTAGAACCAGCTTTGATTGATAAAGTTAAAGCTGCTCAAGCTACAGACCCGGAGCTGATAAAGATGAAGAAGAAAGTGCAAGAAAGTGCTACTCCAGAAGCAAGAATTGATGAAGAAGGAATACTTTGAGTCAACTCCAGACTTTGTGTTCCTAACGATTCTGATTCGAAGTATAGAATCATGATGGAGGCACACAACACACCGTTTACAATCCATCCTGGAAGTACCAAAATGTATCGTGATCTTCGACATACATTTTGGTGGAGCAATATGAAGAGAGAGATCGCAGAGTTTATCTCAAGGTGTTTAACGTGTCAACGTGTCAAGGCGGAGCATCAAGTGCCAAAGGGTCCATTGCAATCACTTGAGATTCCAAAGTGGAAGTGGGAACACATTACCATGGATTTCGTTACGAGTCTTCCCAAGGTTTCTCAAGGCATAGATGCGATTTGGGTTATTGTCGATAGATTAACCAAGTCTACTCATTTCTTGCCTATACGAGAGACTTATTCACTGGAACGTCTTGCTCGAATATACATAAATGAGATTGCGAGATTGCATGGCATTCTAGTATCCATAGTTTTGGATCGTGACCCAAGATTCACTTCGCGATTTTGGGTCAGTTTGCAGAAAGCTATGGGCACGGATTTACGATTCAGTTCGACATATCATCCACAAACGGACGGACAATCGGAAAGGACTATTCAAACTCCTAAAGATCTATTGAGACTCTGTGTTCTAGACTTCAAAGGAAGTTAGAATAAGTACTTACCATTGGTGGAATTCTCCTACAATAACAATTATCAAGCAAGTATAGGCATGGCTCCATTCGAGGCGTTGTATGGACGAAAGTGTCGTTCTCCATTATGGTGGGACGAGATGGGTGAAGAAACATTGTTGGGACCGGAGTTAATACGTACGACTACGAAAAAGATTCAAATGATCCGGCAACGTATACAAACGGCACAAGATCGACAAAAGAGTTATGCGGATCTTCATCGAAGAGACGTAGAATTTAATGTCGAAAATCATGTATTGTTACGTGTTGCTCCATGGAAAGGAGTTACGAGATTCGGGAAGAGAGGAAAGCTCAATCCACGATTTATTGGTCCATTTGAAATCCTTGACAGAGTAGGAAATGTAGCCTATAGACTCGCTTTACCTCCAAGCATGTCTCGTGTTCATAACGTTTTTCACATATCCGTGATTCGTAAATATGTGAAAGACCCAAAGCACATTATTGAGTTAGATCCAGACGAGATAGCCGAAGATTTAACGTACGAGGAGATACTTGTCAAGATCTTGGATAAGAAAGAACATGTCTTACGCTCAAAGATTATACCTCAAGTTAAAGTTTTGTGGAGGAACCATGATATTGAGGAAATGACCTGGGAGTTGGAATCAGAAATGAAAGCGAGGTATCCTCACCTTTTTGACATACCAGGTACGTACGTCAATTTAGAGGACGAAATTTCATAAGGAGGGGAGGTTGTAAGACCCCAAATTTTATGAATAAAGATTTAATTTTCTTTATATATTATTTTGTAATAGTAAGGTGTTAATTTGATAAATGTAATAATTTATGGGAGATATGTGCAAATTTTTCAAAGTTAGCAAGTGGTAATAAAATATTCATTGTTGTCGGAGAATATTCGTTTGGTCGTGGAATATTCTTGTTGTCGGGGAATATTCGTACGATGGCGCAGCCATTTATGGGACCCCACAACGGAATAACTGTCGGATATAGAAAGCGAAAAAAATAACCTTTTTATAAAATAACGGTAAAACTGTTACCGTTAAACTATTGAAATACTCGGTGATAAAAATACAGTAATACGCGTTGTTGCACAGTAGCACACGGTATTGCACAGTATTTTGAATTATTGATTCTTACGTAAGAAGGCACTTACTCAATTATTGTTACCGTAATTACTTTTTAATATTTTATATTATTGATTCAATAATTGCTACCATGGATATTTTATATTATTGATTCAATAATTGTCAAAGTAACCACTGCACAGTATTTTACATTATCAAATCAATAATTCATGTTATTTGAATAATATTATTAGACAACATTATTGACAATGTCTAGGAAGTTCTGTCTAGGAAAGGGGTTAGTTAATCTAATTGCGCGCCAATAAGGAGAAATCCTTATCGAAAAGCCTCCTCTTTCTTGAGAACGATCTGGTTGTCAATATTGTAGTTCTATAATATTATTTGAGAATAATTAATTATTGACAAAAATGATAAGAAAATATTTATTTAATGTGGATATAAATGAAGAAATTAGTGATGATGGTTGTTTTTATCAGTATCTGTATTTTGTCGGAATGAAGGTGTGGAAAAATCATCAGTATGTAAATTTGAGTAATTTTTCGTTCGAAATTTGAAAAAACTTTCTTCTACAAAGTTGTAGAGAATTAAATTTCATATGGAATGAACATAAGGTTCTTATTTTTCTGATAAAAGGGCTATTTATTATGAATTATTGAAGTTTCAGAAATAAATAATTTAATATATATATATATATATATATATATATATATATTATATAAACATGTGGTTGGTGGGATTTTTGGTGGAGACTTTGAATGGTGGTGTGCTGATTGTTTTTTTAAAAAAGTGATGGGCTTGAAAATTCATTCGTTGGTTAATTAAGTCAGCTTTGGTGTTCTGGCATTTCCCTATAAATAGAGTGTTTAGTTAGAAATGAAAATTACACCAAAATCAAAAAAATTTCTCTTTATAATATCGAGCGTATTTCTTGTGAGTATAAGGATAGTTTGAGTGTGGATTACGGTGCAATATTTTTCTCAACAAAATATCCGATATTTTAGTCAGATCTAGTATTTTACTGAGGTAAAGGATGTTATTTTTCTCGTAAATGATGTTATTTTCTTTTAATATTTATAATGAATATTATTTTCTTTCATATTCCATATTACGAAAGTGATAATATTTCATTTCATATTCCTAAATTTGAACTTATTACGGTAAGTATTGCTTCTATAATTCCTGAAATGATCAAAAATTTTTTGAGTTTTGCACTTCATCTAATATCATTTCACTGGAATATTGGTCTGAACTTTTTATGAAATTTTCATCTTTTCATGATGAGTTACTATTCACGATAAAAAATATATTATTTTTTAAACCAAATTATCTTTGTTGGGATCCAAGTTTTGAACTTCATTCTTGAATTTTGCTCCACAATTAATTATTAGAGAGTATTCTTGAACTTGGATAAACTAATTTACGAATCCCTTATCTTTGTCCTTTATCTCACTAGATTCATTATTTATATTATTTTTCATCATCCTCAGTCTTAAATGGTGATACAAACGAATATCTTTGGCCTGTAGTGCAAAGATGAATAATTATTTGATGAATATCTTTGGCCTGTAGTGCAAAGATGATTATCTAATGAATATCTTTGGCCCATAGTACAAAGATGGACAGGTGTTGAGATAAACATGACCATTGGTGATACAAATGAATATCTTTGGCCCGTAGTGCAAAGATGAATATTTGATTCGAGATATATATTGATTGATGTTAAAGGGATAAAATATTGATGATGGACTTTTAAATCTTAGAAGATAGTAGATATCATTCTCTACTTAAATCTTCTAATGAATTGTTATTTCTGCTGCCGTTGTTGATCTAAAATTTGTTGTCCATAATATTTTATCTGATTTATTGAAAACTAACGATAATTTATTTTCCATTATCTTAGTCATAATATTCTTTACTGGGCTAGTTGAGCTCACCCTTTTCTTCCATTGTTCTCTTCAGAAAATTAGAATATCGCCGGTACTAGTCGGAGAATGGAGTGATGGTTCGAGTTAGAGCTGTAGAAGTCCTCACTATTTTAAAAAATAGTGTGATAATAATTGTAATGAGAACTTATTTGACTGTTTATATTTTCGTATTATATACGATCTGTATTGAAGCTCACAGCTTGTGTGGTCGTATTTTGCATGACCGTTTGATATAAAAGATTATATTTGGATTCTGTACCATGTATTTGGCGACTCAGAATGGGTTGAGTATTGGACCTATTTTGGGGTCGTCACATGTACACTATTTTATAACTTAGTGATGATTACTACAACTACTAAATCAGACTGTCACTCTATTCTCATGCTCTCTCCGCTAACCCCAACTACATTCTCATTTCCTGAAAGGAATTAAGAAAAACAAAAGGGTGAGCTCAAATAGCTCAGTAAATAATATCATTGCTAGGATAACAAAAGAATAAAATTATAGTCTTCAACTGTGATGAATCAAAGACTTAAAAAATGCTAACGACATAAGTTTTTAACAATAACTGCAATGGAATGAGCAATCCATTAGGAGAGTTAAATAGACAATAATGTCTACTATCTCCTCCAATTTAAAATCCATCATCAAGATTCCATCAACAATAACACCAATGGTCATGATCATGCCACACAATAATTCTTCTTTGCGCCCAAGCCAAAGAGAACTTTCACTACGTGTCTTTGGATACTGGATTGATTGAGCGGGAGGAGCTTCGCTCTACTTTGGATACCGCTATTGTGGAACGAGATGAGATTTGCTCAACTAGAGATGCAACATATATTGAGATTGAGGAGACTTTGATTTCTAGGGATGCAGCTTTTGCAGAGAAGGATGAGGCTATAGCTTCCCATGATTTCCACATTGCTGATAGTACTGCTCTCCGATCTTACACCCATGGTTTGGTTATCGAGATGAGTGCTTACATTGATGACCACAATGCCACCTTATAGATGACTGTGGATGTTTTGAGTCGTATAGAGGCTGAGTGGGCTACTCTTACAGATTCTCCTCCATCTTTAGAGAGAGATGCCATGCTGGTATTGCTGACCCGCTTGTCCATGGGTCCATAGACTAGCTTTATTTTTCCTGCACAGACTAGATCAGCCATTTTTGTCATGTACAGGGCACTTATGTATATAAAGCAGTTTATATATCAGAGAAATATACTTTTAAGATACTCTCGTGCTTAGATGTGTATTGTCATCGCTGAGTGATTACCACTTCCGTTATGACTCGCAGTTGTTGATGCATTTTGAGCTTTTCCTTGATGGACTGACAATTGAGGTGTCAAGGGAGTTCCTTAAATGGGTCTGGTAACCAGACAACTTGACAGTATTTAACTTTTATTTGTCTTTGGTGTCTTGGAACTGGTCTTCCAATTTTTTTGTTTTTTCTTGAGGGTCAAACCGCGCCGTAGATAGCTGCCTACGTACTCCCGGGTTGAGGGAGATCAGGTTATTCGTAGTTCTGGTTGTTTAATTGAAAAGGATTTAAAAGAGTTTATTTGGGGTTTAATTTGGTTTGATGAGCTTTGGAATTTGATGCTGGGATTCAAAGGTTCTTTGGATTTTTATTTGGTTTGACCGCACCATAAATGGTTGCCTACGTACTCCCGGGTTGAGGGAGATCAGGTCATTCGTAGTTCATGCTTCTCTAGTGAAAAGTCAAACCTGATTCGATTTGTAGGACTCGGATGCGGGTATGCATGTGCTTCAGACGTAGTATCTTTTCACGGTGTCTGAATTGATGAGTTGGAGAAATTCGTTCCCGTCCACTTCTTGTAGCCTAACGGCTCCCCTTGTCAGCACTTCCTTGACAATAAAAGGGCCTTCCCAGTTTGGGGCAAATTTTCCTTTGGCTTCATCCTGATTGGCCAGGACTTTCTTTAGCACCAAATCATTTTTTTTGAATTGCCGGATTCGGACTTTCTTGTTATAGGACCTGGCGATCCTTTGCTGGTATAACCGTCCGTGGAAAATGGATGTGGCCCTTTTTTCATCTATCATGGACAGTTGATGATATCGGTCTTGCAACCATTGATCTTCGTCCATCTGAGCATCTATTAATACTCGTAAAGACTCCATCTCAACTTCTATGGGGAGGACTGCTTCCATGCCATAGACTAATGAGTAGGGGGTAGCCCTAGTAGAGGTGCGCATTGATGTCCTGTAGGCTAACAGGGTGAGAGGTAGCAGGTCAGGCCAGTCCTTGTGATTGGCGGACATTTTCTAAATGGTCTTCTTGATGTTTTTATTGGCCGTTTCGACAGCACCGTTCATCTTGGGACGATATATGACGGAGTTGAGATGCTTGATGTGGAACTTGCCACACAGTTCTACCATCATTTGATTGTTCAAGTTTTTGGTGTTGTCTGATACGATCACCTCCGGTTGTCCATATCGACAGACGACATTGTTTCTGATGAAACTGATGATGACCTCCTTTGTGACTTTAGGAAAAGAGGCTGCTTCAACCCATTTAGTGAAGTAATCGATCATAGTGAAGATGAACCGATGACCATTGCTAGCTTTGGGTTCGACTGGACCTATCACGTCCATTCCCCACATAGAAAAAGGCCATGGTGCACTCATGTTGTGCAGCTCATTTGGAGGAGCGTGGATGGCATTTTCATGTATTTGGCATTAAAAGTATCTCTTGACGTGATCATCGCAATCAGCATTGAGCGAGATCCAGTAATGTCCTGTTCTGATTATCTTCTTGGCTAGCAGATGGCCGCTCATATGTGGACCACAGACTCTGCCATGGACTTCATCCATTAGTCTTTGGGCTTGCTCCTTGTCGAGGCATCTTAACAGGCATATTCCAGCATCCCTTTTGTTGAGTGCGTCTCTACTCAGATAGAACTTTATAGCCATTCTGAGAATCCGTTTCTGCTCTAATTGGCTTGCACCAGCGGGTATAGAACCATCACGGAGATATTCCTTGATGTCTTGAAACCAAGGTTGCTTGACAGGAGGTATTTCATCTGATACTTCTTCAATGTAATTCCCGTATATTGGGGCTTTTTAATTTGTGAACTGGATGTTGGGAAACCCGCTCCTGTGGGATAGGCGGATTAATGAAGCCAACGTTGCCAGTGCATCGGCAAAGTCATTTTGACCCCGAGGAATGTGGACGAAGGTTATTGCTTCGAACTCCTGGGACATTTTGAGGACCTGCCAATGATATGGTTGCAGATGCAGTTCTTTTGTGAGATCGGTGGTTTGTCTGATAACCAGCTCGAAATCTTCAAAGACTAGTAAATGTTTGATATCCATGGATTGGGCTAGTTTCAACCCCAGTATACAGCCTTCGTACTCGGACATGTTGTTAGTGTTGCCTAATTGAAGTTTGGTAGCCACAGGATATTGATCACCTGTACCAGAGATAAGGACTGCCCCAGCTCCGGAACCTTCCATGTTTACCACTCCGTCGAAATACATTTTCCATGGTTGGACTGTAAGAACCCGAATTTTTAGAAATTATTAAATAATGATTTAATAACTAAAATTCTTAAGTGTGAAATGGGTTCGAATAAAAACATTTTGTGATACAAGTTATGTAATATTGTATTACATAGGGTAATATGAACTACGTAATATGTGATTGTTGTGATTATTAAATATATTATTAATATATATATTTGTTATTTAGCGTAGAGACAATTCAGTGGAGATAAAGAAAGTGGATAAATTCCTATCGATATTAAATAATTTATAAGATTATTTCATCATAGTAAGTTGGTGACATTAAATATCCTTAATGTATAATCACCATATTCCTGTGTATGTGTATTAATAACTAGTATGCTTATAATATAGGTTATTGATAAATCTTAAGCTATCCGCGAATGGATTTGGATAGTGAAGCATGAGTTAGTTAAGGGAATTAACTAATAAGAATAAATATTAGTTAACTTAAGTTGGGAGTTATATTAGGGAATAATATAATGTGAGTATTGAACCTAATTAACTATGATGATATAGTACAGTGTTTAATTTACTTAAGTAAAGGAGTGAATTAATATGTGTGTTGAATATGCAATTATAGTTGATACTTTTTTACATATATTACTTAGAGTGGTAATATGTGAGAAAGTTTGACGTGCGAATAGCGTTAATAAATATATATACGTTATTAAAGGGAGATGAAAATCATTATATCTTTAAATGAATAATTAATATGTAAAGAAATTATTTTGGGAATAATTTATAGAAAAGAAAGAGAACTAATTATTATATATTTCTAATAAAGGATATTAAAATAATTTCTAATGTTGAATTATTTTAATAAAAGGAGGAAATGTTATTTTTGAATAATAATATTAATTTATATATTTTTGTATGAGGTGTGATTGATTAATATAGTAAATATATTAAAACGTATTTGCTATATGTAAATAAATTGATGGAAATAATTTATTTTAATAGAAAATAAACTTACTATCTATTTTCTCTATATAATATATGTACATGTGTCGTACATATAATTATTCGATATTATATTAATTATAATATCTTGAGACAATAAGTAAATTATTTTTTAATAATGAATATCCTTATTTGGAGAAAATATAATATTTTATGTTATGACTAAATACATAATTTCTAATGTATTTTTAAAAGGGGTTTAATTTATAAAAGGAAACTAAGTTATTTTAATAACTTGAGTTACTATAGTACCGTAAGTGTTATAAGTAATATTTGAATATTCTATTCGTAATATATTTATATGTGGACCTTGGACTTAATAGTTCTAATTTAATTGAACATGTTATAAGTAGTAATGTGGTAAGTGATGAGAATAATGATAAGCTTAATGTAAGCTTATGAGAAATGCCTTGTGTGGCACGATAATAGATCCGACGATTAATTAATTCATGGATGGAGGAATTATTAATTAAAAAATTAATCTATGTTAATTGTTAATTTTTATTATAATGGTATGTTGAATTATTATTATTACGAGTGATAGCATGATAATAAGTATATTGGTTATAAATATAATAAGATTTATATTTATCTAATGTGATAATTAACCATATAAATGGTAATTAATTGTTATGGAGATTAATAATTACATTGGTTGATGAGGGATGAATTAATTAATATTTTATTAATTAATTATTTGTCATTGAGTATAATAATATATGAACGAGTAGATTATTAATATGATTATATTTGCTCAACTAGTTGATATGTGCGAAGGATGTGATTATTAAGAGTATAACATATAGTAGTTACGCATATGTTATATAAAGTGTAGTGCAACATTAATGTGACAATATGAGATGAGTGGATACATTAAGGTATATGTATGGAATAATAAATTTCACTAGATAAACAATTGTGAATTGATAAGGATTTCAATAATTTAATATAATTGAAATGATAGAGTTGGGATAATACAATGTGATGATACCCGAAAGAATTATATCCGGTAGGATGAAATATACATGGATTATGTATGTGCAAAGTAAATTTACTACATTGAAGTATTTACATTGTAATGTTTCTCATTTCATTAAATTACATTATAACCTAAGTATACATTATATAACCTAAGTGGGTATATATATGTAACCTCAGTGTGTTGCTAGAATGCTGAGCTAATTTTGCTTTAATCCACAAAGAGAGTCATTCTCCCACACACATGAATGCTCAAGAGCTATCCTACTCTCTATAACCTAAAACTCAGCAAACTTAGGCTAGCAATGATTCAATGGGGAGTGGTTGTCATGATTTCTTTCACCAACTATCTACCAACTCTTTCATAACCAACATGCAATTCTTATTCACGTTTGTTTAATTTGAAGAACAATGACTTTGCCTGTGTATTAATTGTCCTATAAATGCAAGCTCTTTTCCTCTCTTTTCCTTTGCTGAGATTTTTACTTAAGTATTGAGTGAGAGCAATATACATATATTAGTAGAGGGAGAGGTTTGATTTAGCAGCAAGTTCATATTCATATATCAGAGGTATACTCCCATTTCTCTAACTTCTAATTTCTTAAATTAAACATGAGTTCTAATTAGCTTAGCCACAAAATTGATGGTGTTGGCTTGTAGTAATCTGTGAATTCTGGTTAATCATGGTTAGTATACTCAAATACGAACCCAACGAATGTTAAATGAACCAAATTGATTCAGAAATGAATCTATAGTGGAAAAGTTTGCTAAAGATGGGAAAAATATAGAAAAGTTGCATGATCATGAATTTTGGTTACTGAAAGCAGTTAGTTAGTTGGTAGAAATATTTACTTAGTGTTTATATATGCTTACAAGTATATCAGTAAGCAATATGGCCATTTCGTGAAGTGAATTTTGTGATTTGGTTGGATTCCTGCCGAAGCAGGGAAGTCATTCGCATGAACTGCACACGGCGCAGCTGCGCCGGGTTTATACCCAAGCGTAGCGCAGCTGTGCCGGCAGCCTGCTCTAGCTGGGGTTTTCTGCTACAAAACTACTAGGTGTTGACCAATTGCTATAGCTTAGGCAGTCATACAAGCATGTGTAATGTATATATATGAGTACATTAGCCTACTGTAAGCGTGTTCCAATATGATTTCACACGATTGATGAAACGACCTATGGCTTTCAAAATAAACTTAGAGTTTCAAAGGGGCTTGACATGTTGTATCCGTTTTAACAAGAGTGCACGTTATTGATGTTCTGATTTTTTTGATGTATATTAGTAGGATCTAGCAAGGCATGGAAAGTATGTAATAGGTGTATACATGCTTCAGAAGATAACATGAGCATGTGGACCGCGTTAACTGAACTTAAAATTTTCAAAAAAATAAATTTGGATATAGACATATCATGTTTAAATTCTGATTGTTCAAGCATGACTATATGATTTAGGAATGCATGAGAAGCGTATTAACTTAAAAATATATGTTTCAAAGTATATCATGAGCATATCAAACCTCGTTAGTAAACATTTCCAACGAGAATGTAAGTTTTGAAGGAGGATCTTGACATGTAAATACCATGTATGCATTCTGATTTTTTGTGAGCATGTTTAGATGACTTAGAAATGCATATCGGACATGTCAACCTATATATAGATAGCATGAACATGTTAGGTTTTGTTAGTGAGCTTCACTAATGAAAATGCGAGCTTTGAACGTGGATGTTAACATGTTACCTTAAGATTTGGGATTTTGATGTTTATGGACATTTGTGATAGCACGTTTGGACTCTCTCATGAATCATACATGTATATATACTATGACTACATGTCGTGAAGTCAAGTTTAGCATAAACGAAACATGTTTTCAAACTAATAACTATGATAGTTACATGTATGAAATACGAATATTCATGAACATGCCCAACATGAGTTACATGAATACTTTATGTGTTTAAAGAGCTAGCATGATGAACTTTATGATGTTTATGACCTTGAGTGGCCTTAAATTATTGGAATGTTGACTTAGAACCTAGATCATGTAAATTGAACATGAAAAGGTTGAACGAGCATGAAAGTATCCTTTAATATGTATACATGCTCAGTAGGACCATATGTTAATACTTGAATCCGACTTCGACGGTTAATAGAGTATATTTGCTTTGTTATGGCCTTATATGTTAGTAATGATATATGAGAATGATTAACTCAAAAGATGGACTACACTAGCTATATGTAAATAGATTAGTGGTAGACGGGCATGTGTATGTAAAGAATGGTAGTAAGTACGTATAGTTAAAGTATACTTATACGTATATAGTTATTCTAAGAATACGATAAGAAAGTGAGACGAAGGTTCTAAGAACCAAGTTAGACAACAATATAACCTTTATTATTACATTGAGAATGTGTAGATACATATAACTAATGAGTGTGATCTCTATGGTTAATATAACTGTGTAGGAGTACACGAAGTGCAGATATTCTTAAGCAGTTAAGTCGTTGTTGTTAAACTACGAATCAGGCAAGTCTTTCGGTTCCTATTTGATATATGAATTCAATAACTGTTAGTTGAATTATATTATGTTGTGATAATGTGAACTTATATATGAACTGTATATGAGATATAAATGAGATTGAAAGTTGATCTTTGATGATATACTTGTTATGTGAAAAGTAACATGCATAGTAAATATAAATTGTTTATAAATGCATGAACTGAGTATGATGTTGTATGCTATGTGATGCATGAAAACTGTTATAATTGCTAAGTTGTCGAGCTCACTCTTGCAAATAACCATTTTTGCAGGTTGAGGACATACGATAAAGATTTCGTGCTTCTTGATTGATAAAGTTAGATAGTATCGCAACGAAGAATACTATTTAGATTATCGTTTGAACCAGATTTAGGTTCTAGTAGTTGTACTTGATATTTGTTTACGAGGTTTAATGCTTGTCGTACTGTAAAGATGTATTAGATAATATATAGAGGATATCAAGTTAAGATGTATACGGTTATACAAAAATTTGAATAGAGTGAATCATAATATAGTTTGATTCAGGGAATTGTAATCGATTCAAGATTTTGAAATCAATAAAAGTTTTATTCAAAGGATATTGAAAAGTTTAAATTATTTCGCATTTTAGTAACATCGAATATGATGTAAAGACGAGATCTTGATATGAATAGAATTTTTATTTTAAATTGTAATAAGTAAAGTTGTATTCTTTTACTAATGATTAAAAGATGTAATAGTTCGATGATAGTAGTATCGTGACTGCACCGGATCCGAGGTTTCAAAGGAACATGGATTTGGGGGCGTCACAGGTTGGTATCAAAGCGGTAGGTTATAAACCTTAGGTAAGTGTACCTTAGACTATAACCTGAGAGAGTGAATGATAAGATTAAAATTTATCTAAGTGAAGATTCAAAGAAGAATCTCGAAATATCTAGAGAATGAGAATCAGGAGTTTCCTAACTCCGATAATAAAAATGTTAAGACGATGTCTATAAGATGTATATGACAAAGATAGTGAGAATAAACTCAGATGGAGTTTGGCTGATAATAAGGAAAGAACCCTAAGGTATAGTGATGATCATGATGTGATCAGATTGAACTATGAAATGATAGATAGTCTATAACGACTAAGTGACTATAGCTTGATGCTATAAGAGAATGTACTATAAAAAGTACGAGATGAACTCATGAGGAGTTGTATGTGATGAAACATAGAAAGCTCGTAACGAGCAAGTAATAGAGTAAGATAGAGTTAAGTGTTGGACTTCCATTGAGGACTCATGTGATGGCTTAGTTGTACAAACTTTTGTATGGACAGAGGTTTTGTGCTTGCACTAAGCTATCACATTGATAATCGTTGGAATGTTAGTGTCGCGGTATCATTCTACATATGGTGGAAAGGTGATTCTTTTCTCATATTTATTTTGATAGATAGAGATTTATAAGATATAATTAGATAATATTAAGATTAGGTGCGAGTTCTTAAGACTCATGCCTATGACAAGTTCGTGACTCATAATCGTATGGCGGGACCCCTCAGCGAATGGACGATTTTGGTCTGACTAGGATAAGTTCCTCAACCCATATGATTGTGGTAAGTTCCTGAGCTTCCATGGTATGGTAAGTTGGTGAACTGTACTGAGAATAGATATATTATATAAGAGTTTTGGAATAGTGAGCAGTGATGGTAGTATGAGATTGAAGTGATGGAGAAATTTGGATTTTTTCTAAATCTTCTAGCTATGCTAGATTTTCAAAATTTATTGACTTCGTGCTAGTGTTCGCACTTCGATTTTCTCGAGAAAAACATTGGATCAGATGACTGAACCAATGATGTTTAAAAATAATACCGTTATTCATATGTCTATGCTAATTGTTTCGGCTAAGACAACAATTATTTGAAAATTTTCAAAATATATTTCTAACCATGTGCATCATTTGATATGGTGTAGAAAATGGTAAACGATGGAGTCATCAATGCAGTCGAACCTAGTGTTGGTTGTGATCGAAAGATCGTCAGCCCACAATGGTATGATGTAATATGACAAAGTCATAAAATGGCGAAATCCTCAACATACTACTAATCTGGTATGGTATCATGACGTCATAAAAGAATTTTTAGTTTTCTTATAAATTATGAAGAAGGTCAATTAAGTTGGCTAAATTATTTTGATTGATGTTCGAGTTGTTGATAAAAGTCTAAGCTATTTGATTCGGCTAGGCGACTGTTAAAAAGAGATTATAGAATTTAAGCATTCTTGTGTATTTATGCCAAATCAGATTGCTCTGGTGCGGATTCAGATGTTGAAAAGCTGAGGTGAACAACCCTATAAGGGGACATATTTTCAGGGACAATGGTTTCGAGCGTAAAGCATATAGTCGTTACAAAACACTACGTTGATGCCCAACGTAGTGGTACAATAGGCTGACCACCTAGTGTACGTGTGGAGGGTGTTTTCAATCTTTGTGATTGTTAAACACTCTGGTTTGCAGTGTGAAGGATTGTGTTGAAGCACTAGTAAACCTAGAGAAGAGTTCATGGTCTTGTGACCCCTCAGCATAAATTGAAATCTGAGTTATTCATACTACTTCCTGATTATTGAAAAATCGTGGAAGATTCTTATTCTTCTGAATGATGAAAGTAGTAAGTAGAATGTTCCTTAGAAAGGAGAATGTGGTAGAATGCAAGTGAGCAAGTTATAATAAAACTTCCGAAAAGAGAATGAATAAAAGTATTCAAGAGAATATGTAATAATCGAAAAGGCACCGAGTAGATGAGGTTTCGGTGATTCCGAGGACGGAATCCTTATAAGGGGGAGAGGATGTAAGAACCTGAATTTTTAGAAATTATTAAATAAGGATTTAATAAATAAAATTCTTAAGTGTGAAATGGGTTCGAATAAAAATATTTATGTGATACAAGTTATGTAATATTGTGTTACATAGGGTAATATGAACTACGTAATATGTGATTGTTGTGATTAATAAATATATTATTAATATATATATTTGTTATTTAGCGTAGAGACAATTCAGTGGAGATAAAGAAAGTGGATAAATTCCTATCGATATTAAATAATTTATAAGATTATTTCATCATAGTAAGTTGGTGACATTAAATATCCTTAATGTATAATCACCATATTCCTGTGTATGTGTATTAATAACTAGTATGCTTATAATATAGGTTATTGATAAATCTTAAGCTATCCGCGAATGGATTTGGATAGTGAAGCATGAGTTAGTTAAGGGAATTAACTAATAAGAATAAATATTAGTTAACTTAAGTTGGGAGTTATATTAGGGAATAATATAATGTGAGTATTGAACCTAATTAACTATGATGATATAGTACAGTGTTTAATTTACTTAAGTAAAGGAGTGAATTAATATGTGTGTTGAATATGCAATTATAGTTGATACTTTTTTACATATATTACTTAGAGTGGTAATATGTGAGAAAGTTTGACGTGCGAATAGCGTTAATAAATATATATACGTTATTAAAGGGAGATGAAAATCATTATATCTTTAAATGAATAATTAATATGTAAAGAAATTATTTTGGGAATAATTTATAGAAAAGAAAGATAACTAATTATTATATATTTCTAATAAAGGATATTAAAATAATTTCTAATGTTGAATTATTTTAATAAAAGGAGGAAATGTTATTTTTGAATAATAATATTAATTTATATATTTTTGTATGAGGTGTGATTGATTAATATAGTAAATATATTAAAACGTATTTGCTATATGTAAATAAATTGATGGAAACAATTTATTTTAATAGAAAATAAACTTACTATCTATTTTCTCTATATAATATATGTACATGTGTCGTACATATAATTATTCGATATTATATTAATTATAATATCTTGAGACAATAAGTAAATTATTTTCTAATAATGAATATCCTTATTTGGAGAAAATATAATATTTTATGTTATGACTAAATACATAATTTCTAATGTATTTTTAAAAGGAGTTTAATTTATAAAAGGAAACTAAGTTATTTTAATAACTTGAGTTACTATAGTACCGTAAGTGTTATAAGTAATATTTGAATATTCTATTCGTAATATATTTATATGTGGACCTTGGACTTAATAGTTCTAATTTAATTGAACATGTTATAAGTAGTAATGTGGTAAGAGATGAGTAAGTGATGAGAATAATAATAAGCTTAATGTAAGTTTGTGAGAAATGCCTTGTGTGGCACGATAATAGATCCGACGATTAATTAATTCATGGATGGAGGAATTATTAATTAAACAATTAATCTATGTTAATTGTTAATTTTTATTATAATGGTATGTTGAATTATTATTATTGCGAGTGATAGCATGATAATAAGTATATTGGTTATAAATAGAATAAGATTTATATTTATCTAATGTGATAATTAACCATATAAATATTAATTAATTGTTATGGAGATTAATAATTACATTGGTTGATGAGGGATGAATTAATTAATATTTTATTAATTAATTATTTGTCATTAAGTATAATAATATATAAACGAGTAGATTATTAATATGATTATAATTGCTCAACTAGTTGATATGTGCGAATGATGTGATTATTAAGAGTATAACATATAGTAGTTACGCATATGTTATATAAAGTGTAGTGCAACATTAATGTGACAATATGAGATGAGTGGATACGTTAAGGTATATGTATGGAATAATAAATTTCACTAGATAAACAATTGTTAATTGATAAGGATTTCAATAATTTAATATAATTGAAATGATAGAGTTGGGATAATACAATGTGATGATACCCGAAAGAATTATATCCGGTAGGATGAAATATACATGGATTATGTATGTGCAAAGTAAATTTACTACATTGAAGTATTTACATTGTAATGTTTCTCATTTCATTAAATTACATTATAACCTAAGTATATATTATATAACCTAAGTGGGTATATATATGTAACCTCAGTGTGTTGCTAGAATGCTGAGCTAATTTTGCTTTAATCCACAAAGAGAGTCATTCTCCCACACACATGAATGCTCAAGAGCTATCTTACTCTCTATAACCTAAAACTCAGCAAACTTAGGCTAGCAATGATTCAATGGGGAGTGGTTGTCATGATTTCATTCACCAACTATCTACCAACTCTTTCATAACCAACATGCAATTCTTATTCACGTTTGTTTAATTTGAAGAACAATGACTTTGCCTGTGTATTAATTGTCCTATAAATGCAAGCTCTTTTCCTCTCTTTTCATTTGCTGAGATTTTTACTTTAAGTATTGAGTGAGAGCAATATACATATATCAGTAGAGGGAGAGGTTTGATTTAGTAGCAAGTTCATATTCATATATCAGAGGTATACTCCCATTTCTCTAAATTCTAATTTCTTAAATTAAACATGAGTCCTTATTAGCTTAGCCACAAAATTGATGGTGTTGGCTTGTAGTAATCTGTGAATTCTGGTTAATCATGGTTAGTATACTCAAATACGAACCCAACGAATGTTGAACGAACCAAATTGATTCAGAAATGAATCTATAGTGGAAAAGTTTGCTAAAGATGGGAAAAATATAGAAAAGTTGCATGATCATGAATTTTGGTTACTGAAAGCAGTTAGTTAGTTGATAGAAATACTTACTTAGTGTTTATATATGCTTACAAGTATGTCAGTAAGGCTATATGGTCGTTTTATGAAGTGAATTTTGTGATTTGGTTGGATTCCTGCCGAAGCAGGGAAGTCATTCCCACGAATTGCACACGGCGCAGCTGCGCCGGGTTTATACCCAGGTGCAGCGCAGTTGCATCGGCAGCCTGCTCCAGCTGGGGTTTTCTGCTACAAAACTGCTAGGTGTTGACCAATTACTATAGCTTAGGCAGGCATACAAGCATGTGTAATGTATATATATGAGTACATTAGCCTACTGTAAGCGTGTTCCAATATGATTTCACACACGATTGATGAAACGACCTATGGCTTTCAAAATAAACTAAGAGTTTCAAAGGGGCTTGACATGTTGTATCCGTTTTAACAAGAGTGCACGTTATTGATGTTCTGATTTTTTTGATGTATATTAGTAGGATCTAGTAAGGCATTGAAAGTATGTAATAGGTGTATATATGCTTCAGAAGGTAACATGAGCATGTGGACCGCGTTAACTGAAGTTAAAGTTTTCAAAAAAAATGAATTTGGATATAGACATATCATGTTTAAATTCTGATTTTTCAAGCATGACTATATGATTTAGGAATGCATGAGAAGCGTATTAACTTACGAATATAAGTTTCAAAGTATATCATGAGCATATCAAACCTCGTTAGTAAACATTTCCAAAGAGAATGTAAGTTTTGAAGGTGGATCTTGACATGTAAATACCATATATGCATTCTGATTTTTTGTGAGCATGTTTAGATGACTTAGAAATGCATATCGGACATGTCAACCTATATATAGATAGCATGAACATGTTAGGTTTTGTTAGTGAGCTTCACTAATGAAAATGCGAGCTTTGAACGTGGACGTTAACATGTTACCTTAAGATTTGGGATTTTGATGTTTATGGACATATGTGATAGCACGCTTGGACTCTCTCATGAATCATACATGTATATATACTATGACTACATATTGTGACACCAAGTTTAGCGTAAACGAAGCATATTTTTAAACTAATAACTATGATAGTTACATGTATGAAATATGAATATTCATGAACATGCCCAACATGAGTTACATGAATACTTTATGTGTTTAAAGAGCTAGCATGATGAACTTTATGATGTTTATGACCTTGAGTGGCCTTAAATTGTTGGAATGTTGACTTAGAACCTATATCGTGTAAATTGAACATGAAAAGGTTGAACGAGCATGAAAGTATCCTTTAATATGTATACATGCTAAGTAGGACCATATGTTAATATTTGAATCCTACTTCGACGGCTAATAGAGTATATTTGCTTTGTTATGTCCTTATGTGTTAGTAATGATATATGAGAATGATTAACTCAAAAGATGGACTTCACTAGCTATATGTAAATAGATTAGTGGTAGACGGGCATGTGTATGTAGAGAATGGTAGTAAGTACGTATGGTTAAAGTATACTTATACGTACATAGTTATTCTAAGAATACGATAAGAAAGTGAGACGAAGGTTCGAAGAACCAAGTTAGACAACAATGTAACCTTTATTATTACATTGAGAATGTGTGGATACATATAACTAATGAGTGTGATCTCTATGGTTAATATAACTGTGTAGGATTACACGAAGTGCAGATATTCTTAAGCAGTTAAGTCGTAGTTGTTAAACTACGAATCAAACAAGTCTTTCAGTTCCTATTTAATATATGAATTCAATAACTGTTAGTTGAATTATATTATGCTGTGATAATGTGAACTTATATATGTACTGTATATGAGATATAAAGTTGATCTTTGATGATATACTTGTTATGTGAAAAGTAACATGCGTTGTAAATATAAATTGTTTATAAATGCATGAACTGAGTATGATGTTGTATGTTATGTGATGCATGAAAACTGTTAGAATTGTTGAGTTGTCGAGCTCACTTTTGCAAATAACCATTTTTGCATGTTGAGGACATACGATAAAGATTTCGTGCTTCTTGATTGATAAAGTTGGATAGTATCGCAATGAAGAATACTATTTAGATTATCGTTTGAACCATGTTTAGGTTCTAGTAGTTGTGCTTGATATTTGTTTATGAGGTTTAATGCTTGTCGAACTGTAAAGATGTATTAGATAATACATAGAGGATATCAAGTTAAGATGTATACAATTATACAAAAATTTGAATAGAGTGAATCATAATATAGTTTGATTCAGGGAATTATAATCGATTCAAGATTTAGAAATCAATAAAAGATTTATTCAAAGGATATTGAAAAGTTTAAATTATTCCGCATTTTAGTAACATCGAATATGATGTAAAGACGAGATCTTGGATATGAATAGAATTTATATTCTAAATTATAATAAATAAAGTTGTATTCTTTTACTAATGATTAAAAGATTTAATAGTTCGACGATAGTAGTATCGTGACTGCACCGGATCTGAGGTTTCGAAGGAACGTGGATTTGGGGGCGTCACATGGACTATATTCTCTGACTGGAGTTGTTGAATTATCATAATCCCATCATCTGAAAAATATGTCTCCAGGGGCTCGAACCCACCTGAAGGTGTTTCTGCTAATTGATCTGCAATGCCTTGGCCTTTGATAGACTTCTGAGTCACGTAGACAATGTCGAACTGTTGTAGAATCAACTGCCATTTGGACAGTCGGTAATTTAACATTGGTTTGTTGAAGACGTATTTGAGTGGATCCATACGGGCTATGAGATACGTCATGTGTCCATGCAAATAGTGTTGCAACCTCATGGCGGCCCATGCTAATGTACAGCATATCTTCTCGATCAGGGTGTATTTTGGTCCCCCGCTGCTGAATCTTTTGTTGATGTAGTAGATAGCTTTTTCTTTGCTACTATCATCCTTTTGTCCTAGCATACATCCCATGGCATTGGCATTAACAGACAGGTGCATGAATAAGGGGACTCCATCCCTCGGAGGTACCAAAACAGGTGCTTCGACAAGTTGCTTTTTGATGGCAAGGAAGGCTTGTTGACAATCCTCATTCCATTTGATGGAGGAATTCTTCCTTAATAGCTTGAAGATGGGCTCACAGGTTGCTGTGAGTTGGGAAATGAATCTGCTTATGAAGTTGATCCTTCCCAGGAATCCCTGTATCTCCTTCTCGGTACGAGGCACGGGCATTTCAGAAATGGCTTTGATCTTGGAAGGGTCTAACTCAATGCCTCGATTGCTCACCAGGAATCCTAGCAGTTTGCTTGCCTTGACGCCAAAAGCACATTTGGCGGGATTTAGCTTGAGGTTGTACTTGCGCAACCTATTAAATAGCTTCCTGAGATGGTCTATATGATCATCCTCCCTCCGGGACTTGATGATGATGTCGTCAACATAGACTTCTATATTTTTGTGCATCATATCATGAAAAAGGGCCATCATGGCTCGCTGATACGTTGCTCCGGCATTGATGAGGCCGAAGGACAGTCGTCGGTAGCAAAAAGTTCCCCAGGGAGTGGTAAAAGCTGTTTTCTCCCGGTCTTCTTCAGCAACTATGATTTGATGGTAACCAGTAAAGCAGTCCATGAAGGAATACATGCCATAGTGCGCAGTATTGTCATTCAACATGTGGATGAAAGGTACCGGGAAATTGTCCTTGAGGCAGGCTTTGTTTAGACCCTGGTAATCCACGCAGACTCATACCTTCCCTCCTGGTTTAGGCACGGGGACGATGTTTGACAGCCATTCGGGATATGTTGATACCATAATGATCCCGACTTTAAATTGTTTAATAACTTCTTCTTTGACTTTGAGACTCCACTCAGGGTTCAATCGCCTGAGCTTTTATTTGACTGGTTTGAACCCTTCTTTGATGGGCATTCGATGGATGACAATGTCTATGGATAGACCAATCATGTCTTCATTCGACCATGCAAATACATCCTGGTACTGTATTAGGAGTTAGATCAGGTCGGCTTTTTGATCTAATGTGAGGTCTAAACCTATTTGGATTTCTTTGATGGTTTCGGAGGTTCCTATATTGATGGTAGAGGTTTGGTTTGGGTTTGTCTTCGACCCATTCCTTGATCTCCTCTGGCACCTCATAGTCACCTTCCTCCTCTTGATCAAGATCCGTCAAGTCGAAGCTCAATCTTGCATCACAATTGGAGTTATATTGACAGGTTGGCATCTTATCAGCAGAGACACACACATCCAATGCTTGGGTCCTGAAAACAAAAATGCTTTCATTAATATATACAACTGCTTAAATACACATGGCATTTGTAAAGCATGACAAAAGTTACTGCTCTAGCTATGCGATCAAAAGTAAGCAGTAAATGAAAGCATGCTTAAGGGCAGATTGACTGTCTGTCCCTTTACCCTTTTTGATTGAGGTAAGGGACACAACTTTAATTATCCAGGGTTAGACCCTCATGGATAGGGAAAATGCTGGAAGTGTGCTCGTCTGTCTTTTCTTGGATGATAATTGAGACATCCTTTAGGATAGGGCCGAGGCTTTTCTGGGGATTATTCCTCTGTTTACTGCGAGGAACATGAGTATGATCTTCGTCGTCACTATCTGGGAGTTCATCATTTATCCCTTCGTAGTTGATAATGACTTTCATGTTAGCGAATGGGTCTCGTCCTTCGTACAGGATCTTTTCTTTTCCCTTTTTGCTATCTGCCTCAGGCTTGAGGGCTTTCCTTTCTTGGACAGGTATGATTGAAGGAAATAGCATGGCTGATGCCCCCGTAGGGATCTTCCTCGTAGGCTTCACCCATCCGACATTTGTGAGGTTTGGGAGAAGAATCGTGGAGACTTGAGCCTTGGGATGTTTGTGTGGATTCTGATGATTAGATCCGGATAAGTATCCCAATCCTGCTCTTCCCATTTGACTTGGGATCTGAATTGGCATCTTAGTGCCGCTCTTGTTCTTTCCTAACCCTTCTCCAGGTTGGAAACCCGCAGCTACCATTTCTTGGCCCACTGTCATTACTTTAGTGGAAATTTTAGGCTTCAGGGCTGGTGCCTCAATTGATAGATATTGAGTATCGCTCACTTCGAGAGCTTGAAAACTTACAGGCTCAACCCTGGCGTCCAGGCTAATCACTGGCATATCCCTATGTATGTGGGTAGGGTATTCTGGTTCGGCATTCACTGTGATGATACTGCCATTGATAATGTACTTGAGTTGCTGATAAAGGGTGGATGGAATAGCCCCTGCCATGTGGATCCATGGCTTGCCTAACAACAAGTTGTATTTGGTGGCTATGTTGAGCACCTGGAAAGATACGTAGAAGGTGTGTGGTCCAATCTCTAGAGGAAGCTCGATTTCCCCCATATCCTGGCGGCGAGATCTGTCAAAAGCCCGGATAACTATGTGACTGGCTTTGATCTGGTTTGGATTGATCTTCATTCTTTCTAATGTGTCATAGGGACAGATGTTGAGGGAAGATCCCCCATCAATAAGCACTCCTCCAATCACGTATTCGGAGGACATAACGGCTATATGCAGGGACTTGTGGTGGCCCCTTCCCTCAACCGGGATATCATCGTCTGTGAAGGAAATCACATTGCTGTTGAAAATGTGTTCTATCACGTGACGGAATTTCTCTGTGTCTACCGTGTATGGCAGATGAGCTTCTTCTAGCACTTTCACTAGGATGTTACGGTGATCCTCTGATGATAGGACCAAGTCGAGAATGGAGATTTGCTTGGGTGCGTCTTTCAAGCTTTGCACTATCTTGATTTCATTGTGTCCCATCTTTTTGAGGAACTCTTTGATATTCTCTTCAGCCACCTTTTCTTTAGCTTTGATGACTGGTTTAATCACCCGCTGAGGCAGGTACAATGGATTATCCTTTGAAAGGATGGTAATGTTGTTTTCCATGGAGCCTTCAATGTCCCCATAGTTCCATGGGACCTTCTTCAGACTGGTAATTGGATACTGAGGTCTGAAGGGCAAAATTAGAGGCTGAGGTGCAACCACCTTCACAGGATTTTGTTTGTCTTGGACCCCTTTCCCAGTCAGGACCAGGGGTGTGAGGATTAATTCCTTATCGCAGGATATAACAGCCACTATGTCCTGGTACCATGCATTGGGCATCCAGAGGCTATTTTTATCTGAAATGTCGAGGATTTGATCTCCTCTGATCAGGTCACCCCTTTTAATAAGGTCTTAAATCAGGTTTTGAAGAGCCCAGCAATCTTTTGTATTGTAACCTGGTGAATTGGAGTGGTACTGACATATCTAATCAGGTTTGAATTTCCTGGCTTGAGGGTTTAATGGAGGTAGCAAGTTTTCAACCATTCCCTCGTTGATTAGCACTTACAGGATTTCTTCCATTGACTGGTTCAGATTGGTGAAATTTCTTTGAAATAGGAATTTCTTGCCACTTCGGACACTTGCTTCTTCTATCCCTTTGTCAGTCCAGGGTGTATGTTCACAAGTCCGGCTATGATCTTGACTGGAATTGACTTCTGCTGGAGGAGAACAACTGCCAATAGATTGATAAATTTGCTTCAACATCTTTCTGGTGAGTTAATGTTGGTAGACGACCAGTTCAGCCAACTGCTCGACTTGTTCCTTGATAGATTTCTTGCTCTATCAGGAATTGTTTTTCAAAAGCTTCCCAACTCATTGGGCTGATGTTGTTAGATTGACTTGATTCTTCAACATAGCAGAGGTATTTGGATCCTTCTCCACTTGAAGTGCTGATCATGTTGACATTCTCCTCTTTGTGCTGTGGGAGAGGATTATCTTGGACATGCGGTTGATCGGGCTTTGTGACCACAATTTCCCCGCTATCAATTAAATCTTGGATTTTGTGCTTGAGGGACCAACAGTCTTGAGTGTCATGGCCCGGTGATCCGAAATGATAAGAACACTTCTTACTGTGGTCGAAGTTTCTTGCATTAGTGTTAGTTGGCGGAAGGAGTTGGCCAATCTTCTTCTGAGCTGTCAGAAGTTTGAAGACGTTCTCGAGTGAATCCTCTAGTGGGGTGAAAGTCCATCTTCGCCTGACTTCCATGTTTTTCTAGAATGAAGGATTTGAAGGCTGTGTTGTAGTTTGGAAAGGGGTATAGTTCCTCCTTTGAATGGGTATATTGTTTGAATTATTGCATGAATTTTGTCCTTGTAATACTAAGGAAACTTCTTTATCTTTCTTTTTGTGGACCCTCCGGGGATTACTCTCATAATTTTCGGATTGGATATGCTCAGCAACAGCTTCAAGTGCTGTTAGGTCTTTTATTTTTTCAGACTTGAGTCCCATTTCGACCTTTTCGCCGTGTCTGATCATTTCAGAGAAAGGTTTTTCTATTCCTGCTAGGACGCTTTCATAATAAGGAGCTTCTTAAATGTCGATGAAGGTCATGACTATTTCAGATTCAGTCATGGCTGGGGTGACTTGTGTTACCACCGGTCTCCATCGTTGGGCATATTCTCTGAATGATTAAGTGTTATTCTTCTTGATTTTGGTAATTTGAAACCGATCTGGAGCCAGCTGAGATTGAAACTGTACTGGCTGAGGAAGGCATGGTCCAATTCTTCCCAATTGTGGATTTTGGAGTTGTCCAGACGGGTATACCAGGCTCTAGCTTCTCCAGTTAAACTATTCTAAAATAGCTGCATTCGAAGTTTCTCGTCCTCAGCATAGGATCCGAGTTCTCCGATGAAAACCTTTAGGTGTGTGTAAGGATCCCCTAATCCGTCATATTTCTCAAAATCAGGGACTTGGAATTTTTCGGGATACCGAGCCCCGGGAAATATGCATAGATCTGAGTAGTTGACACTGCCAAATGCCCCAGTCCCTTTGATTGACCGGAGGGTTTCTTCTATTTGTTGGACTTTCTTGAGAAGGTCTCCAGCTTCCTGTTCTTTGCTTAGGATGGTGATTTTTGGAGTTTTGTTGATTGCAACCTAGTTCTGGGGTCCAGGGATCTGAGTTTTGGCCTTTTCTGTCTCTTGACCGCCAGCACCACTACCAGATGCTTCTAGTTCTAGATGAGTTTGAGACTGTTTCTCTTTGAAGGCCTTGCTTTGCTCTCGAAGGAAACAGGCTAGCTCGGTTATCTGATTTTTCAATCCTTCGAATTCTTCCCTAGACACAGGGGTGGATTCTGGTGAAGTACTTGAAGCCATGTCCGTAGATGGACCGTGTGCTTTTCTGGCCTTTGCTCTAGTGATAGGCCCAATTTTTCCCTACCTATACCAAAACATAGGCGTGTAAGTATCCTGAGGTAGATAATGACTGGATGCATGTGTTTTTTAAGTTTATCCTGCAAAACCGAGGTTAGTTGTTTTGATGGCAGGATGACAGGATATCTGACAGGAAAGTAAATCTTTCATTATTGTCATTTACATTGTGCTCCTTAGTAATTGGAGACTTGACATGGAATTGAAAGAAGAAGGCATGAAGAAGCATCCCGTCGGATTTGGTTGATCAGAAGCTGACCTATCCTAGGTTACTCTCGCGGCTTTTGTTTCGGCATAAAGGTTCCCAGATCATCGCAATCTACTAGAAGGGAAGTTAATCCGATCGTTCAACTGGAGCGAATCTGGGTGGTGCATTTTCAAGAGGCAGCCCTAGAGACTTAGTCGTCCCTAGAGTCCTTACTTATCATCGACCGGGTTAGCCTCCTGGTGGAGGGACACACAACATACATTCACATACATCGGCCTCACCGCTTATGCATGCCATGACAGTTTGTGCGAAGCACTAATATGGGTGCGAAGCACTAAAGCATTCATTCTCATTCATTCAATGTAAAGGCATAACATTCATACATTCAATAAAAGACGCAGCATTCACTTATCCATTGACTGTGGAGATGCAGGATTTCACGTATTAAATAGTTTTGAAAGGGAAATGATTGAAAAGATTTAAAAACGGCCTAAGACCTCTACTGTCCCCAGCAGAGTCGCCACCTGTCGACGTTGGAAAATTTAAGAAATACCGCTTGTCGATTTATAACTCGGTTTTCCTCAAATCGATCTTCCTAAGTTATCTCTACCCTTATTCTTTTTATTGCAAAAAAGGTTTTGAAGGGTTTTTTAGGAAAGAGGCCAACATGTATATATGTCGACGATTTGATTTGATTTAAACAGAGTCGCCAGTTGGTAGTTTTGAAAATGGTTGTACCAACTCAACCAAATTTGATTTAAAAAGAGGCCCAATTGCTGGACACTGTCAAAACATAATCTTTGAAATCGGAGTTTTGAGTTCGGGGGCTTGGTAAAGTGTGGGGAAGGTGTTAGGCACCCCACGACTCCCGTGTAAATATGGTACCGCAATCTTTTCAATATTTCCCTTAAAACTAGAATGCGTGAGTGAATGCTGTTTGAAAATTGGGCCTATTGATTTGATTGATTAAAAGTTTTGACAAGCTTCGTTGAGCCTAATACGAAGGGTTTGATTTGATTTTGAAAATCAATCTTTGATTTGATTTGCAAAAAGTATTTTAATTTGATTTGTAAAAGCTTTTGAATTGAATTGATAGTGATGTTTTGAAAAGCTGTTTATCAAACCCCTACGCTGACATAGGAATTGAAGCACATAGCCACTTTCAATTTTATCTTTATAGCCTTAAGGCTGCATGCAAATGGTGATTTGTCGGGCTGCGAAGCATCCTCGACCACAGAAATAAGCAAGTGTCGGTCTCCTCATGGGTATGAAAATCATCAGAGGGACTGCTGACACGACAATCCATATTTTCACTATGTTGAGACCTTAAATCCGTATAACCGTTTTAAGGTCTGTGCATGTACATTTTACAGAAAAACTGACAAGGTACATCTGTAAATCAGAGTTTGTCCATTGTGGGAATCAGATTCTAATCCGTTTGATCATGAATCCCACGATTTCTAGGCTCACATATGAGTAGCTAGAAAACCTGCACAGTTCAAATTTGTACAGAAGCAGATAAATATCCCCAAATAGCCTGAACCAGGGATTCATTCAGTAAATTCCGGTCCGCACGGTCGAAGCGTCTCGTTCCCACTAGATAGCGATCTAAGGGACGCGAGGTTGCTTTTGAATACTGAAACTATAAAAATAACTATATTTAAAGAAATCTCATCCATTATAGCTTCCAGGTTCTATCGGGACCTGTTTGAACCATTGAAAGCTAGAATTGGCGAGATTTGGATAAATCTAGTCCGCCCGCAGATATGTCAATGCAGATTCACATAAAAATGATTATTAAATGCAGCAGTTGAATAAATTAAGCAAAGCAATATATATAATTAAATATATATAAAAGCTGTAAAGGGCGATGGATTTTCATTCGCAAGCCCGGACTGGAATTAAAATATATATGTAGATATATATTGATAGAAATGTAGTCAACCAAGATTGGAAAGATGACCAGTGATGGTGAAGGCTGCTTATATATGCATGAATATATATAAAAGTAGTAGAAAGACCACAAAATAGTCCAGGCCGAACTGAAAATGTAAATTGCAGAAAAGTAGTCGACCAGTGACTGGGGAGAGCACCCAGTATGGCAAAGTGTGCAAAAACTGTAAAAAGGCCACGAAATAATCCAGGCCGAACTAAAAATATATAAATATATATATATATATATATATTGACAGAAATGCAGTCAACCAGAACTGATGTGAGTACCAGTGATGGTGAATGTCACTCATATATGCGTAAATATATATAAAAGCGGTAAACTACCTCGGATTTGAAATTCGGGCTTGACAGAATTGAAATGTTAGTACATTTGCAGTTAAATATATACAGAAAAAGGCAAAACCCGGACTGGGAAGACAATCCAGTCCGGCAAAGTTGCCAAAACTGTGTGTGCTAGTGCATTGAAGCTGCTGGAGCTGACAGATCGTCAATCCGAGTTGTAAAAATGTTGAAAACGAAGTTTATGTACAAAAATGTATCAATTTTTGACAAAAACGGCCACGGAACTAAGTTCTGGGCATATTTAGAAGATGAAACTTTGTGTGCAAGTGTAAAGTAGTGCAAAGTAGTAGTATTGACTTTCTGATCATAAAAATACTTACAATGGGCTACACTACAGGCTTTTTACCGAATCGTAGTCTTTAAACGTCCAAATATACCGTTGGTTTTTTGATATGTGGTAGTATATGGGTATATCTACATGTTGGAGTGAAAATATTTGGGTTTGGAAGAGGTGAAAAAGTCAGAAAATCAAACTGGCAGGGCTTCGCTGATTGTTCAAAATGAGAGGGGGTTGCCCCTCTATTTATAGAGGGGGAAGCCGCACCTCTACATGCGGCTGCTACAGGTAGAGGTGAGGCCACTCGAGGTGGGTCCCGCATGTCCGGCTTGGTCATCTCGAAGTACGTGCACTCTGAGCAATGCGATGTCCGGTCAGAAACTTTCTAACTTTTGATCGGAGCGTCCATTTGAGGCGTGCGATACCTTTTCGGAAAGCTCTCACCGAGAGTGTTGAAATGACATAGAAAAAAACATTTTTTGGGTCTAGGAAGATGGGTTCATAACCAGGTCTTCGATTCCCCGTAGTTTATCCGTTGAGCTGTCTTGCGTAGTTGCCACTCGGGATTGTCATTAGGGTTCATTCTGACTTTGGCGGCATTAATTTAGCTTAAGTTTGACCAAGTCGGTGGAACGTTAGTAAAATAGCCGTTGTACCCCTCCTAGGGCTGCCTGTAGTGTCGGCATGGTCGCTGGTTAATTTTCGGGAGCTGATTCCAAGACTTGGATCCCAGTTGAGTCTTTTGACCTCAGGGTCGTCTCTGAGGCTGACGTGGTCATTCTAGGTTTTTCTGTGGAGTTGTTGTGAAGCTTTAGGTTGATGTCTAAAGTTGACTTGATGTCCCGGGTTGAGACCGGGGATGACCTGTACCTCCCAGGTTGTTGTCGAGGTTAAATTAACTTCCCGGGTTGAGACCGGGGTTGATTGATACCTCCCGGGTTGCTGCCGGGGTTAAATTGACTTCCCGGGTTGAGACCGGGGTTGATTTTGACTTCCCGGGTTGAGATTGGGGTTGAGCTTGATGATCCGATTGACTGTCAAAACTTGATTGATGGTCCGATTGACTGTCGAAACTTGATTGATGGTCCGATTGACTGTCATAACTTGATTGATGGTCCGATTGACTGTCGAAACTTGATTGATGGTCCGACTGACTGTCGAAACTTAATTGATGGTCCGATTGACTATCGAAACTTAATTGATGGTCCGATTGATTTTCGGAACTTGTTTGATGGTCCGAGTGACTGTCAGAACTTGATTACCGATATTGGGAATCGAATTTAGGTTGAAGGACCGGCGTTAGTGATCGAATTTGGATTGATTGACGATTTTGCCCTCCTATCGGGTTAGTATTGGGGCACAGAAAATTTCGAGTGTCTATAGTATTATCACATAGAATTGACACACAATCAAATTTTAAGTTATAGTCTGCAAGGGTCTGTTTCATACACAATATCTGTACAAAGCAACATGCAGCAACTATATATTCAGCTTCGGTAGTTGAAATAAATACGGAGTTTTGTTTCATAGAGAACCAAGAAACTAAATATCCTCCTAGAAACTGACAAGTGTCTCTAGTACCTTTTCGATCATGACGTCGGGCTGGTTTGTGATTAACCAGCGGGCTGAGATGGAATGAACTCACAGATAGAAAGAACAAGAGTTCACCGAAAAAACACAGAGAAACTTTCTCTAATGTGTTTATTATATTTATTAAAAATCAAAGTTATCATTTTTAACCCACAAGCCGGGTTTTATTGCTTTAACAAAACTTTCTGCCCAAGATATAAATCTTCCCAAGCTACCCGGAAATAACTAACAGAATCTACCTAGAGAAATGAAAGAAAATCAGCCTAGAAATAAGGAAACCAAATCCTAACAAACTTCCTAAGTTTATGGAAACAAAATAATTAATTATAAAGGAAAAAGGAAATAAACAATGGCAAATAACTAATCAGACTTCTGAATTAAAGACGCCATTTATTTCGAAGCCGAAGCCATCAACGATCCCTTCTTCCGTCTTGAGTCCGTAGTCGATTTGAACTCGAAGCCGAAGTCATCAATGATCCCTTCGGCGACGATCAGCTAACTCATGATATTTTAGGGCCATTATCATGTGATCTGATAGTTCGTTATCTTTGGCCTCTTCGGTCTCAGATCCTCCTGCACCAGATCAACATAATGGCTTGCATAGTCAGAATCTAAAAAACTCACAAGATTTAATAGTTGACCTTTAGGACACCATAGGCCTAAGTCTGTGATTCTTTTAAGATATTAAAAAATTCTTTTTACTGCAACCAAATGTGATTCTTTAGGATTTGATTGAAATTTGGCACATTTACAAACACTGAACATAATGGAAGGTCTACTAGATGTGATGTATAACAGATTTCTAATCATTCCTCTATACTTCTTTGTGTCAACACTTTTTCCATTTTCATCAGCAGTTAAGTTATCAGTAGTTGACATATATAAAGTATTAAGAGGTTTCACAGACTCTAAACCAAATTTCTTAATCGCTTTTTTATAATATTTAGATTGAGAAATATGAATACCTTTTTTGCTTGTTTGATTTGCAATTTGAGGAAGAAGTTTAATTCTCCCATCATACTCATTTCAAATTCTTTACTCATGCTTTCAAAGAAATCATTGCACATTGTAATATCAGTAGAACAAAAGATGATATCATCAACATAAATTTGTATAATAAGAATATCATCATTCTTGTATTTAGGAAATAAATTAGTATCGACAGTACCTCTTTTAAAACCATTTTCTAGAAGAAATTTACTTAACCGTTCATATCATGCTCTGGGGGCCTGTTTTTAAACCATATAAACCATTATGCAATTTAAAAACATATTCAGGATGATCAAAATTTTCAAAGTCAGAAAGTTCTTTAACATAAACTTCATCTTCAATAACACCATTTAAAAATGCATATTTGACATCCATTTGAAACAGTTTAAAATCTTTATGACATGCAAAACCTAATAACATATTGTTATTTCCCAAAGGCACACAATAGATCTAGAAGGGGGTTGAATAGATCTTTCAAATTCTTTCATAATTACTTATTTGAGAGTTACCAAATAATTAATTAATCAAGATTATCTATACGTAGCGGAATATAAGTTTGAGAAACTCCCCTTAAAGATTTACTCAGTAATCTTAGTTCTTGAAGCAAGTTATATGAATGATCAAACACATAGCAGATATAGCAGTTTTATTGTGACGCCCCCAAATTCGGGTACCTTCAAACCCATGACTTGGTGCTACACGGTACTACATTTTACTCATACATTCCACTGAAAGACTTCAATCTCACGCATGAGTTTACTAAACATACATTCTATTCATTCATTCCCAGGTTCTCGATAACCATTACATTATTCTGTGTCATAATATCAGTAAATACAATACTAATACTATACTATTACAAAGGTCTCTACTTGTCCATCTTGGACATGCCTTTGTCTTTTCTGGATCTTTCGATCCATTCAATACTAGCTGAAAACATTTAGTTTAAGCAAGAATGAGCATAAATAGTTCAACAAGTTAACATTATATCTTGAAACCACAAAATCAAGAATAGTATCTATTTCACTTCAATAGTTGTACAATAGTTATGAAATACTTCTAAACAATCAAAATATCGTTTTAATTTCTTTAAAACCATTCCCAAGGACATACAGTCTCTTCGGAATCTTGCCTGGTCAAAGATCACGAACCATCACATGATTCCCATTTTTGAAAGGAATAACCCGACACTAAGGCCGTAAATTCGATATATCTTACGAGCACATCCAGGTGATCAGCCTATAGTACTCTATGTTGATCAACATTCATTCATTAAATGTATTTACGTTTAATCATTGGCAACCTCGTGTGCCCGTCGAATTAACGACGTAAAAACATTTGTCTTTCACTCTCAGGTTCCCCTGAGAATCCTTACCAATCACTTGGCATAGGATAGCTTCAATATATATATACTCTGGAAAGATTTGTGGAAAAACCCACCAAAATATATTTACTTCTCAGTCTAGCCGAATCAAATGGCATCGACTATTCAACAACTCTTTTATACATAAACAGTTATGCACAATGATCTCTTGTCCAACCATAAGGTTTAAACAAAAGTTAGAAAACTTATATAACACAACGTTAATACAAGAGTTAGAAAACTTGCATCAAGTAGAATTTGAATAAGGTTAGGAAACTTGCATTCTTCATAAAGTATGAAAGAAGTTAGAACACTTGCCTTCGCATCTCTTAAAACTTTAAGGTACGCTACTTGATCTTTACAACATCTACAAGCATAACACATGGTGTACCAATAAGAAATCATAATCGGTGTACAATGTATTTGCCTAACTTCTCCTTCTTGTAGAACTTAATCGAAACGTTAAACTAATAACATTCATTTAAGTTATTTAACGTTCATTACGGCTTATTAGCATTCCGATGTTATAACACGAACTCCCATCAATTATCACTAAGTGTGAGGATCGACGAGATCTTAACTTGTTCTTCAACTTGAACTTGGTTTATGGTTTACGTTTCCAAATCTCAAGTTTGTTTACGTTTGATTAACATTTACTTCTTATAAACCCTTGATTAAACATGTTGTTTAAAGGGTATACATTCATCAATTACTAAACCCTTAGTTGATATAGAAAAGGTTAAGTAATTATTAAACTTGGTCAACATTTTTTCATGGCTGGCGGGGTCAGCGCCAGCTTTCCCTTACAAGCGGCACGGCCCGCGCTACCTATGTAGGGATCTCCCCGGACTAGCGCAGCCAGCGTTGGTTTAAACCTTCTGAGCGGCGCAGCCCGCGCCGGCCCTATATCTCAAAAAAAATTTCAAAGTTATGAAAATTTGTGAAATTTTCGAGTCCGTAACGTGATCATTATAACTCGGAATTGGCTCGTTCCAAAGCCAATAGTTCATAAACGTTACGGTCTATCATTCTATTAGTTAAAAATTCGTCTCTGAATCTATCGGTGAGAAATTCGCTTATTAGTCCATTTTTACGCGTTCGTTAAACGTTCGTGAAAGTTCGACGCTCAATTCTCTGTTTTAAGTCGAAATTAATCCGTTCTTGCTCCCGCAAGTCATATTTACTTAAATACATGTGTTACAATCGAAAACCACCATTTGCGAGTCACACGACGACTTTTGACTTTCAATTCGAGAAAAGTATGTTTTCGACGATTATCGTCTAATCACGTAACTTTCGCTGAATCTTCGTTCTTAGTTATTTCCACTTCAGACCAATTGGAATCAATCCAATAGTTAATTATTAATGGTTCCAACCATTCAAAATGTTCAAGTTTTCATGGTTTAACAATTTCATTAGTCTATTACTATGAATTCACTAGGTTCCTCACTAGGCCTTAATGAGTTCTTATTACTTCATCGTGCATGGTTCATTAGGGTTCCTAATTCACCCTTACATCAACCTTATAACTTCTCCATAATCATATCTCCTTTAATCACTTCTCTATCAAAATTATTATTGAAAGAAAAGAGAATTTTACAATTTTCTTAGGTTATACCTTAAGTGTTCTTGGTTGAGCTTGAGTGTAGAGACTCAAAGGCTTTTCTTCTTCTTGATTACTTGAATTCTTAGCAAATATGCAAGCTAGATCCTTCTCTCTCTCCAAGTGTGTTGGTGGAATTTCAAACAACCAACAAATGAAAGGAAAGCTCTTCTATTTATAGGAGTTGCAAGAGTTGGGGTAGTTTGGTCATTTGGGTCAAACCTCCTCAACCCCTTCCCCCTTCACATGCCAACCATGTCCCTCCATGTGCTAGCATGTGCTAGCAAATGGGCACCTTATGCTCCCACATGCCACCCATGTGGCCAACATGGGTTGTGGGTTGAACCATGGGTAAAACCCACCTGTTTAACCAATGGTTCGCCCCATGGGTTATCTTATTGAATTTTTATTTCCAATTCAATTCATTTCAACGTATTTACTTCGTATAAAATTCATATTATACGTTGTATTAATTCTCGTATAATACCTCGTATTACACTCGTATAGTACTTCATATTATACGCGTATTCTTTCTGTATAATAATCATTTCTTATTATACGTAAACAATTTAATCATTGATTTACTTTCCCTTACGCTTAGGATTTTAAGTCCCTACGCAAAAACTTCATGAGCCATAAGTGCAATATTATCACATATTCCACCTCGCCTCGAAATACTATCATTACGATTTTCTCTAAATTTCAAAATTAATTCCCGTTCAAAAGTGGATGAATAGTGATTTTCGTACTTTTCTTTCGAGAAAACTTCTTCGTGGCTAACTTAACTTTTCACGGTATATTACCGTCAAATCTTTTGACAGAATGTTATTACGACATTCTGAACTCTCAAACTAGCTTAGGGTTCCATAAACCCTAACCCTTAGGGTCAAACCCTAACCCTTACGGTTTCATAAATAGTACCTATTTCGTTATTTTCTCGAAAAGACTTTATTTTCATCTTGAAAATTCACATTAATTATTTCTAGCACAAAGCCAGAATACTAACCATTTCGAACTTCTCTAGGTCATAAAATAACCTTTAATTTGCTTACTCACTTTAATAAACAAATAATCAAATTTTATTCAATAAATCAAATAAAATCTATTTACATAATCTTTCGATTTTCTTGGGCATTACATTCTCCCCCCTTATAAGAATTCTTTCCCCAGAATTCTAATATAAGTTACTCAAATAAATGAGGATAATCCTTCCTCATCTTGTCCTCGAGTTCCCACGTTGCTTCTTCGGCATTGTGGTTCCTCCATATCACCTTCACCGAAGGTATAACTTTATTTCTCAAAACTTGTTCTTTCCTATCAATGACTTGAATAGGAATCTCTTCGTACATTAAGTCTTTCTCGACTTAAATAGGTTCATACTCGATTACATGCTTGTAATCCAGGCTTATAGGGACGCAATACCGATACTGTGAAACACTATTATGGATATGTCCCAACTCTGGAGGTAATGCTATTGCATAGGCTACCTATCCCACCCTTTTCAGAACCTTAGAAGGTCTTATGAACCTAGGGCTTAACTTTCCTTTCTTCCCGAAACTGTATCTTCCCCTTCAAGGGTGACACCTTCAGGAACTCATACGAGCCTGACTTCAAACTCTCTGTTCTTCCGATGTGGATCGGCATACTTCTTTTATCTGTCTTGAGCTGCTACTAGTCGTGTTCGTATTAACTTAACCACTTTCGTCGTATGTTGTACCATTTCAGGACCCGACATTCGACGTTCTCTCACTTCATCCCAACAAAGTGGCGTTCTGCATTTTCGTCCGTATAATGCTTCATAAGACGACATGCCTATAGTAGCGTGATAACTGTTGTTATAGGCGAAACTCTACCAATGGTAGATGATCATCCCAACTACGCTTGAAATCCATAACGCATGACATTAGCATGTCTTCTAGAGTTTGGATTGTCCTTTCGCTTTGCCCATCCAGTCTGTGGATGATACACTGTACTCAACCATCAGTTGCGTTCCCATTTGATCTTGTAAACTCTTCCAGAAATTCAAAGTGAATCACGGATCGCGATCGACACAATCGAAACTGGAACTCCATGTCTGGAGACAATCTCCTAGACATAAAGCTTAGCTAGTTGGTCCAGGTTGTACCTGACTCTTATCGGCATAAAATGAGCCGACTTCGTCAAACGATCCACTATTAGCCAAATAGCAGTCGTATCCTTTCTGCGTCGCTAGAAGCCCTATCACAAAGTCCATCAGTGATATGCTCCCACTTCCATTCCGGAATCTCCAATGATTGTAATAAACCACTGGGTCTTTGATGTTTGGCCTTAACGTTTTGACAAGTTAAGCACCTACTCACGTATTCTGCTATCTCCCTCTTCATATTAGGCCACCAAAAATTGGTTCGAATGTCTTGATACATCTTGGTACTACCAGGATGAATCGAGTACCTCGAGTGATGAGCTTCATTCATAATCTCTTCTTTCAACTCTGGTTCATATGGAACCCAAATTCTTCCTTCAAATCTCAATAACCCTTCGTTATCAAGATTATACACACTTTCGGTACCGTCTACGATCTTCTTCCTTATTCTTTCGCACTCCTTTGTTCTGAGTTGCACTTCCTTCACCTTTCTATAATAGTAAGTTGAACTTCTATTGTAGACAGTTTCTCCTCTTCCTCACCAGGGCATCGAACTTCTAATTCCATTCTTGCCATCTCTGTTATCAACCCCTCATGAGTTGTTAACATTGATAGCTTCTCCCGACCCTTTCGACTTAAGGCGTTGGCCACCACATTCGCTTTTCTTGGGTGATACAGGATTTCTCAATCGTAATCATTTATCAACTCCAACCATCTTCTCTGTCACATATTCAACTCCTTCTGAGTGGAGATATACTTCAGACTTTTATGCTCTGTGTAGATCTCACACTTCTCCCAATACCAGTAATGTCTCCAAATCTTTAAGGCAAAAACCATTGCAGCGAGTTCAAGGTTATGAGTAGGATAATTCCCCTCATACTCCTTCAACTGCTTAGATGCGTACGTAATGACCTTGCCATGCTGTATGAGCACGCACCCCAGTCCTTTATGCGAAGCATCACTATACACTACAAAATTTTCAGTCTCATCTGGTAAAGCTAATATTGGTGCTTGACTTAATCTTTTCTTCAGCTCTTGAAAGTTGTCTTCACACTTTTCTGTCCATACGTATTTCACTATTTTTCTGGTTAAGTTGGTTAACGGAGTAGCTATCTTCGAGAAGTCCTGACTGAACCTCCAATAGTAACCCGCTAACCCTAGGAAACTCCTCACCTCAGTCGGTGTTTTCGGTTGCTCCCAATTAATCACAGTTTCCACCTTCGCTGGATCAACTGAAACTACCTCCTTGTCAATAACGTGCCCCAAAAACTGCACTCTTTCTAACCAAAATTCACACTTAGTGAATTTCGCATACAACTTCTCTTTCCTTAATGCTGTCAACACTAATCTCAAATATTCAACATCATCCTCCTTCGTCTTGGAATAGACTAGGATATCATCGATGAACACCACGACAAACTTGTCCAAATATTGCTTGAACACTCTGTTCATCATGTCCATGAATGCGGCAGGCGCATTCGTTAACCCAAATGACATCACTATGAACTCGTAATGGCCGTAACGAGTTCTAAATGTTGTCTTAGGTACATCTTCCGCTCTAACCTTCAACTGGTGATACCCCGATCGTAAATCTATCTTCAAAAAATGTTTTGCCCCTTTCAATTGATCAAAAAGATCATTGATCCTTGGCAATGGGTATTTATTCTTTATCATTAGCTTGTTCAACTCTCTGTAGTCGATACAAAGCCTTAACGATCCATCCTTCTTCTTTACAAACAATATCGACGCTCCCCATGGAGAGACACTCGGTTGAATGTACTTCTTGTCCAACAGTTCTTACAATTGAATCATTAACTCTTTCAATTCCACTGACGCCATACAATACGTTGCCTTCGACACTGGTGCCATTCTAGGCGCAAGGTCGATAACAAATTCGGTCACCCTGTCAGGTGGAAGACCTGGAAAGTCACTCGGAAATACATTCATATACTCATTGACAATAGGTATCTGTTCCAACGCTGCTCCCAATCGTCGGGTATCAACAACATGGCACAGGTAACCTTCACATCCCTTCTTCAATAACTTTCTGGCTTGTGTCATGGTTAGACAACAAGAACGTCCCGGTGATTTACTACCGTAGAACACCACCTTAGGTTTCTTAGAAACCCGAAGGTTCACACTTTTATTTTGGCAATCTATCATCGCCCCATGGTTAATCAACCAATCCATTCCGAGAATTACATCGAATTCTCCCAATTTTATCGATATTAAATCTACCGATAATTTGTTACCTCTAATGTCTACCTAAAAAATCTTGTGAACAGAATCCAGAGGAATTACCTCCTCATTTTCTACCTTAATATTTAAAGGTATCGCAAACTTCTCGGGGAGTAATTCTAATCATTTAGGAAACTCGCATGCTATAAACGAACACGTTGCACCCGAATCAAACAGTACATACGCATTTATGTCGTTGACTGGGATGATACCTGCAACGACGTTGCTCGATGCTACTGCATCCTGGACCGTCATATTAAACATACGGGCAGTCGGTCTACCCTGTGATACTGTACCACCACTTGCTAGCTTACCAGTGCCAGTACCCTTCCCACCATCCGAACCCTTCTTCGGACAATTACGTGTCATGTGGTTCATAGATCCACACACAAAACACCCGCGGCTCTTCTTAGGACTGGGACAGTTAGGCGAAATATGCCCCTCTTGTCCGCAATTATAACAGACCGCCTTTCCCTTGAGGCAGACTCCTGAATGAGCCTTACCACAAGTCTTGCATGTCTCCATGTTCCTCTTGGAAAACTCTTGCTTTACCCCGGTATTCCCAGAGCTGAAACCTTTTCCCTTCTGGCCACTTCCACCGGCCCCCTCGACTTTAACCGATAACTCAGTCTTAGCCTTTATCTTCTTCTCTTTGTGGTATAAGGTCAACGCCTCGCTACCACCTTCGGCTATAATAGCATTTTCCAACACAGCTCCAAAGGTAAGACTTTGGAGAACTAAAATTCAGTTATAGAGCCAGGGTTTCAATCCCTGATCAAACCGACGTGCTTTTCGCAATTTCGTGTCCACTTGGTGTGAAGCAAACCTCGCCAGTTCATTGAACCTGGCTGCATATTGGGGAACTGCCATTTCTCCTTGCTTCAGTTCCAAGAACTGAATCTCCATCCTCCCCTGCACACTCGGGGGAAAGTAGTTCTCAAAGAACAACTCTTTACACCGTTCCCACATAACCACGTCTGTTTCGTCCCTACTATGGTTGGCCTCCCACCAGTAGTTGGCCTCGCCCATCATCAAATAAGATGCAAAAGAAATCTTCTGCTCCTCACCGACATTTGCAATGACAAATGCCCTCTCAATCTCTTTTACCCAACTTTGGGTAGCTATAGGATCCGTAGTTCCATGGAACTCAGGCAGACCTATCACTTTGAACTCCTTAAAGGTAGTTCCCCGACCTACTCCAGGATTCGTGCGTACGGTACCTCTCATTCGATTGAGAGCCGTCGCTAAAAAATTAACAAATTTTTGCTTCGGGTTATCTTTCCCATATTTTCCCTCCTCATGAGGTTCTTCTTCACGATTTCTGTGTCGTCTTCTTGGCCGAATTTTCTGTTAATACGAAACATGTTCGTTATTATTTACTTCTTTCTTTGGTTATTATTAACAATTAAATAATAACTCAATCACATTAACAAGTACTTCAATAAAGTCTTATATTAAAATGCTTCTTTGTGGTATAACACCACACTGTACATCACATGGCTTCAACCATTTACATTACCATCCCGTGTTTACTTTCAAAAGTTGGGATTTACAAAAGACTACCCTTGTCTATACAAAAAAGGGTTTTACATCATTACTAGCTATACAAACATTTACATAGCTATTTACATTGCTATCTCTTCTATACATACTACGAAATTACATCTGCAACACGGCATTCAAGTAATCAGCATCGGCTATACCGGTCACAACGTCCCATATAATCGTATGCCGAGTTTACCCTTCTTCCACAGGATACTCAGCAATATGCTGCTGGTAATCCTCGTGCGAACACCTATGAATATAGGATATTCGACCTATTTTTTGCTTCTTGTTCAGAAGCTCAACTTTCTGTTCCTGGACTTCTAGTTTCAAGTCCCGGACTTTATCTTTAGCCAACACTTTCTCATCGTGCTAGGCCTCCCAGAAGATTTCCATATCTTCTCTGTCTTCTACTACGTCATCAACCACTTTCTTGAGGTTACGGACCTCCTTACTCAGTTGGGCATTTTTGTCCAATATTGCCATGAACAGCATTTTCATGGACTCTTTCGGTGTAGAATTCTCCACCTCCTTTGTAGGCAAGACCGTATTAATCGGCACTGACTCAACCTCCTCCGACATACCTTCGAACAATGACGCGAAGTCAAAGTTGTCAAAATGTTCGGACGGGTCCACTTCTTCTATATCAGTCCCCTCTAAGATTACCACAAGTATCTCTGCTACTGGCATAGGTACTACTTCTATAAAGTTGACTGAATCCTCGCTAACCTCATGTATTTCATTATGCATGCTCATTATTCATGTTCTCTACATAAAACATAAATAACTGGATTAGTATATAATCAAAACATAAACAATGTATATATCACATTTAATATGCTTAAGGTTACTTTCTTCTTTCACAACCTCTACCCGAGTTTGTTTACTTCTAACTTCTACTTCTCTTCTCTAGGTTATAACCTAAGGTTTTTACCCCTTAAGTTTTATAACCTAAGGCTTTGATACGAACCTGTGACGCTCCTAAATCCGGGTACCTTCAAACCCAGGACCTGGTGCTACACGGTACTACATTCTACTCATACATTCCACTGAAAGACTTCAATCTCACATATGAGTTTACTAAACATACATTCTATTCATTCTTTCCCAGGTTCTCGATAACCATTACATTGTTCTATGTCATAATATCATGTATTTCATTATGCATGCTCATTATTCCTGTTCTCTACATAAAACATAAATAACTGGATTAGTATATAATCAAAACATAAACAATGTATATATCACATTTAATATGTTTAAGGTTACTTTCTTCTTTCACAACCTCTACCCGAGTTTGTTTACTTCTAACTTCTACTTCTCTTCTCTAGGTTATAACCTAAGGTTTTTACCCCTTAAGTTTTATAACCTAAGGCTTTGATACCAACCTGTGACGCCCCCAAATTCGGGTACCTTCAAACCCAGGACCTGGTGCTACACGGTACTACATTCTACTCATACATTCCACTGAAAGATTTCAATCTCACGCATGAGTTTACTAAACATACATTCTATTCATTCCTTCCCAGGTTCTCGATAACCATTACATTGTTCTATGTCATAATATCAGTAAATACAATACTAGTACTATACTATTACAAAGGTCTCTACTTGTACATCTTGGACTTGCCTTTGTCTTTCCCGGATTCTTCGGTCCGTTCATTCCTCGCTGAAAACATTTAGTTTAAGCAAGAATGAGCATAAATATAGCTCAGCAAGTTAACATTATATCTTGAAACCACAAAATCAAGAATCATATCTATTCCACTTCAATAGTTGTACAATAGCTATGAAATACTTCTGAACAATCAAAATATCGTTTTGATTTCTTTAAAACCATTCCCAAGGACATATAGTCTCTTCGAAATCTTGCCTGGTCAAAGACCACGAACCATCACATGATTCCCATTTTTAAAAGGAATAACCCAGCACTAAGGTCGCAAGTTCCATATATCTTACGAGCACATCTAGGTGATTAGCCTGTAGTACTCTATGTTGATCAACATTCATTCATTAAACGTATTTACGTTTAATCATTGGTAACCTCGTGTGCTCGTCGAATTAACGACGTAAAAACATTTGTCTTTCACTCTCAGGTTCCCCTGAGAATCCTTACCAATCACTTGGCATAGGATAGCTTCAATATATATATACTCTGGAAAGATTTATGGAAAAACCCACCAAAATATATTTACTTCTCAGTCTAGCCGAATCAAATGGCATCGACTATTCAACAACTCTTTTATGTATAAACAGTTATGCACAATGATCTCTTGTCCAACCATAAGGTTTAAACAAAAGTTAGAAAACTTGTATAACGCAACGTTTATAAGAGTTAGAAAACTTGCATCAAGTAGAACTTGAACAAGGTTAGGAAACTTGCATTCATCATAAAGTATGAACGAAGTTAGAACATTTGCCTTCGCGTCTCTTAAACCTTTAAGGTACGCTACTTGATCTTTACAACTTCTACAAGCATAACACATTGTATACTAATAAGAAATTATAATCGATGTACAATGTATTTGCCTAACTTCTCCTTCTTATAGAACTTAATAGAAACATTAAACTAATAACATTCATTTAAATTATTTAACATTCATTACGGCTTACTAGCATTCCGATGTTATAACCCAAACTCCCATCAATTATCACTAAGTATGAGCATCAACGAGATCTTAACTTGTTCTTTAACTTGAACTTGGTTTACAGTTTATGTTTCCAAATCTCAAGTTCATTTATGTTTGATTAACGTTTACTTCTTATAAACCCTTGATTAAACATGTTGTTTAAAGGGTATACATTCATCAATTACTAAACCCTTAGTTGATATAGAAATGGTCAAGTAATTATTAAACTTGGTCAACATTTTTTCATGGCTGGCGCGATCAGCGCCAGCTTTCCCTTACAAGCGGTGCGGCCCGCGCTACCTATGCAGGGATCTCCCCGGACTGGCGCGGCCAGCGCTGGTTTAAGCCTTCTAAGCGGCGCGGCCCACGCCGGCCTTGTATCACAGAACATTTTTCTAAGTTATGAAAATTTCTGAGATTTTTGATTCCGTAACGTGATCATTATAACTCAGAATTGGCTCATTCCAAAGCCAATAGTTCATAAATGTTACGTTCTATCATTCTATCAATTCAGAATTCATCTCTGAATCTGTCGGTGAGAAATTCGCTGATTAGTCCATTTTTACGCGTTCGTTAAACGTTCGTGAACGATCGACGCTCAATTCTTCGTTTTAAGTCAGAATTAATCCGTTCTTGCTCCCGCAAGTCTTATTTACATAAATACACATGTTACAATCGAAAACCACTGTTTTCGAGTCACATGACGACTTTTAACTTTCAATCCGAGAAAAGTACGTTTTTGACGATTATCGTCTAATCACGTAACTTTCGCTGAATCTTCGTTCTTGGTTATTTCCACTTCAAACCATTTGGAATCAATCCAATGGTTGATTATTAATGGTTCCAACCATTCAAAACTTTCAAGTTTTCATGGTTTAACAATTTCATTAGTCCATTACTATGAATTCACTAGGTTCCTCACTAGTTCCTCACTGGGCCTTAATGAGTTCTTATTACTTCATTATGCACGGATTATTAGGGTTCCTAATTCACCCTTACATCATCCTTCTAACTTCTCCATAACCATATCTCCTTCAATCACTTCTCTATCAAAATTATTATTGAAAGAAAAGAGAATTTTATAATTTTCTTAGGTTATACCTTAAGTGTTCTTGGTTGAGCTTGAGTGTAGAGACTCAAAGGCTTTTCTTCTTCTTGATTACATAAATTCTTAGCAAATATTCAAGCTAGCTCCTTCTCTCTCTCTAAATGTGTTGGTAGAATTTCAAACAACCAACAAATGAAGGGAGAGCTCTTCTATTTATAGGAGTTGCAAGAGTTGGGGTAGTTTGGTCATTAGGACCAAACCTCCTCAACCCCTCCCCCCTTCACATGCCAACCATGTCCCTCCATGTGCTAGCACATGGGCACCTTATGCCCCCACATGCCACCCATACGGACAACATGGGTTGTGGATTGAACCATGGGTTAAACCCACCCGTTTAACTAATTGTTCGCCCCACGGGTTATCTTATTGAATTTTTATTTCCAATTTAATTCATTTCAACGTATTTACTTCGTATAAAATTCATATTCTACGTCGTATTAATTCTCGTATAATACCTCGTATTACACTCGTATAATACTTTATATTATACGCGTATTCCTTCTGTATAATAATCATTTCTTATTATACGTAAACAATTTAATCATTGATTTACTTTCCCTTACGCTTAGGATTTTAAGTCCCTACGCGAAAACTTCGTGAGTCATAAGTGCAATATTATCACATATTCCACCTCGCCTTGAAATACTATCATTACATATTTCTCAGAATTTCAAAATTAATTCCCGTTCAAAAACGGATGAATATTGATTTTCGTACTTTTCTTCCGAGAAAACTTCTTTGTGGCTAACTTAACTTTTCATGGTATATTACCGTCAAATTTTTCGACAGTATGTTATTACAACATTTCAAACTCTCAAACAAGCTTAGGGTTTCACGAACCCTAACCCTTAGGATCAAACCCTAACCCTTAGGGTTTCATGAATAGTGCCTATTTCGTCATTTTCTAGAAAAAACTTTATTTTTGTCTTGAAAATTCATATTCATTATTTCTAGCACAAAGCCAGAATACTAACCATTTCGAACTTCTCTAGGTCATTAAATAACCTTTAATTTGCTTAAAAACTTTAATAAACAAATAATCGAATTTTATTCAATAAATCAAATAAAATCCATTTACATAATCGTTCGATTTTCTTGGGCGTTACATTTATAGTTTGTAGAATGTAAATTACAGATAGAAAAAGACACAAGAGATTTTTAAGTGATTCGGAGACTAAATAACTCTTGCTCCACTCTTCTACTCAACGGGTAGGATATCTAATAAGGATATAGGTTCAACAGACCATTTACATCTGAATCCCTAGGATTCCTTCGAGTCACAAAGTCTCGGCATCGAGTCGCTTAAACTCGAAAATTCGGTCACTACTGACCAGGATCCACTGACCCCAATTCGGTCCTCAAGATCAGGATCCACTAACCATACTTCGGTCACTTAGACCAGGATCCACCGACCCTTGTTCCTTTTGTAGAGTTGTGTTTGAGATGTTTCTAAGATGACTTGAATGCACTTTATCTTATGGTACTTAACAGCATTGTTGTTCATCTTTTTGGTGCTTGCTGAGCTTTGTTGTTGAAGCTTGATTTCCTCTGATTATCAGCAACTACACATGATCAATGTTGATGTGTTGTTAAGCTATTCACTTGTGGTCTTCATCTTCGGTACTTATTAGCATTAAACAATCTCAGGATCGTAGACTTGTGTTCTACATCTTCGACTGGTTGATTCTGAGTGTTCATGATGAACAGTATAGTGGATCTTCGAGATTGGCCTCACTACAAGAAAATAGCTTAATTCCGACGGAATTATTTTCGACAAATTATATTACCTCGGAATTATTTTATTACCGACGGAAATTTCCCTCGAAAATAATTTCGTCGGATTAAGTTATTCAATCCCTTGGAAATAATTTAATCCCTCGAAAATAATTCTGACGATATGGTTTATGCAGGTTTAAACCAATCTGTACATGGCGTTTTTTTGCCTCCTAACAACCTTCTGATTAGGGATAATTAATAATTATTTATGTTTATTTATTAACTAGTTGTACCTATTTTATATGTAAAAAGATAAATATTACAACTGGACAGTAGTTACATGGGAACTTAGTTGTGTAATATTATTATATTGTGAAGCAGGAAGAAATTTAGAATACATATAGATTATTATTATTTTTTAGTTTAAATGAGCATATAAATAAATAATTATGGTCAAAGATTTTCCGAGTTTGTTGAGTTGCTGACAACATATAATTAAGAAATTATTTAGTCAGATCGATAACATAAAATAAAAGAACTTATAATGATATAATCTAACCAACTCCCCAACTGGCAGAGAAATTCCAATCCTTTAATTGTTTTCTCATGTTTATCATATTAATCAAATAAAGCTAAGTCGTAAAAATTAGAAAGGGTTTATAGGAAAGAGATGCAATGTATAAAAACTAAAATTTGGTAATCAAATTTAGATTGGTTGATTACGTATAACACCTCAATAAGTGTCTTGGAGTGTAGTATGAATTTGACTATATTATCAAGAGTATTAATAACTTGTCATTACTAATGGGACATTATAGTAACCACTCCATAATTATTCAATGGTCATGGAGAGACTTGCAGTCATACCACCGACACAGATAGATCTAATTGTGAATTATAACTACTGTTCTAACAAGTAACAACCAATTTATGCTTTCAACTTTACTCCCATAAAAGAGTTACAACTCTCATGTGTGATGTTTTTATTTTGTTGAATATAATAATAATAGGAAACTGAGATTTTTATAATTTAAAATGGGATTCACTCACTATTCAATTCATGTGAGAAAAATGACGTAAAAATATCAATTTAATTCTCTCGGAAATAATTCCGTCGAAAATTAGTAATTTCGACGAAATTTCCAACCGAACTTAGTTACGACCGAATTTTCGACGAACTTTTCCGTCTGAAATAACTTATTTCCGATGGAATTAGGCTATTTCCGACGAAATTTTCCGTGGGAAGTAAGCTTTTTTCTTGTAGTGCCTTCTGATCAACTACTATTATGTCATCAGCATTAACTACGTGGCTTCTTCATATTTGAATCTTCAGTTTGTCATGTCCTCCACTTTCTTGGCTCTACGGTTCTGGCTCATTTTTTCTGGAGTTTTCTAACTCCTTCTGGTCTTTGGCTCTACGGCTCTGACCTTTGCATATACTCATCAGCCTCTTGTGATCTAATGAGGTGCTGCTAGGATTATCCTTTTGATCTCCTTTTCTTTTCTTTTAGGCTTAGCAGCTTTGAACATTTCTATGTTCGTAGAATTTTCCTTACTCTACGTTCGCTCTTGTTCAGCTCGATGTTCATCTCTGATGATGATTATTCCCCTCTTTGTTTTCACGTTCAGTGCTCATTATCATCATCATCTTTTTCTTCTTTTGAATGATGTTGTCTTTTATACTACTTGGAAATCTTCCTGTTGAAAAGTGTCCGTTTTGAGGCTCTGTGTCAGTGTACTTTCTGACTTAGGACTTGCCACATCAGTCAGTATCCTTTCTAGCTTTTCAAACAGCTTTCTTTCGGCCAACTAGCTGGTAGATATACCTTTGTTTTCTTCCAAGAATATATCTTCTAATACTTTAAGATCATCTTCTTACAACGTTTCATTTGTCAATCTCATTGTCAGACCTGACATATACCTTACGATCTGTTGTTGCAAGAATCGTAGGATTAAGCTTTACGATCGTATTTGAATTTTTCTATTTTTGACTGTTGATAGTAGAATGATGGAGGCTATGGACTTGTGTTCTGTATCATCATTTCTACTATGACTTCATCTTCAGTTCAGCTTTCTGATTTCTTCATGATGCTTGGATTTGCTAAGCAGACTCTTCTTCGTTTTCTTGATACTCTAGTTGTTTTTCGAATTTGATAACATCTTTCTGAGTGAGTTGTTCAACTTTGTTCTCAAATACTGGCTGCTTCTGATTGCTCTGTGATTTGTCCTTTGTTTTGTGATTAGGTAGAATATCCTTGTTGTTGACCATTCAGATTTCTTCTAGAGATCTCTTCTTTTAGGAGATATACTTAGGTATTATCCAAGTATATTCTCTATTCATATACTTCTTCTTTAGTGATCTTCACGTTATATCCATGGCACAAAATGAACTTAGTGATCTCCTCCATTATGCATAGTCAGCACTTCACCTTTTGCTTTATCATTTTGAGGCTGACTCTACGATCTTGAATTCACTGAACGATCTTAGAGTTATCTTCTGATATTACTTTTATTCAGTGTCCGCTTGAAGTATTCTATAATCACCCTTCCCTAAGCAATCTGTACTTTGTGATCCATTGAACAAGTTGATCGATTTTGCCAAATGATGCTTAACAGCTTCTTCGTCTCCTTTTACAATTCTGTTGTGAGTCTTGCACCTTTGAAATCATTTGTTCAGTTCACGAACTGATTTTATGTCTGTGAGATGGAGTGAACTCTTCGATCTTCTGATGCTATACGAACAATGTTAGCTCTGCAAAGTATATCTATATTATGAACTGGTGGAGTAACTTTACGATCATAATTTCCTATCATCTATACATCAGATCAATTTTCATAAGATCAACCTAACATTATTTAATTTTTCTAATCTAAGTCCTTGTACATCAATTCTTTTTAAGCACTTTACAAAACTTACTTGTATAAATATACATTAATCATATTTCACTTTAAGCACTTGTAGATTTACTCTGCGGTCAATACTTCTACCATGCAGAGTAGCTTTTTACAATGATCATATCTATTACATCTGTAGACAGGATTCTGATCAACCTAACAAGTTTGATCATACTATTATAAGTCCTTATATATAGATATCTCAGTTAAGGACTATACAAAATTTATCCATACAAATATACTTTATGAGCTTTATCATTAAAATCTCATACAGACTTCATCATCAAATCATATATATTTGGAATCTTATCAAAGATCTAATTAAACTTCCCCCTTAATTAAACAATCTTCTAATCTATTATTAGATTCCTAACACATACGTATCGATTCAATTCTTGCAACTGGAGCATATTTTTCATTATAATCAATACCTTAAGTTGATTATATCCTTGTGCAACTAATCTTGCCTTATTACGAACTACAGTTCCACTTTCATCTAATTTATTACGAAAAACTAATCGAGTTCTAATAATGGAAATATCCTCGGGGTTTGGAACTAACTCCCAAACTTTGATTCTAGTGAACTGTTCAAGTTCATCTTGCATGGCTATTATCCAATCTTCATAAAACATCTTTTATATTCGTAAGCTCAATTTGGGACAAGAAAGATAACTTTTTAGTCAAGTTATGTGCTTGTGATCTAGTAAGAATTCCTTTATCAATATCACCAATCACATTTTTTGTATGATGATTTTTAATAATATGTGACTCTTTGGGCAAGTCATTTAATTGAGGATTGGGATTTTCAAGAGGATTAACATTGACAGGTGGAGATGCATTATCTAGTTTTGATTTTTCCATATTTTTGAGAATATCTTCAATGACAACATCACTGTCAACTAGTTCTTTATATTTAGGACGAGGCTGAGATTCATCAAAAGTTATGTTCATTGACTCCTCAACAACTAAACTTCTTTTGTTAAAAACTCTATATGTTTTACTATTAAGAGAATATCCCAAAACTATTCCCTAAACAGATTTGTGATGAAATTTTAACAAATGTCCTTTAGTGTTTAGAATAAAACATTTACTCTGAAAAACACGAAACCAATTTATTTTTGGATTTCTTTTATAATAAATATCATAGGGAGTTTTGAGCAAAATCATTATTAGTACAACTATGTTTAAAATGTAACAGGATGTTGTCACTGCTTCAGCCCAAAAATATTTTGGAATACAATATTCATTTAATATAATATTAGCCATTTCTTGTAAAGTTCAATTTTTTTCTTTCAACCACACCATTTGATTATGGTGTATAAAGAGCAAAGAAATTATGACTTATACCGTGCTCATCACATATCATAATAAAATCAGAATTGTCAAATTCTCTTCCTTAATCAGAGCGAATATAAACAATAGAGCTTCCTTGTTGATTCTAATTTTTCTTACACAAAGCAGAGAAGGAATTTATAACTTCATTTTTTAATTTTAGAAAATCAGCCCATGTAAATCAAGAATAATCATCAACTAGAACTAGAATGTATACAACACCACCCATGCTATGTTTAGGAATAGGTCCTACTAGGTTCATATGCAAGAGTTCTAAGGGCCGAGAGGTTGACACTGTGAGTTTCAATTTATGAGATGCATGAATTGGCTTTCCTAGTTCACAATCTTCACAGATATGATCTTTTAAAAACTTTTGTTTTGGAAGACCACGAACATATTCTTTACATGAAATGTTATTGATTAGTTTCATGTTAATGTGTTCTAGTCTGCGATGCCAAAGCCATGGATCATCATTTGCAGATACAAGACAAATATTATCTAGATGAGAATATACATCTAGGTCACACGTGTACACATTTCGATTTCTTGGGCATAATAAAACCAATTTACCAGTTTGATCAAATATAGAGAAAGTATGTGTACTAAAAGATATTTTAAAATCACTATCACATAATTGACTAATAGATGGAAGATTATACCTGAGTTATGTGACTAATTGAATGTTAGAGATTGTTGTATGCTTATTACCAACACTTTCAATTCTAACTACTTTACCTTTATTGTTATTTCCAAAGGTTACCTCACCATAGTCTGTAGCTTGTAGATTGTTCAACTTTGATTTGTCACCAGTCATATGTCTTGAACAATCGCTATCGAGATGCCATTTACTTTTATTCGAATCAGCTGCAAGACAGACCTGCAATATATACTAATTTTATAGACTGATATTCTTTAGTATGAAGGGTCCTTTGGGTAAGTTTTCCATTTTGTATAAGGAACATTTATATTTTCCTTTACAAAACTAGGTAAAGGATAATTAGTCTTAGTAGAGATAAACATTCTATGAGTGATAGGACTATAAGTGTAACGCCCGAGAAAAATCGAGCGTTTATGTAAATAAATTTTATTTGATTTATTGAATGAAATTTGATTATTTGTTTATTAAAACTGAGTAAGCTAATCATAGGTCGTTCTATGACCTAGAGAATGCAGAAATGAGGAGGATTCTGGCTACGCGCTATAAATAATTGATATGAATTTATAAAACGAAAATAAAAGACTTCCGAGAATAAAAATATTTCTGGGAAAAGACGAAATAAGCACTATTCATCTATGAAATCCTAAGGGTTAGGGTTTGACCCTAAAGGTTAGGGTTGGAGACCCTAGGCCATTTTGAGAGTTCGGAATGTCGGAAGGACATTCTGTCAAAAGATTTGACGGTAATATACCGTGAAAAGTTAAGTTAGCCAAGAAAAGTTTTCTCGGGAGGAAAAGTATGAAAATCACTATTCATCCGTTTCTGCTCGGGAATTTATTTTGAAATTCTGAGAAACACGTAATGATAGGATTTCAAGGTAAGGTGGATTATGTAATAATAATTCACTTGTGGCTCACGAAGTTTTCGCGTAGGGACTTTAAATCCTAAGCGTTAGAGAAAGTAAATCAATGATTTAATTAATAACGTATAATAATAAATAGTTATTATACGAAAGGAATACACGTATAATACGAGTATTAAACGAGTGTAATACGAGGTATTATACGAGAATTAATACGACGCATAATACGAATCTGATACGAATTAAATATATTTAATTTGAATTAAAGTTAATAATTTAACCCGTGGGTCAAACCGTTGGGTAAACGGGTGGGTTAAACCCATGGGGCAACCCAAGGCCACATGGGTGCATATGAGAGCACAAGGGGGGCCATGTACTAGCACAGGCTAGAACATGGGGGGACATAGGCAAGATAAGGGGAAGAGGTGGGCTAAGGAGGTTTGGTCCTAATGACCAAACTACCCTAAGCTTGCCAACTCCTATAAATAGAGAACCTTGCTCTTCATTTCTTGATTGTTTGAAATTCTACCAACAAAGAGAGAGAGAGAGAGAGAGAGAGAAGAAGAAGCTTGTGCCTTGCCCAGCCAACTCACCAACCAAGAAGCTAAGAAACTTTTGAGTCTCCAATACTCAAGCACCAAGAACACTTAAGGTATAACAATGGAAAAATTGTATAAACATCATCCCTTCTTTCTATAATAATTTTGATAGAGAAGTGATTAAAGGAGTTATGCCTATTAAGAAGTTATAAGGATGGTGAAATGGTGAATTAGGGACCCTAATAAGTCATGCATGTGAAGACACTAAGAACTCATGAAGAACAAATTGATGAACTTAGTGAAATATTAAAAAATGGACTAATGAACATGTTAAACCATTAAAACTTAAATGTTTTAAATGATTAAAATTAGTAATAATCAACTATGGGATTGATTCCCATTGGTTTGAAGTAAAAATAACGAAGAACAAAGATTCGGCGAAAGTTACGCGATTAGACGATAATCGTCGAAAACGTACTTTTCTCGGAATAGAAGTCAAAAGTCGTCGTGTGACTCAAAAATTATGGTTTTCAATTGTAACACGTGTAATTAAGTAAATAAAACTTGCGAGAACAAGAACGAACCAATTCTGACTTAAAACGAAGAATTGAGCGTCGAACGTTCACGAACGTTTAACGAAAATGTAAAAATGGACTAATCGGCGAATTTCGCTCCGACGGATTCAGAAATGAATTCTGACTAGATAGAATGATAGAACATAACGTTTATGAACTTTTGACTTTGGAACGAGCCAATTCCGAGTTGTAACAGTTACGTTACAAGCTCGGAAATTTTAAAAAATTTTAAGACTTAGAAAAATTTTCTAAGATACAGGGTTGGCGCTGCCGCGCCGCCCAAAAGGCTTAAACCGATGCTGCCACACCACTCCAAGGAAAAATCTCTGCATGGCTAGCGCCGCAGCGCCGCCCAGTAAGGCAAAGTTGGCGCCGCAGCGCCAGCATGGCAGAGAATTCTGACATTGCTAGTGATTACTTAACCTTTTGTATATCAATTAAAGGACTAGTAAGTAATGAAGGTACACTCTTTAAACAATATGTTTAACAAGGGTTTATGAGATTTAAACGTTAACTAAACATAATTGAACTTAAGTTATGGAAACTGTAGACCAAGATTAAGTTAAGGAACAAGTGAAGTCTCATCTATCATCATGTTTAGTGATGATCGATGAGGGTTCAGTATGCAACATAAGAATGTTAATAAGCCATAATAAACGTTGAATAACTTGAACGAATGTTATTAGTTTAACGTTTCGATTAAGTTATACAAGAAGGAGAAGTTAGGCAAGTACATGGTATATCGAATATGAATTCTCATTAGTATGCTATATGTTTTGCTTTGTAGACATTGTAAAGACTGAGTAGAATACGTTTAAAGGTTTAGAAGACGCAAAGGCAAGTTTCCTAACTTCGTTCATACTTTACTATGAATACAAGTTTTCTAAATTCTTGTCTATACGTTATGGTTGGACAAGAGGTTATTGTGCATAATTGCTTATGCATAAACTGTTATTGATTAGTCAATGCCATTTGATTCGGCTAGACTGAGCATATTTTGGTGGGTTTTTCCACAAATCTTTCCAAACAACATACAATGTTGTGATCCTATGCCAATTGAATGGTATGGATTCTCAGGTAAACCTGAGCAAAAATAAAACAAAGGTTTTAAACGTCGTTAATTCGACAGGCACATAAGGTTGCCACCAATTAAACGTAAACACGTTTAATGTATGAGTGTTGATCAACATAGAGTACTACAGGCTGATCACCTGGATGTGCTCGTAAGCTATATCGAACTTACGGCCTTCGTGCCGGGTTGTTCCTTTCATGAATGAGAACTAAAATATAGTTCATGGTCGTTGACCAAGATAGATTCTGAAGAGGCTATAAAGTCCTTTGGAATGGTTTTAAAGGAATCAAAATGATATTTTGATTATTCTTAAATATTCATAACTATTGTATAGTTATTGAAGAATATGATATATGATTCTTAATTTTGTGATTTTAGGATATAATGTTTAACTTGCTGACCTGTTTATGCTCATTCTTGCTTAAAACTAAATGATTTCAGCTAAGAGCGAACGGACCGAAGGATCCGGTAAAGACAAAGGCAAGTTCAAGCTGGACAAGTTGTAACCTTTGTAATAGTATAGTATTAGTATTGTAATTACTGATATTATGACACAGAACAATGTAATGGTTATAAAGAAATTGGGAAGGGATTAATGGAATGCAATATTTAGTGAACTCATGTGTATTGTTGAAGTTTTTCAGTTGAATGTATGAGTAGACAATAGTACCGTGTAGCACCATATCCAGGGTTTGAAGGTACCCGGATTTAGGGGCGTCATAGGTTGGTATCAAAGTTGTAGGTTATAAAACTTAAGGGGTAAAAACCTTAGGCTATAACCTGGAGAAGTGAAGTAGAAGTTAGAAGTCAACAAACTCGGGTAGAGTTTTAAATGAAGAAAATAAAATTAAACATATTAAATGTGATATATGTTGTTAATATTTTGATTGTATACTAATCAAGTTATTTGTGTCTTATTGTAGATAACAGGATAATGAACATGTATAATGCAATACATGAGGTTAGCGAGGATTCAGTCAACTTCATAGAAGTAGTACCTATGCCGGTAGCAGAGATACCTATAGTAATCTTAGAGGGGACTGATATAGAAGATGAGGACCCATCCGAACATTCTGACAACTTTGACTTCGCGTCGTTGTTCGAGGGTATATAGGTTGAGTCAGTGCCGAGTAATACGGTACTGCCTACTGAGGATGTGGAGACAATGCTGATTAATACGGTATTGCCTACTGAGGAGGTATCGGAAGAGTATACACAAGGGGAGTCCATGAAAATGCTATTCATGGCAATACTGGACAGAAATGTCCAACTGAGCAAGGAGGTCCGTGACCTCAAGAAAGTAGTTGACGACGTGGTGGAAGATAGAGAAGATATGGAGATCTTCTGGGTGGCCGAGCATAACAAGAAAGTGTTGGCTAAAGATAAAGTCCAGGATATGAAATTAGAAGTCCAAGAACTGAAAGTTGAGCTTCGGAACAAGAAGCAAAAAATAGGACGAATGTGCTATATCCATAGGTGTTCGCACGAGGATTATTAGCAGTAGATTGTTGAGTATCTTGTGGAGGAGGGAAAAACTCGGCATACTATTAGCCAGGATATTGTGGCCAGTATGGCCGATGCGGATTACATGAATGTCATGTTGCAGATGTTGTTCCGTAGTATATATAGAAGAGATAGCAATGTAAATAGCTATGTAAATGTTTGTATAGAGAGTAATGACGTAAAACCCTCTTTTGTATAGATAAGGGTAGTCTTTTGTAAATCCCAACTTTTGGAAGTAATTGCGGGATAGTATTGTAAATGGCTGAAGCCATGTAATGTACAGTGTAGTGTTATACTACGAAGAATTTTTTTTAATATAAAGGTTTGATTGAAATTATTGGCAATGTGATTGAGTTATTGTTTGATTGTTAATAATAACCGAATAAAGAAATAAAGAATAACGAAATGTTTTTGTATTAACAGAAAATGCTGCCAAGGAGACGTCCAATAAATCAAGAAGAAGAACCTCGTAATGAGGAGGGGCAAGGGAATAATAACTTGATGCAGGAATTTGTTAACCTATTAGTTACGGCTCTCAATCAAACGAGAGATACCATACGCCTTAATCTTGGGGTAGGTCGGGGGACTACCTGTTGGGTAAAATCTAGTTACGCACAACACGCAAGTATACGTGGTCAACAAGTAATAAAGTGAAAGTAAAGTATCGTTCCCACGAGGAATTATTTAATAATAATCACCAAGTACTAATCCGTAACCAACTCAATCTTATTTAAACGAATGAATTAACAATGTATAATTAACCTAATTCTAATTACCACTAGTTAAATTAAGATTACAGAGATTTAAGATCACAACCTCACTCATTGCTTCATTTAAGTTAACATACTTCTTATCAATTATTCTCACTTTTTTGAATTGTTAATCAAGAACACTAAAGCAGATATAACCACCTTTCAATGCATCATACCCATACTCACTTGCATCAACAGATGATAGAATTAAGTAAGACACCCTAATTAACTAATCCCCTATATCTCTATGTGAATTACAATTAAAGAGGATTTCACGCACAGGTTCTCTATTAGATTACATATGGCGTAAAGGTATATCTCTATCCTAAACACGAATCATGAATTCTATCTACGCAAAATCACAAACACGTGCTATTATGATCAGCTATAAACCCATAATTCGTCTCTCGAGTTCATATGGATTATCACGGTAATTGATAATTAGGCAATTAAACAGTCAAGTCCAAATCACAATAGACAATTCACAATGATAGATCACAATAATTGATAATGAAGCATATTAAAATAAATTACACATTAAGATCCATTGTAATCTCAAACTAAGAATTAGTTCATTGATATTGAATTAAAACTAAGAATCCACAATTGAATAAACATTAAAAGATAATAATAGAATTAGAGAAGAGAATTAAATATGTCGTCAGACAACAAATATCCTGGTCCTTCTTGCTCCTGCTCTTGCTCTTGCTCTTGCTCTTCAATGGCTCTAAGTGCTTCAATCTCCAAATCCCCTTTCAACTAGGGTTTATTATTTTATTGAAAACTCAACTAAAACTAATCTAATTTAATATAATAATACTAAGCTAATAAGCCTAAACTAAGCTGCTCCGTCTCGTTTATATATGGTCAAGTCTCCCTTTCTATCCCTTCTAAAACTCGCAGCCCACCAATTTGCCCCAGCCTTATCCTGCCCACTTAATGCACCCGTGTCCCTTATACATATTATATCTGCAGCCCACTTTATTTCCACTTGCACCAAAACCATAATAAAAGAAGGAAAAGGAGTCCAACCCTTTTTATCATGCATTACGTGTCCCTTTTATATCCACTAGATAGCAGCCTTAATTCCTTTCCATCTCTTGTTGCATGTCCCACTAGGAAAAGAAGTCAGCAGCTCTCCCTTTTTGATAGCCCACAATCCGAGATGAAATAAGAGAACAGCCAGCTGCTTGCTTCACGAAGTGCATCTCCACTTGCACCTCATCCGAGTCAGTAAAGGAGAAAAGAATTAAGAAGCTCTACCGCCTCCCCGCCCCAGCGGGGGTTTCCATGCCAAATGACCCGCCCCAGCGGGCAGACTTACTGTCCAGTCGAACTGCTCAAATTCGGATGCTGCAACCGTGCTTCTCTTGGGAACCGCTCCAGCAGGTTGGATCATGCCATACTTTATAAGCTTCTTTAATTTCCTTTTTATATCATAAATTGCAGCCATCTTTTTATATCCTAGCAGCTTCCATATCATACCCAATTCCTATTTTCAAAACCAAACCGTGGCCCACTACTTGATTTGTATATTAGAAATAAGAAATTCGTGGCCCACATCTTTAGCTTCATTTGGTATGTTATTCAAAGACCCATATGTTGCCCATAATTTCGTGTCCCACTGGATAGTTATCTTGCTTGCATGATCCCTTGGTCCATTAATTGCCAAATTGGGTCATCCCACTTGGTCCCGAATTGAGTTTGTCCTGTTTCAATATTTTAGCTCCAAATTCTCCTTTTACGCTACTTTCGCACCCATTCCGTTACCTGCACACAAGAGTATAAACCACGTAAAAATAATAGGAAAATTACTTGAAAACAACAAGAATCAAGCTGTGATGAATACCGATGAGTAGGTATAAAACTCACTCATCAAATACCCCCAAACTTAAGACTTTGCGTGTCCTCAAGCAAACACACAAATTAGATAGATTCATTCTCTAGCAATAATCCCCTCAAGCAATTAGTCAATATAAATTTGAACAGTGGCCTCAAAGGTTACAACAAATGATAACCCAACGAAAATTTCAAAACAATGTCATGTCTAAAATTTCAATAATTTTCATTAGCTTCACATCTACTCATGATCCTTTAAGTGCGTGTGTGCATCCAAATAATCAAACTAGTCATGATTTAGATAAGATCAACCAATACTTATAAAAGATTTTCAAAAACAACTCTCAAAACTTCTTATCACATCAATTTCCGCTAATAAAGACAAAACATAAATTTTTCTTGAGGATCAACCGGATATCCAAACATTTAAGCACATATGAACCCTTCCCAAGTACTTCGAAATAACTCTTTTTTTATCTTTTTTTTAGTGAGTGCGTTTTACGCTCCATCTCACTTTCCATTTCCATTAAACGAGTACGTTTTACGCTCCATCTCGTGCATGTGTTTATGAGGAGTGCGTTTTATTCTCCATCTCAACCCACCACAAGATTCAATTCTTCAACTAGGGAAAGTTTCCAAAAAATTTCAAAAATACCCCAAGATTTCCCCCAAACTTATGTGAGTGCCTAATTTTCACTTTGAATGATGCTCAAATAAGATTTCTCAAGTTGCAATGATACCTTTCATAAGCATTTAGTTTAAAAAGTTTCAACCCCAACTAGCTAAACAAATGGATATGTGTATAGTTTTTCAAAAATTTTGCAAGTAGTGTGAAAACCAACTAATGAGTCAAAATAGAGACTAAGCATGCTCATCGATTTTCCAAGAGTTAAAAACATTAACCACCCACTTATCATTGGCCAAAATCAAATTCCATCAAAACATTGCCCAAGTAAATACTAAACATGATAAATATAAATACCCCCAAACTTAAAACAGATATTGTTCTCAATGGCTAAGATAGGAAAAATTAAAAGAGAGGACTTCCCTGAAAATATAGCAATTTTCCTTCTTGTCTGCTAAGTCTGAAGAATAGGCTAGGCACATTGGAATGAATCGGGCACCACACTTGAGTTGGACTTGACTAACCTGTGAACACAATAGAAGAAAGTTTATTAAATCCAAAAAAAATTGAAAAATCTATCAAATAATATGAAACCTAAATAACTAAAAAAATTAAAATTAAACTTGGGTTGCCTCCCAATAAGCGTTTGATTTATAGTCCTTCAGTCGGACTTTGTCTGGTCAACGCTATCCAATTCTTCTTCAGAAGTTGAGGAACCCTCCATCCATCAGTAGCAAATAATTCTTTGGGAGGTTCCCACAAGCGATGGCCAGTGCATCAAAGTCACCTAGCATGCTCTGATTAGGTATGATCTCATTCAAGAACGTCCAACAACAAGGTGTTTTCTCCATTGTGTATGTGATCACTTTGGGGCATGGAAGCTTGTCCAAACACAATGGGCTCTCCGTGTATTTTCTCTTTCTCTTTCCACCATGTCTTCAACAATGCACTCGCTCTTATATCATAAAGAGCGTCGCTAACGACATGACTACCAAGCGGGCATGGTTTTGCAAATCTGACTGACTCTTTGATCTTTGGTGGAGACCCATTTAGATCTTCGTCGACCTCTATTTCATTATCCCCATTTGTCGCCTCACTTTTGATATCTTGTGGCTTATCCAGTCACAGATTTGGTTCTAGTTCTCCATTAGTTTCGTCATCCATGTCATAAAGCCAAGTGTTTGGACGATGATTGTTTAAGTTGGTGAGTTGTTCCATCTGATTATTAAGATTTTAACTTGAGAACTCTTGACTCATCATCCTCTCCTCTTGGTCTGCTATGATCTTAAACATTCAGGTATTGGGTACCATCAGATTAGACTTTTCTTCTTGTGGCACTGGAGGTGGACATGAAAATTCCGGTGTGTATGATGGATTTGGAGCGTAGTAATGATCTTCATAATTGTAGCTCCATGAAGCATCCAGGTGATACCCCCAATCTTGGTGATAGTTATAATCAGCATTGTTGTTGAGGTAATCACCACGATATTGTACCGGTTCAAAACTGACGGTGCATTGATGACTCGAATGATTGCCATCACAATAATCACACGTAAATGTTATCCTTCGACTCCGTTGGGTTGCAATAACGTCCAACGTCTTTGAAATTGCCTCAATCTGTGCTGATATTGCAGAAAATGCATTAAGTCTATCAATCTCTGTATCCCTTGGTTATGTCATGTTCGAATATGGCCATATTGATAATTGAATCCAGACATGGTACCTAAGAAGTGAGTAAAATAGGAAGAGAATTAAATAAAAAGAAAAAAAATATTTAAATTAAGACTAATTTGATTGAAGTTAATATTGGCAAATAATTATTAAATTAATTCCCCGGCAACGGCGCCAAAAACTTGTTGGGTAAAATCTAGTTACGCACAACACGCAAGTATACGTGGTCAACAAGTAATAAAGTGAAAGTAAAGTATCGTTCCCACAAGAAATTATTTAATAAGAATCACCAAGTACTATCCCGTAACCAACTCAATCTTATTTAAACGAATGAATTAACAATATATAATTAACCTAATTCTAATTACCACTAGTTAAATTAAGATTACAGATATTTAAGATCACAACTTCACTAATTGCTTCATTTAAGTTAACACACTTCTTATCAATTATTCTTACTATTCTGAATTGTTAATCAAGAACACTAAAGCAGATATAACCACCTTTCGATGTATCATACCCAAACTCACTTGCATCCATAGATGATAGAATTAAGAAAGATATCCTAATTAACTAATCTCCTATATCTCTATGTGAATTACAATTAAAGAGGATTTCACGCACAGGTTCTCTATTAGATTACATATGGCGTAAAGGTATATCTCTATCCTAAACACGAATCATGAATTCTATCTACGCAAAAATCACAAACATATGCTATTATGATCAGATCTAAACCCATAATTCTTCTCTCGAGTTTATATGGATTATCACGGTAATTGATAATTAGGCAATTAAACATTCAAGTCCAAATCACAATAGATAATTCACAACGATATATCACAATAATTGATAACAAAGTATATTAAAATAAACTACACATTAAGATCCATTATAATCTCAAACTAAGAATTAGTTCATTGATATTGAATTAAAACTAAGAATCCACAATTGAATAAACATTAAAAGATAAGAATAGAATTAGAGAAGAGAATTGAATCTGTCGTCAGTCAACAAATCTCTTGCTCATGCTCTTGCTCTTCAATGGCTCCAAGTGCTTCAATCTCCAAATCCCCTTTCAACTAGGGTTTATTATTTTATTGAAAAATCAACTAAAACTAATCTAATTTAATATAATAATACTAAGCTAATAATCCTAAACTAAGCTGCTCCGTCTCCTTTATATATGGTCAAGTCTCCCTTTCTATCCCTTCTAAAACTCGCAGCCCACCAATTTGCCCCAGCATCCGAGAAAGAAAAGGAATGCAGCGTTGTCTTGTCCACTTAATGCACCCATGTCCCTTATACATATTATATCTGCAGGCCACTTTATTTCCACTTGCACCAAAACCCGAATAAGGGAAGGAAAAGGAGTTCAGCCCTTTTTATCATGCATTACGTGCCCCTTTTATATCCACTAGATAGCAGCCTTAATTCCTTTCCATCTCTTGTTGCGTGTCCCACTAGGAAAAGAAGTCAGCAGCTCTCCCTTTTGATAGCCCACAATCCAAGACGAAACAAGAGAACAGCCAGCTGCTTGCATCACGAAGTGCATCTCCACTTGCTCCTCATCCGAGTCAGCAAAGGAGAAAAGAATTAAGCAGCTTTGCCGCCTTCCCGCCCCAGCGGGCAGACTTACTGTCCAGCCGAACTGCTCCAATTCGGATGCTACAATCGTGCTTCTCTTGGGAACTGCTCCAGCAAGTTGGATTATGCCATACTTTATAAGCTTCTTCAATTTCCTTTTTATATCATAAATTACAACCATCTTTTTATATCCTATCAGCTTCCATACCATGCCCAATTGCTAATTCCAAAACCAAACTGTGGCCCACTACTTGATTTGTATATTAGAAATAAGAAATTCGTGGCCCACATCTTTAGCTTCATTTGGTATGTTATTCAACGACCCATATGTTGCCCATAATTTTGTGGCCCACTGGATAGTTATCTTGCTTGTATGATCCCTTGGTCCATTAATTACCGAATTGAGTTGTCATGTTTCAATATTTTAGCTCCAAATTCTCCTTTTTACGCCACTTTCGCACCCATTCCGTTACCTGCACACAAGAGTATAAACCACGTAAAAATGATAGGAAAACTACTTAAAACAACAAGAATCAAGCTGTGATGAATACAGATGAGTAGGTATCAAACTCACTCATCACTACCTTCAAGGAGTTTAAATTAATAGGTCCGCTTGAGTTCTATAAAACTACGGACCCAATAGCTGCCCAAGTTTAGGTAAAAGAAATAGAGAAGGCATTTGTTATTGCAAATGTCGGTGAGGCGCAGAAAAATTCTTTTGCGACTTACATGATGAAGGAGGAGGCCAACTACTGGTGGGAAGCCAACCAGGGTAGGGCCGGAGCATAAGTGGTTACATGGGAACAGTTCAAGGAATTATTTTTTGAGAACTACTTTCCCACGAGCATGCAGGGGAGAATGGAGATTCAGTTCCTAGAACTGAAGCAGGGGGACATGACGGTACCCTAATACGCAGCCAGGTTCAATAAACTGGCAAGGTTTGCTCCACACCAAGTGGACACGGAGTTGCAGCGTATATCGGTTTTCCAAAGTGTTACCTTTGGAGCGATGTTAAAGAAGGAGGTTATCGCCGAGGGTGGTAGTAAGGTGTTGACCTTATACCACAAGGAGAAGAAGAATAAGGCTAAGACTGAGGTGTCAGTCAAAATTGAGGGAGCCAACGGGAGTGGCCAGAAGAGAAAGGGTTTCAACTCTGGGAATACTGGAGTAAAGCAGGAGTTTCCCAAGAGGAAGTTGGAAGCGTGCAAGAATTGAGGTAAGACTCATCTGGGAGTCTGCCTCACGGGTAAGGCGGTCTGCTACAACTGTGGATAGGAGGGGCATATTTCGCCTAACTGTCCCAGTCCGAAGAAGAGCCGCGATTGTTTTGTGTGTGGATCTACGAACCATAGGCACAAAACTGTCCGAAGAAAGGTTCAGATGGTGGGAAAGGAGCTAGCGATAATAAGATGGCGATTGGTGGCGCAGTCCCACAAGGTAGACCGACTGCCCGCACTTTTAATATGATGGTCCAAGATGCAATAGCATCAAGCGACATCATAGCAGGTATCATTTCGGTCAACGACATAAATGCATATGTATTGTTTGATTTAGGTGCAACGTGTTCGTTCATATCATGCGAGTTTGCTAAACGATTAGGATTACTCCCCGAAAAACTTGTAATACTTTTAAACATTAAGGTAGCGAACGATGAAGTAATTCCTATGTATTCGGTTCATAGGAGTTGTTGTGTGGATATTAGAGGTAACAAATTATCGGTAGATCTTATACCGATAAGGTTGGGAGAATTCGATGTAATTCTCAGGATGGACTAGTTAATTAACTATGGGGCGATGATAAATTGCCAAAATAAGAGTGTGAACCTTCAAATTTCTGAGAAACCCAAGGTAGTGTTCTACGGTAGTAAATCACCAGGACGCTCTTATTGTTTTACCATGATGCAAACCAAAAAATTGTTAAAGAAGGGATGCGAAGGTTACTTGTTTCATGTTGTTGATACCCAAAGATTGGGAGCAACGTTGGAATAGATACCTATTGTCAATGAGTCTACGGATGTATTTCTGAGTGACTTGCCAAGTCTTCCACCCGATAGGGAGACCGAATTTGTTATAGACCATGCGCCAGGAACGGCACTAGTTTTGAAGGCACCATATCGTATGGCGCCATATCGTTGAGGTTTTGTATCAACTACCGAGAGTTGAACAAACTAACGATAAAGAATAAGTACCCATTGCCCAGGATCAATGATCTCTTTGATCAGTTGAGAGAAGCAAAATATTTTTCGAAGATAGATTTACAAACGAGGTATCACCAGTTGAAGGTTAGGGCGAAGGATGTACCTAAGACAGCATTTAGGACTCATTACGACCATTACGAGTTCTTAATGATGTCATTTGGGTTGACGAATGCGCCAGCCGCATTCATGGACATGATGAATCAAGTGTCTAAACAATATTTGGACAAGTTCGTCGTGGTGTTTATTGATGATATCCTAGTCTATTCCAAGACGAAGGAGGAGCATGCTGAACATTTGAGATTAGTGTTAGATGCACTAAAAAAAGAGAGGTTGTATGATAAATTCACAAAGTGTGAATTTTGGTTAGAGAGAGTGCAGTTTTTAGGGCACATCATTGACAAGGAAGGAGTTTCAGTTGATCCAGCGAAGGTGGAAGCCGTGATTAACTGGGAACAACCGAAAACGCCGACTAAGGTGCGGAGTTTCCTAGGGTTAGCGGGTTACTATCAAAGGTTCATTCAAGACTTCTTGAAGATAGCTACACTGTTAACCAACTTAACCAGAAAGACAGTGAAGTACGTATGGACAGAGAAGTGTGAAGATAGCTTCCAAGAGCTGAAGAAGAGATTGAGTCAAGCTCCTGTATTATCTTTACCGGATGAGACGGGTAATTTCATAGTGTATAGCGATGCTTCGCATAAAGGACTGGGTTGCGTGCTCATACAACGTGGCAGGGTTATTGCGTATGCATCTAGGCAGTTGAAGGAGTATGAGGGAAATTATCATACTCATGACCTTGAACTTGCCGCAGTGGTTTTTGCCTTAAAGATATGGAGGCATTACATATATGGGGAAAAATATAAGATCTACACATACCATAAAAGTCTAAAGTATATCTTCACACAGAAGGAGTTGAATATGAGACAGAGGAGATGGCTGGAGTTGATAAAGGATTACGATTGTGAAATCCTGCATCACCCAAGGAAGGTGAATGTAGTGGCCGACTCCTTAAGCAGGAAGGGTCGGGAGAAGCTGTCAATGTTAACAGCTCAAGATGAGTTGGTGACGGAGATGGCAAGAATGGAATTAGAAGTACGATGTCCGATCAAAGAAGGGGAGAAGCTGGTTGCGACAAAAGTTCAACCCACAATAGTGGAGAAGGTTAAGGAGGTGCAACTCAGAACTGGGGAGTGCGAGCAGATAAGGAAGAAGATTGCAGATGGTACTGAGGAAGCATACAGTCTTGATAACGAAGGGTTATTGAGATTTAAAGGAAGAATTTGGGTTCCATGTGAGCCAGAGTTAAAAGAGGAGATAATGGATGAAGCTCATCACTCGAGGTACTCGATTCATCCTGGTAGTACAAAGATGTATCAAGACCTTCCAACCAATTTTTGGTGGTCAAACATGAAGAGGGAGATAGCAGAGTACGTCAGTAGGTGCTTAACTTGTCAAAAAGTTAAGGTCGAACATTAACGACCCAGTGGTTTGTTATAATCATTGGAGATTCTGGAGTGAAAATGGGAGCATATCACGATGGACTTTGTGGTAGGACTTCCAACGACGCAGAAAAGATACGACGCTATTTGGGTAATAGTGGATCGTTTGACAAAGTCAGCTCATTTCTTGCCGATAAGAGTCAGATACAATTTAGATCAATTAGCTAAGCTTTATATCAAGGAGATTGTCTCAAGACATGGAGTGCCAGTTTTAATTGTGTCAGATCGTGACCCGCGATTCACTTCGAAATTTTGGAAGAGTTTGCAAGAGCAGATGGGAACACAACTGAGGTTGAGCACGGCGTACCATCCACAGACAGATGGACAAAGCAAAAGAACAATTCAAACGCTAGAAGACATGCTAAAGTCTTGCGTTATGGATTTCAAGGGGAGTTGGGACGATCATCTACTGCTAGTAGAGTTCGCCTAAAACAACAGTTATCCCGCTTGTATAGGCATGCTGCCTTACGAAGCGTTATATGGACGGAAGTGTTGAACGCCACTTTGCTGGGATGAAGAGGGTGAACGTCAAATGTTGGGACCCGAGATGGTATAACAAACGACGGAAGTAGTTAGGATGATACGGACGCGGCTAGTAGCAGCTCAAAACAAATAGAAAAAGTATGCCGATCCACATCAGAAGAACAAAGAGTTTGAAGTCGGTTCATATGTGTTCCTGAAGGTGTCACCTTGGAAGGGGAAGATACGTTTTGGGAAAAAGGGGAAGTTAAGCCCTAGATTCATAGGACCGTTTAAAATTTTAAGGAGGGTAGGAGAGGTAGCATATGCGATAGCATCACCTCCAGAGTTGGGGCATATCCATAACGTGTTTCACGTTTCGGTATTATGTCCCTATAAGCCGGATTAAAAGCACGTAATCGGGTATGAATCAATTAAAGTCGAGAAAAGCTTAACGTACGAAGAGATTCCTGTTCAAGTCATTGATAGGAAAGAACAAGTGTTGAGAAGTAAAGTCATACCTTCATATGGAGGAACCACAATGTCAAAGAAGCAACGTGGGAACTCGAGGACAAGATGAGGAAGGCTTATCCTCATTTGTTTGATTAACTTGTATTATAATTCTAGGGACAGAATTCTTATAAGAAGGGGAGATTGTAACGCCCGAGAAAAATCGAGCGTTTATGTAAATGAATTTTATTTGATTTATTTAATGAAATTTGATTATTTGTTTATTAAAACTAAGTAAGCTAATCGTAGGTCGTTCTATGACCTAGAGAATGCAGAAATGAGGACGATTCTGGCTACGCGCTAGAAATAATTGATATGAATTTATAAGATGAAAATAAAATATTTCCGAGAATAAAAATATTTCTGGGAAAAGACGAAATAAGCATTATTCATCTATGAAACCCTAAGGGTTAGGGTTTGACCCTAAGGGTTAGGGTTGGAGACCCTAGGCCATCTTGAGAGTTTCTAAATGTCAGAAGGACATTCTGTCAAAATATTTGACGGTAATATACCGTAAAAAGTTAAGTTAGCCGAGAACAGTTTTCTCGAGAGGAAAAGTACAGAAATCACTATTTATCAGTTTTTTGCTCGAGAATTTATTTTGAAATTCTGAGAAATGCGTAAGATAGGATTTCAAGGCAAGGTGGATTATGTAATAATAATTCACTTGTGGCTCATGAAGTTTTCGCGTAGGGACTTTAAATCCTAAGCGTTAGAGAAAGTAAATCAATGATTTAATTAATAACGTATAATAATAAATAGTTATTATACGAAAGGAATACACGTATAATACGAGTATTAAACGAGTGTAATACGAGGTATTATACGAGAATTAATACGACGTATAATACGAATCTGATACGAATTAAATACATTTAATTTGAATTAAAGTTAATAATTTAACCCGTGGGTCAAACCGTTGGGTAAACGGGTGGGTTAAACCCATGGGGAAACCCAAGGCCACATGGGTGCATATGAGAGCACAAGGGGGGCCATGTACTAGCATAGGCTAGAACATGGGGGGACATAGGCAAGACAAGGGGAAGAGGTGGGCTAAGGAGGTTTGGTCCTAATGACCAAACTACCCTAAGCTTGCCAACTCCTATAAACAGAGAACCTTGCTCTTCATTTCTTAATTGTTTGAAATTCCACCAACAAAGAGAGAGAGAGAGAGAAGAAGAAGAAGAAGCTTGTGCCTTGCCTAGCCAACTCACCAACCAAGAAGCTAAGAAACTTTTGAGTCTCCAATACTCAAGCACCAAGAACACTTAAGGTGTAACAATGAAAAAATTGTATAAACATCATCCCTTCTTTCTATAATAATTTTGATAGAGAAGTGGTTAAAGGAGTTATGCCTATTAAGAAGTTATAAGGATGATGAAATGGTGAATTAGGGAACCTAATAAGTCATGCATGTGAAGACACTAAGAACTCATGAAGAACAAATTGATGAACTTAGTGAAATATTAAAAAATAGACTAATGAACATGTTAAACCATTAAAACTTAAATGTTTTGAATGATTAGAATTAGTAATAATCAACTATGGGATTGATTCCCATTGGTTTGAAGTAAAAATAACGAAGAACGAAGATTCGGCGAAAGTTACGCGATTAGACGATAATCGTCGAATACGTACTTTTCTCGGAATAGAAGTCAAAAATCGCTGTGTGACTCAAAAATGATGGTTTTCAATTGTAACACGTGTAATTAAGTAAATAAAACTTGCGAGAACAAGAACGAACCAATTCCGACTTAAAAAGAAGACTTGAGCGTCAAACGTTCACGAACGTTTAACAAAAAACGTAAAAATGGACTAATCAGCGAATTTCAAGCTGACTGATTCAGAAATGAATTCTAACTAGATAGAATGATAGAACATAATGTTTATGAACTTTTGACTTTGGAACGAGCCAATTCCGAGTTGTAACGGTTACGTTACGAGCTCGAGAATTTTAAAAAATTTCAAGACCTAAAAAAAAAATTTAGATATAGGGTCGGCGCTGCCACGCCGCCCAAGAGGCTTAAATTGGCACTGTCGCGCCACTCCGAGGAGAAATCTCTACATGCCTAGCGCCGCAGCGCCAGCATGGCAGAGAGTTCTGACATTGCTAGTGATTACTTAACCTTTTGTATATCAATTAAAGGACTAGTAAGTAATGAAGGTACACTCTTTAAACAATATGTTTAACAAGGGTTTATGTGATTTAAACGTTAACTAAACGTAATTGAACTTAAATTATGGAAACTGTAAACCAAGATTAAGTTAAGGAACAAGTGAAGTCTCATCTATCATCATGTTTAGTGATGATCGATGAGGGTTCAGTATGCAACATAAGAATGTTAATAAGCCATAATAAACGTTAAATAACTTGAACGAATGTTATTTGTTTAACGTTTCGATTAAGTTATACAAGAAGGAGAAGTTAGGCAAGTACATGGTATATCGAATATGAATTCTCATTGGTATGCTATATGTTATGCTTTGTAGACATTGTAAAGACTAAGTAGAATACGTTTAAAGGTTTAGAAGACGCAAAGGCAAGTTTCCTAACTTTGTTCATACTTTACTATTCAAGTTTTCTAAACTCTTGTCTATACGTTATTGTTGGACAAGAGGTTATTGTGCATAATTGCTTATGCATAAACTGTTATTGATTAGTCAATGCCATTTGATTCGGCTAGACTGAGCATATTTTGGTGGGTTTTTCCACAAATCTTTCCAAACTACATACAATGTTGTGATCCTATGCCAATTCACTGGTATGGATTCTCAGGTAAACCTAAGCAAAAATAAAACAAAGGTTTTAAACGTCGTTAATTCGACAGGCACATGAGGTTGCCACCAATTAAACATAAACACGTTTAATGTATGAGTGTTGATCAACATAGAGTACTACAGGCTGATCACCTAGATGTGCTCGTAAGCTATATCGAACTTACGGCCTTTGTGCCAGGTTGTTCTTTTCATGAATAAGAACTAAAATATTGTTCATGGTCGTTGACCAAGATAGATTCCGAAGAGGCTATAAAGTCCTTTGGAATGGTTTTAAAGGAATCAAAATGATATTTTGATTATTCTTAAGTACTTCATAACTATTGTGACACCCCTAAATCCGGGTACTTCGTTTCCACATGATTTGGTGTTCACTTTCTAATATAACATATATCTACCCAATGAATAATGCAAAATAAACTACAACTTAAACTAAAATAACTAAATCTCCCTTAAAACAAGGGTTACAACCTTCTCAAAATCAATCCCAGGGTTACTCTAACCTTGACATGAATATAATAAAGTGCGGAAATCAAACATAACATTCAATTATTACAATCATTCTCAATTAAATAAAAAAAACAAGTCTTCACTTGCTTTGCTTTCCCTTGCCCTTACTTGTAGACGGAGCATCAGCGTTATCAACCTTAACTGAAATTGTTATTTAATGCAAGAGTGAGCAAACCACAGCTCACTGAAGTTTAACAATAATATAGACATGAAAGAATATCTTTAAGAAAATCTGAACAACTTAGCTTGCTTCAATAATAAAGAATTGAATAATAATTCTCTATCAATATTAAAATTTGGATATAGAATTTATCTGAGGGTCATAAAACCTTTGAACTCTTGTCCTAGGTTATAAATATTTCTATTTAAACCTTTAACAGTCAATAAGACTATGGACCTTAACTCGTACTTAGGGGGATCAGCCCTTCGTACCATGTATTGTGCACAACCATCTTAACGCTATGCGTGGTAACCTCCCCTAGTAAATAGGGTTGTTCAACTCAGTAATTTGAATTCAAGTCCGCACCAAAGAAAGTTTGGTTTGGATAAGCTTACAAGGGTAATTTAGAATTCACGTTCATCAACTAAGGATTAGTTGAATCGACTTCCAATAATTCAAAATAAAAGAATTATGAATTAACATATGCTTTAGAAGTAAACCTAAAGCATTTAAGATAATAATTGGATCTTACTTGAACAATAAGTTAAGACCATTTCAATTAAATAAACAATTGTCCAATACTGAAATGGAAAGGACATTCTCAACAATGAATATATGAATTCAAGAGATCATATAAAATCAATACAAGATTAGGGTTTAGAAAACTTACGTAAAATTAACGAGTTTAGGGTTTAGAAGACTGGCGTAAAATTAACGAGTTTAGGGTTTAGAAGACTTGTCTCAAGCGCAAGCTACTTAACACAATTCACGTACTTTAATACTTCTTACACATATATATTCAATCACAATAACCTAAATTAGTTAACACGTAACTAATTCACATAAGTGGTTAACCCTCATGGTTAACTCACATTCTGATTAAATAGTAATAATAATGAACCATCACATAGTTAATTACATCACCTACATATTCACATAATTAAATTAATTATGTATTTAACTCAATTATAATTAAATAATTATAATTCAAACACTTAATCAAATTATCATTACCTTTTAAATTATAAACAATTTATAATTTAAAATCAATTAAACCACATTCATGCATTTATAATTACACAATTTATAATTAATCATGTATTTATCAATTATAATCAATAATTAATTAAACTATAACATGTATTACAATTACACAATTTATAATAAATCATGTAATTATCAATTTAAAATCCACAATTAAACATGCATTTATTAAATTATAATTTAAATTAACATCTAATTGATTAAAATAAATCAACTTCTATACATTATAATTTCACAGAATTATAATTTAAATTAAACATTTACTCTTAATTATAATTAATCAAATTATAATTAAGTAACTTATTTTACAATTAAACAATTATAGCTTATAATTTAAATATTATATTAGGTTTTCAAAACTTCCTTTTTTCTCAAATTATGAAATTACCAACTTCGTGTTAACACATGTTATAGAAGCTAGATATATGCTCATTATCTTAGCAATAATGTAACTTAGGCATGAAAATAATCTGCACAATTGTTTAAAACACACTGCCACTGCACCGAACCCGGCGCAGCTGCGCAGGTAAAGGCTCTGGTAAAAGCAAGCGGCGCAGCTGCGCTGCTCCTGGCCTTGCTGCCGGCGCAGCTGCGCAGCAGCTCTGCCAGACGCAGACAGCCACGGCTCCCTGCTTTACCGAACAACCCATATAAGCCAAAAATACAGTAACATAGACACTGTAAATCATATATACGCTGTAATACATATATCTAACATGCACTCAAAACATAAACTCATTTAAACAACGAGAATCAATAGTTTTAAAAATCCAATTTGGCCATTTTCATGAAAACTCATATTTTTCCATAAAATAATCTACTGTAATAGAATTTCTCAAGTAATTCAACTTATAACACATGAAATCTCTTCATAATTGAATATAACATCATAACCAATTCTAATTAGACATACTAACACATACAAATTCCTAAATTTTCCATTCTAAAACCAATCAATATACATAAAACAATATGAACAAAACTTTTTCCATGAAACTTGTTTTAACAGTAATTTAATTCCTGAAAATCCTCTTATGTCATACAATTACCACAATCAACACATGGATACAATACATACATATAAAATTCTTGATTTCATAACTTCCATGAAAACTCAACTTTTGACAGAGAATAAAATACATGAAACATATGAATTGAGTTCTATAATTGTAAGAGTAAAATTATAGATTATAACCTTTTTGCTAATCGTTAATGAAGAAGATGATGATGCTTAAGCTCTTCCTTTTCTTCTTCTTCTCTCTTCTCTAACTCTTCCTCTGTTCTTTCTTTTCTCTCTTACACTGATATTCTTTCTAACGTAGTTTAGACTAACGTATAATATAATACGTAGTAATAGATATAGGCTTAATTATATAATATAACTGACAAATATATTACGTATAATGTCAGTTACAAATTTCAAAAAGCCACAATGCCTTATTTGGCAAAACAAGGTTATTTTTAAAAACAGATTATTAATGCTAAGGCCATGTTTGGTAACACGGTTTATTTAAATAGCTTTTTGATAGTTAGGGCCCCGTTTGGTAGAAATAGGTTTAAAACAATTATAAGGGCCTTGTTTGGTTAAAGTAAATTTAAAAATCCTTTTCTTTATTTTAATAAATTATTTAACACATACTTTAATGTCACATTTTAATTAATTAAATATCAATAATAATTTAATCAATTAAAATCTAACATCAATAAATCACATAAAATTGTCACCTAATTATAATTACTCGCTAATTATAATCCATGTAACACTTCATCACATATCTCATCTAATTTAATTATCTCAATTAAATTAGAACTATAATATAAAATTAATATACATTAATTAAATTAAATATTGCACATTCATTTAATTAATATATACACTTAATTAAATCACTCCATCAATCACATAATTTATTTATTTAACTCAATAAATAATTCACATAAATATTTATTTAATTCAATAAATATTTAAAATTAAATATAAAATCACAATCGTTATAACTATTGTACAGTTATTGAAGACCATGATATATGATTCTTGATTTTGTGGTTTCAGGATATATTGTTTAACTCGTTGAGCTGTTTATGCTTATTCTTGCTTAAAACTAAATGATTTCAGCTAAGAGCGAACGGACCGAAGGATCCAGTAAAGATAAAGGCAAGTCCAAGCTGGATAAGTAGTGACCTTTGCAATAGTATAGTATTAGTATTGTAATTACTGATATTATGACACAGAACAATGTAATGGTTATAAAGTACTTGGGAAGGGATTAATGGAATGTAATATTTAGTGAACTCATCCATAGTATTGAAGTCTTTCAGTTGAATGTATGAGTAGACTGTAGTACCGTGTAGCACCATATCCAAGGTTTGAAGGTACCCGGATATGGGGGCGTCACAATAAGATGTATGATAATAATTTTTATGGAACTCTTTTCTTGTAATGGTTGGTGCATATTATGTTCTTTTGGGAACCGAAATCATTTTTCCTTTATAGTTTCCATTTCGAGATATGCACATATAAAAGGAATGATCATTTCTGTTACAGTAAGAGCATTTAGTAAAAGGAGATGTGTGACTTTTTTTTCTTTGCTTTTAACATGATATAGTCATTTATCTTTTATTTTACTATATTCTTCAATATAACCTAATTTTTTTTATTAAATCCACATCTCTGTTGATTCAGCATGGCATCATGATTTTCTTTCCCTTTTGTGAATTTAAGAACTATGGTATTTAGATCGTCACATTCTTTAGTTAAAATATTAATTTGATCTATTAAATAATTTTCATTATGTTTTTCTAACTCTGTTTTTAGATATTAATTCTCAAGCTTGAGATTTTTAATATATTCATTTAACACTTGATTTTATATTTGAGTATCTTCATTAATTACAGCAAGTGTTGAATTTTTAATTTCAAGATTTTCAATAGAAATGATAAGTGTCGAATTTTCTATTCCAAGATCCTTATTTATTTTTCTTAATTTTTCTAATTGTTCTTTCAATAATAAATCATTTTCTAGTTTTTCTTCATTTAAACTTTCATTAACTATGATTAAATTTGAATTTTCTATTTCAAAATTTTTATTTATTTTTCTTAATTTTTCTAATTCTTCTTTTAATAAGAAACTATTTTCTAGTTTTTCTTCATTTAAACTTTCATTAGTTATAATTAAACTTGAATTTTCTATTTCAAGATTTTTGTTTGTTTATTTAATTTTTCTAAAGATATTTTTAATCTAATAAAATCTTCTTTAATTATTTCATTATTTTCATATAAAAATTATAAGCTTCTTGTAATTTATAATGTTCTTCATTTATGTTATCTAAAGTATGTGTGGCAAATGAAGTACTAGGTAGTTGATGTTCAAATTTACCTTAGATCTTGGTGATGAATCATTGTCTGTCATTAAACAAAGATTTGCAATTTCTTCGGTTTGTTCGTCAGTTTCTTCTTCGTCACTCAGATCCCAGTCTTCCTCAACTACTAGTACTTTGTTGTTGGCTAGTTTTGGACAATTCTTTTTTAAATGTACAAGTTGTTTGCATTCAAAACATGCGTTTGAATTTTAGTTTGAGTTGACATTTATGAAGTTGTTGTTGTTTGCTTGAAATTTCCTACTTGTGATTTTGGCTTGAAGACTTGTTTGCCTTTGAAATTGTTGAAGTTGTTGTTTGTTTTTATAAAGCCTTCGCCATATTTTCTGGCTTTGCTTTGAATCAGTCTCTTGAGTTGTCTAGATAATAGAGCAACTTCATTATTATCTAAACTCAAGAGTTCTTCATTTAATTCTTCATCATCAATTTCTTGATCTACAAGTAGACCTTTGAAAGCAATTTTTTTCTTCTTGAGATCTGTGTTTGATCATGCTTTTTCAACTAGCACGTCGACTTCGTGGGCACGAAGATTTCCAATAAGGCTGTCGAGACGATATGCAGCTAGATCTTACATTTTTGTGATTGTTGTATCCTTCATTTTCCAGATGGATGGAAGGGTTTTAAGAATTCTTTTGTTTTCCATATCAATGATCGTTTTACCTTTTTCAAGCTTGAAACTTTCATATTCTTAGATTATAGCATCTTTTTTGGTTTATTTGATATGATTGGTTCCTTCATAGGTTACAATAAATTTTTTCCAGATTTCTTTTGCATTCTTGCATTTGCTAACTCTTTTGTACTATTTTTTAATAAGAGCACTGGTTAACACATGTTCAGCTCTGAAAGTTATGTTCATAGCTAAGGGTGTAAACGAGTCGAATCGAACCGAACAGAGAGCTACTCGAATTCGACTCGAAATGATAAATTCGTACTCGAATTCGACTCGAATTCGAATTATATTTGAGAATTTTTACTTAGATTCAACTCGACTCGAATATTTATTACTCGAATTCGATCCGACTCGACTCGAATATTTATTCAAACTACTAGCGAGCTTCAAATTCAAGCTCAAATTCGAGTCTCCACATAATAACTAGTTTTATAATAAATATAATTATAAATTGAATTTGTTATTTTACTTAGAAATGAGAAAATATATTTACTATTACACTTTACAAATATAAAATCAAAATCAAAATTAAAATTAAAAACAAAACAAAATAATAATTAATTATCCTAATTTGATTTATATTTGTATATATTATAAGAGAATGTATCGAACATCTAATCGAATCTGTATCAACCGAGTATGTATCGAATCACAATCAAGAATTCGAGTAGTTTGAATTTTAAACGAGTCGAGTATAACATTGCTCATATTCTACTCATATATTTATTCGAACTATTTTTAATGCTCAAATTTGGGTCATATTATTAACGAATTCGAGTCTCGCTCATTTTTTTCGAGTCGAGCCCGAATCGAACCCTAACTGTGTTGGCTCGTTTACAGCCTTATTCATAACCTCTTCATCCTCAGTGCTAAACTCATCAACATCTTTCTCGACAATCTTTTCTCCTTCAATTTTGGTTATAACTTTTACACCTCGTTCTATTGCAAACCAAACTTTGATTCCTTATGATTGGGCATAGATTTTGAATTTGTTCTTTCAGGTGGAAAAGTTTGTTCCATCAAATAATGGTATAGACATTGATAATCCTTCTCTGCAATCAGAAACATTGTAGGCCATAGATGGATCCAATCTTAGGTATGCATGTATTCACTCAACAAACAAGTTAAAGAGCACTGCTCTCTAATACCAATTAAAAATTCAATAATAATCTAGAAGGGGGGTTGAATAAATTATTACAGATTAACAAATTATCTTAGGTCTTTTTGAATTTTTAGATAATTAATTTGCAGTTTTAGAAATTAATATGCAAGACAATAAAAATTGAATCACACAATGCAAAAAAAATTGTCAGATTCACAACATATAACTTGGGTATGTTGCTACGTCCAGTCTCAAACTCCTCTCTGGGAATTGAGATCCTATTACTCCCAGTAATAAATACTCTTTTCAGTAGGTGGAGAAGTATTTACAAAGTTTTATAGACAAACTTACAACTATTCTCAACTAACTATCTTGGACAGCAAGCAACAAGCTCCCATCTCTCATCTCCCTCCTCAAGCTTAGTTGTACTTTTTTCTTTTGAGTTTAATTCTATTCCATAATCTGGTCTTGAAATGACACCATCTTCTTCACCTCATAAGTACACTAGAGACCAACTCTCAACTAACCTCTCTAAGACCCTGGTCTTGGTCAAAGAATTACTCGTCTTTCTCACAAGTACATAAAATAAACTAACTCTACCCTTTTTCCATTAACAAAAGATTTGACAAAAATATGCTTCTTAAATAAGCAGATAGCAATTAGAGATCAAGTAATTATATAAAAGTTCAATGATCTTTATATATGTGAGATGTGCTTCTGTGTAAGCAGATTTATATTTCTGCTCGGTCATAAAAGTTTATATAACTTTTATACTTGTATAAATATGCTCCTTGATTAAGCAGATAAATTAATTTAAGCGTATATCAAAAATGTTTATGTATACGTAGATATATAGTTTAATACAGATTTATAAAGAATTATTTATTATTTATAATAAAGAATGTGTTTCTATGGGTTTAAAGATATAAATTTAATTTCAGATATTATGAAACAAGTATTCTATGAATAAATGAATTTGTATTCAATACTTATGATAACATATATCAAGTATAAAGAATAAATCAGTTAAACAATACTTGATATAACAAATATATTTGTTAAACTCAATGAATATATAAAAATATATTTTATCTATCATGTGAATTATTATAAATAAATCCACTTAGGATTTTAAAGATCTTTTGGACAATTCACATTATCATTTGCTCAAGAGTGAATAATTCTAAATTATATCGGTATCTAAGTACTGACCAAATTTATAATTTCACAATCCTTATTTATATAAATATTTTCGATATTTATATAAATAATTTGTATTTTATAAAAGGTCACTTAGGACTTTGAGTACTCATTTGGCTAATTCTCTCACCTAAGAGAAATATCTCCGTTATAGTCTCGGTGTCTAAGTACTGAATTTTTATATGATAAATAGATGAAATATATATATATATATATATATATATATATATATATATATATATATATATATATATATATATATGTATAAAAATTTATATTCGTATATCTATAAATCTAAATAAGCAAGAGATAATTCAAATAAATCAAATCAAATAAATTATCTTAAATACTTAGACCAATTTTTTCTTTTCAAATGATTAGAACTTTGATAAGAAAATAGAAAAAGCTTTTTGGAGAGAAAGTATGTAGACAAGGAGAATAAACTTTTCTTTTTACGTGAATTGACAAAATAAAAGTGAATGAAAAGCATCAAATTTATAGTTTTTCAGAGCTTGGGGTAAAAAGGTAATTTGAAGAATTGTTTTGAAAAGGGTTAAGATTTATTGGATTTAAAATCAATGGTCAGGATGAGATTTTAGTAAGACTACACGAATTTCCCACTTAGAAATCTCAGCTTCCGAATTCAATTTTTAGCCCATTTGAAAATTTGACTATCTTTTGTATTTAATAGGCACGTGCTTTAATTCATTGATTAAAAAAAATTCAATAGCATTCTTGATTCGTTCAAAGCTTTAAGGCTATAAGCCTTCCTCATTTATTCATCACATGTTCATTTAAATTTCAATTTCTCATGTATGCTTTAGTCATTAAGGCTTTACCAAGGCTATAAGCCTTATCTTTTAATGCTCATAAGACACATGCACATATAATAATTCCATCACATGCAATCCCCAAGTCCTAATTTCCATTCCAAGTTTCATTTTCGGATGAAGAAATTTTTTTGCATTTTTATTTTTTTTGTTGCTTTGTAAAATAAATAATATATAATACTCCTTCCGTCCCAGGATAAAAGTCTTTATTACTATTTCAGGTAGTCCCAAATTAAATGTCTACTTACCTTAAATGATTTATTTTTTATAATAATTTGCCTATAATACCCTTATTATTAATTGTTACATTTCTATTCTCTATGCATATTTATGGAACATCACTAATAATGTGCAGAAAACTATGCAATTAAATGAGAATTTAAATATGGATAATTTTGTCATTTTATCCTCTTTCTTAATATGCGCAAAAAGTCAACCAGGACTTTTATCTTGGGACGGAGGGAGTATATATTTTTGAAAGCTTTAGTGAATAAGATTTATAAAAAAATAAGAGTTCTCATTGGCTTAAGAAATATTGCTTTATGAACTAATTTCTTTAACACTTAATATTAAATTATCAAGGTCAAGAAAATCAATTCAATAAGATTTAGAAAATATTTTAGGTCAAAGTAAATAAGATAATTAAAATAATTAGAATATAAATCTCATGGAGAGGATTCTAATTTTTACTTAACCTATTTACTATTTATTGTTATCATCAAAATAATCCTAAAAGTTGAAGACCTATCACACAGTATTAAACTGCAGACGTGACTTACTTAAAAATGACGTCGTTTCCCATTTGGCATTAAATCAGCGTCCGCAATACTGCGAACGAGACTTACTAATAAACGAAGTGATTTTTCACTTGGTCATACCTAGCGTCCGTAATGTGGGTTTTAAAGAAGATGGATTAATAATAAAATTAAGAACATTTGTATGTAGTTGAATCATATTCAATCCAAGCCACCACTATTGTATTTCCATTATTGAGGTTCAGATCTTGTTCCACTATATCATCAATAAAATACCCAGCTTTCGAGGACTTGTTTGTTACTAAACTGTTGATGTTTATTCCACTATTGTGTTGTTTGCTTGTCTGAATTCGTGTAGATGAACTCATCAAGTTGTGACGAAGCTCTAATTGTGAGGAAAATGAAAGAATTATAGCATGGTGGAAGAGATAAATTTTGGGATAAAAACATTTATTGTCCTTTCTCTCTACTCTTTTGTTAAACAAATTAAGCGTCTGCAGTTTAATACTACGGACGATGGCTTGTGAAAGAGTAGTATTTTGGACATTTATTTCGTCCGCAGTATTAAACTGTGGAATATTAAAAACTAAACTGCGGAATGGGATATATCAATCGTTCAATATTCCAAATCTGTTATAACAATAATCTTAATTTGACAACATTAAATATGAATCAGTCTATATATATATATATAGGGGACCGATACATAACAAACGTTGTAAAAAAGAGTTTAGCCTTACAACACATCGCGACCCTCCATCAGAAGATCGGTCGGTTAAATAGAGACCCCGTCCGTAGTTTACTTTCCAGTATTCCGTACTTTAATACTGCAGATGAGATAGATGACCAAAATGCCCCTCCTTTACAATTCCCTTTTCGCAATTTAATATCGCGGATGTTGGGATATTGAAGAGACAGTCGGACGGTGTCGTTTTCAAATAATGGAACTTAAAGGTCTCGTCCATAGTTTAATTTCACGGACTCTAGGTTTCCTATATATAAAACGTGATAGTACTGCAAACTTATTTGTACCCAATCCGAGTAGGATTGGAATTAAAGCTCATGAATTTTTTATCTCTTCTTGCGTAGTTTTTTTGTTTGAACATGAATCATGTTATTTGTTTTTATGACGACAATCCATGGCTAGACTGTGGAAGGATGTCTTGAAAACACTTTACCCTAGAGGGTATACATCCATTCTTCCACTTGATTAACCATGGATGTATCGCATCATCCCAGATTACATGAATTTGTAATAACTAACAAGAATATGCAGAAGAAATAGATGATTTTAAGCTTTAAGATGCTGATATATATTTGTAGATCTCGTCTCTTTTTTACAGTACCGATCACAGACGAGTCTAGTTCGATTTAATGCTATTAAGTTTTCTAGTTGTTCATTGGTATTATTATTTTGCATCATCGCACGATAAGATGATTAATATGCACCAATAATACCTGATGAGTGTATAATATTTATCTATTTTGATTCCATTTCACTTGGTTCATTGCATGTTTTATGGCTAACACGAGTATAATAAGGTTATTTATGGATTTCAAGTTGAAACGGAGCTTTGGTGAAGAAACATGCTTATTCGGAGTTATTATAGAGCAAAAGGAAGGAGAATCAAGATACAGGGAAGCCCGCCCTGGCTGGCCTTTTGGCTTAGGAAATGTCGCCCCGGCAACAACCTCTCTGTCCAAGTGACGCCCCAGCGCGCTTAGAAGCCGCCCCCGCCCCTTCCTCTCTGTCCATTACTTCCCCGGCAGGCGTTTGTGAAGGGAAAAGTGTCGCCCCGGTGGGGGTGTGCTCTGGAGCCAGAAAAAGAAGGACACCCGCCCCGGCGGGTGTTGGCATTACAAAAACTCCACTCCGACAGGGTTGTCGGACAGATTCAACAATTTTCTATTTTTGGCAGTTATTTAGCAGACTTCTAAATTGATTAGGATTGCGATTTCTTAAGATTGTGGGGACTTTGTTACACATTATAAATACATGTAAAACCTATTATCATAGGGGATCATCATATCATCTTCTACAGTCATTCAAACCCTAGTTTTGGAGAATCAAGGCATGTCGAACTAATTTCTCAATTCAATTCTGAAGGGATGTTGAACCTTATTCGTAATTAACGGTTTGATCAAATTTTACTTTATTTATTCCTTCGTATTTGAGATTTATTCTGATTATCTACATAAACTTCTTATATGATATTCAATCTACTAATTTGGTTTCTGCATGATTAAATTAGTGAATTGATATCATCTGCTAGATTAAGATATATATTAAGCAAATGATGTATGACTGATCATAAGTAGCAATTAATGATATTTGATTGTGGTCAAGCTTTTGAATATTGTTAAGGTTTTCAGAAGAAAAGTTAAATAATTCCTCATTGTGCAATTATTGCTTGGAACAATCTAATTCTCATTCTTCATGCTTCTATTATATTAAATCTAGATTGATAGTTCAAGGTTGTAAGATAGTTATGATCTATTGTTGGCGATCGTCGCATTAGATTTACACATAAGGAGAATTTCGGATAATTAGCGATCGCGGTTATCTAGGGTTGTTAATCTCATTAAGGGATAAATACTGTGAAACTGAAAAAGTAATACTGAACTGAAGAATTGAAGCTTTTTACTCATTGATATTTCTTTTAAAATCACCTTTGATAATTTAGCTTTTTTAAACCAAAACCCCCAATTCACTGGAAAATACCTGGATAAATATAAAATATACACTCTCTGTGGGATCGATTCTTGCTTGTTATTATACTAATTCTTGAGTTAGTAGAATAGGAGTAAGGTTAATTTTTGAGCGCTAAACGACAACTCTCAAATTTTGGCGCCGTTGTCGGGGAGTGTTAATTGTTTTTATTTATTCATTGTTTTCTTTTATTTTTATTTTTGTTTATGCCTCGATCCTCTCACTCTCTTGGTTTAAAATTTGATCCAGAAATAGAGAGAACTGCATGCAGGCTTAGAAAGGAAACTCAAAAATCCCAAAGTACACTTGCAGATTTTGACGAAGCTCCATCCCCAGGCCTCAACATCGCACTCACACTACTTTCAGACCATTGCTCTAGCGAATCAGACGATGAGATGGCGGTGCCAAATAATAACAGGACTTTAAAGGAGTTGTCTACTCCTAATATCACTCAACAACCTCTATGCATTGAATATCCTACTTTGAATGCTGCATTTGAATTACAATCTAGACTAATTCACCTTTTACCTACTTTTCGTGGTCTTACAGGTGAAGATCCTTACAAGCATTTGAAGGAGTTTCATGTTGTGTGTTCAACCATAAAGCCACATGGGATTACGGAGGAGCATATAAAGCTGAGAGCTTTCCTATTCTCATTAGCAAATTTAGCGAAGGATTGGTTGTATTATCTCCCCTTGGGATAGATACAATCTTGAAATGACATGAAAAGGTTATTTTTGGAGAAGTACTTTCCTGCTTCGAGCGTAGCCAATATAAGGAAAGAAATTTGCGGAATCCGACAATTTAGTGGTGAAACATTGTATGAATACTGGGAGAGATTCAAAAAGCTTTGCTCCAGCTGTCCACCCCACCAGATCGATGATCAACACCTTATCCAGTACTTTTATGAGGGACTTGTGCCGATGGATAGGATTATGATCGACTCTACTAGTGGAGGAGCATTAGTAGATAAAACACCAGAGGCTGCAAAGAATTTGATTGCAAACATAGCCGCCAATGCACAACAATATGGAACACGAAATGATCATCCAACACAAAGGGTAAGTGAGGTAAGCACGAGTAATTTAGAGCAACAGATTTCTGACTAAACTGTTGTGGTGAAACAATTAGCAACAGGTAACTTGCCGGTTGCAAAAACTTGCGGAATATGTTTAATGGCAGGGCACCCCACAGATTCATGCCCGACATTACAAGAGGAAGAGAATGTACAACAAGCTAATGCAGTGGGAAATTACCAAGCATAGCCGCATAGAAAGTATGACCCTTTTCCAATACTTACAATCCAGGATGGATGGATCATCCCAACCTGAGTTCTAGGAGTGCAAGGCCGCAAGCGCAAGGGTTCTACCCCAGCAAACAACAATTTTAGCCAACTCAGCCACAGTACCAACCCAAACCAGCAGCATTGATAAATTCTGGAACATCCTTGGAGGATATATTCAAGGCCTTCATGACACAGACACAACAGTTTCAACAAGAGACAAGATCTTCCATCCATAGTTTGGAGAGTCAAATGAGCCAATTAGCTACTACAGTGGGTCGATTGGATTCTCAAGGTTCGGGGAAGCTACCATCTCAGACTGTTGTTAATCCTAAGGAAAATGCCAGTGCTATAACTTTGCGGAGTGGAAAGCAGATGGACACACCTACAACCACAGTGGAGTTTGAGAAAGCACAAGTTGAGGAGGAAACGGAAAAATATAAGGTAAACCCTAACTTTCCTTGTCAGCTTAAAAATATTCCTCTTCCCTTTCCCCCCAAAAATTCTAGAACTTCAAAGAAAGATGAACAAGAAAAAGAAATTATGGAGACTTTTAGGAAAGTAGAAGTGAATATTCCATTACTTGATGCAATTAAACAAGTGTCACGACATGCGAAATTTTTAAAAGAATTGTTCACTAATAAAAGAAAATTGAAAAATGATGAAAAAATCACAGTTTGGGAGAATATATTAGTTGTTCTTCAAAGAACAATACCCCCAAAATGTAAAGACCAGTCATGTTCACCATTCCATGCAAGATAGGAAACACTGGATTTGAAAAGGCCATGCTAGATTTAGGTGTTTCAATTAATGTGGTGTCATTATCTGTTTATAAGTCTCTAAATCTAGGCCCTTTGAAAACTACTGATGTGATTATTCAATTAGCAGATCGTACTAACACTTATCCTCGAGGGGTAGTTGAAGATGTCTTGGTGCAGGTGAACGAACTAATCTTTCCTGCAGATTTTTACATAGTGGATATAGAGGATGATACATCACCAAACCCCTCTCAACTCTTGCTAGGGAGACCATTCCTAAAAACAACGAGAACTATGATTGATGTGCACAATGGGACCTTAACAATGGAGTTTTATGGCGAAAAGATCCAATTTAATATCTATGATGCTATGAGGTACCCTAGTGATATTAGTTAGGTTTTTGTTATTAATGTGAGTGACTTTTTAGTGCAGCAAGCTTTTGAACAAATTCATAGGGACAACTTGGAAGTTGTTATTTCTAGCAGTTTGGACATGGATAGGGAGTATGAAATTGAGCAGAATCAGGAATTGAAGGAAACTATGGCTGCTTTACACTCATTGCCAAAATTCTCAAGTAAGTATGCAGTTTATTCAATTCAATTACATGTTTCTCATCAAAAATTATTGCCATCTGTTGTGCAAGCTCCAACCCTAGAATTGAAATAATTACCTGAACACTTGAAATATGCATATTTGGGGACTACTGATACATTACCTGTGATTATTGCTAGTAATCTAACCAAAGTGCAGGAAGAAAAGTTGTTGAGAGTCCTTAGGGACCATATCACAGTTTTTGGTTGGACTATAGCAGACATAAAAGGTATTAGTCCTGCAATGTGCATGCATCGAATTTTATTGGATGATGGAACAAAACCCACGAGAGACGCACAAAAAAGATTGAACCCACCAATGATGGAGGTAGTAAAAAAAGAGGTCATAAAATTTCTTGATGCGGGTATAATCTACCCCATATCCGACATTCAATGGGTAAGTCTAGTACAGGTAGTGCCAAAGAAATTCAAAATTATAGTTGTCAAGAATGACAATAATGAGTTGGTGCCCACAAGAATGTAAACAGGAAGGATAGTGTGTATTGACTACAAGAAGTTAAATGTTGTAACTAGAAAAGACCACTTTCTCCTTCCTTTTATTGAACAAATGTTAGAACGTTTAGCTGGGCATACTTATTATTGCTTTCTAGATGGGTTTTCAGGTTATAACCAGATTGTGATTGCACTCAAGGACCAAGAAAAGACCACATTCACATGTCCCTTTGGTACTTTTGCCTACCAAAGAATGTCTTTTGGACTATGTAATGCCCTAGGTACTTTTCAAAGATGTATGGTGAGTATTTTTTTCTGATCTTTTAGAAGAATGCATTGAGGTCTTTATGGATGATTTCATAGTACATGGTAACTCTTTGGATGCATGCCTAGATAATTTAACTCGTGTTTTGGATAGATGTTTGGAAACTAACCTTTTGCTAAATTGGGAAAAATGTCATTTTATGGTAGAACAAGGAATAGTACTTGGTCACGTTGTGTCGGCTAATGATTTAGAAGTCGATAAAGCTAAAATTAATATTATATCTGCATTGCCTTACCCCGTCAACGTGCGGGAGATGCGCTCTTTTCTTGGACATGCAAGATTTTATCAAAGGTTTATCAAGGATTTCTCTAAGATAGCATTGCCCCTATGTAAGTTGCTCCAGAAAGATGTGGAATTCCAGTTTGATGAAGAATGCAAGGAGGCTTTTGATACCTTAAAGAAATTGTTGACGTCAGCCCTTGTCATTCAACCACCAAATTGGAAGTTTCCATTTGAGATAATATGTGATGCAAGCAACTATGTTGTCGGCGTCGTCTTGGGCCAAAGGATTGACAAAGTTGTCCATACCATCTACTACGCTTCTAGAACATTAAATGCTGCTCAGATAAACTATTCCACAACTGAAAAAGAACTCTTATTTGTTGTGTTGCTTTAGATAAGTTTAGATTATATTTTCTTGGTACTAAAGTGATAGTTTATTCTGACCATGCTGCTCTCAGATACTTGCTTACTAAGAAATAGTCCAAACCTCGAATCATAAGATGGATCTTGCTGCTGCAAAAATTCAACTTGGAGATTAAAGATAAAAAGGGTGCGGATAACTTGGTAGCTGATCACTTGAGCAGAATTTTTAAAGAGGAAGAAGCACTACCATTACAAGATATATTTTTGGATGAGCATCTACTTTCCATTGGCAATACAACCCCCTGGTATGCCGATATTGTGAATTATTTGGTATGTGCATATTTACCGGGTGAGTTTTCCAAATCCCAGAAAGAAAAAATTAGGAGTGATGCAAAACATTATGTGTGGGGTGACCCATATTTGTGGAAATTTTATGCTGAACAAATAGTTAGACGTTGTGTACCTGATAATGAGTTCCAATCTATTCTAGCTTTCTGTCATTCTTATGCTTGTGGAGATCATTTTTGACCAAAAAGAACAGCACATAAGGTTTTAGAAAGTGGTTTCTTTTGGCCTTTAATTTTCAAAGACTTATATCTATTCCGCAAATCCTGTGAAAATTATCAAAGAACAGGAAATATATCACATAGACATCAAATGCCACAAAACCCCATTCTAATTATTAAAATCTTTGATGTTTGGGGTATTGATTTTATGAGATATTTTCATGTTTCCTTTGGTAATATTTACATCTTATTGTTTGTTGATTATGTTTCCAAATGGGTGGAAGCTAGAGCCACCAGGACTGACGATTCTAAAGTTGTTGCAGATTTTGTCAGGACTAACATATTTGTCAGGTTTAGAGCACCGAGAGCCATCATTAGTCATCGCGGAACTCACTTCTACAATAGGGCGGTTTTGTTCCAAAAATACAATGTGCTACACAACGTTTCTACATCCTACCATCCGCAAAGTAATGGCTAAGCTGAGGTATCCAACCAGGAGATCAAATCTATTTTGGAAAAAGTAGTCAACCCAAGAAGGAAGGATTGGAGTCTTAGACTGGATGATACACTATTGGCATATAGAACGGCATACAAAAATCCTATCGGTATGTCGCCTTATAGGCTAGTGTTCGGGAAACTATGTTATCTACATATGTAGTTGGAACATAAAGCTTTCTGGGCAATCAAACAGTGCAACATGAACGTGGATCAAGCTAGAGTCCATAGGAAGTTGCAGTTACAAAAACTCGAGGAGTTGCGTAATGAATCATATGATAGTTATAAATTGTACAAGGCAAAGACAAAAGCTTTCCATAATAAGCAAATTTTGAGGAAGAATTTCACTGTTAGGCAAAAAGTGTTTCTTTATAATTTTGAGGAATAATTTCACTGTTGATCAATGAATGATAAAAACTAAGTCATTAACTAATGTATATGATTCGAATTGAATTTGTTGATATGTGAGTACTTAAATAAGTGAAGCATGCTTAGTTAACTAAGTTATATGTGGAGTTGTCTATAAGCACTGATTTCATGCTTTAGAACTGTTTTCACTGCTTCTGTCAATGAAAGAACCTTGTGACAGAAAAGTTGAATGAAAAGTGAAAAAAAATGATAATGAAATTGATGTATGATAAAAAAAAATAGTGAAAATCTATTTCAATGTCCATTATACGAATTAACTGGGTATCCAAGCCTCGGGAAGCATCGGTATTCATGCTGAAAAGTGTGATGGATAAAAGCAGCTTGAATAGTCAACTTTTGTGGCTTTTGTTACTTGAATAAGTAAGCCATTGGGGTGTCTCTGTGACACCCCCGAATCCGAGTCCTCTTACCCCGGTCCGGTCGTCACGAAACAATACAAATATCCACCTCTAAACAATATACAATAACTAAATGCGGAAATTTAATAAACGTATGTCTTTCATTCAAAAGGTGTTACTAGTCCCAAGATTCGATAACCTAAATACAAACATCCAACCATACCCTAGAATAGTCATTAGGGTTCATATTACATAACAGTAATTTAATTAAACATACAGATAAAGTCTGCTCCTTGCAAACTAATCATACATCTTCCCTTTACCCTTGTCCTTCCCTGAAGTCTCGGGCTTAACTGCAATATAAGTCATGATATAGCAAAAATGAGCAACAAGTTTGCTCAACAAGTTTAAATACAACAATAAAGGACATATCATGATGAATAAAAAATATCTGACAATGAATTCAACAATACGAATATCGAAAGCAAGAATAATGATTGCTTTTAGAATAACTGATAGTCAAGTAGACTTCGCACTATAAAACTCCAATGGAATCAATAGCTGATTGACCCTTTGGTTACTGGCTATAGAATAAGTACTTGAGGGGATCATCCTCGCGTACGCCATGTATATGCATAACATTCAACTCTGCTGTTTGTATCTTATATTAGATACCTGCTACCCCCTTATAATGTAAGGGTGTTCTTTCAGTCTAAGAATCCTTACCATCAATTGGTTTGGATAGCTTTTATAAAATTTCTTATACCTGTCTGACCGAACAAGGGTTTAGACTCTATCTGACACAGTTCAAGAATTATAGAACTTTAAATGATGTACAAGTCCAAGACTGTACGAACTCAAGTGCATCCAGTGCGAATAACAATAATATTGATGTGGAATAATTGTAAAGTAATTAAACCACCTAATAGCATGCCTGGAAATAAAGTTAAAGCTTTAAATAATTAACTGTCAATACGATAGTAACCTGCTCAATACAATATGAAAAGGATAGGAAACTTGCACGATAAAGTGTGTAAGGTAGAGAACTTGCATTCAAATCAAGTGAAGTTTAAGAAACTCGCTTACACGATTCATCGAATAAGGTAGTGCAAGAATTTAGAATACTTGCCTGTTTGTTCAGCTACGAATAAGTTCTAGCTTTAATTAAACTGCGTTGAAACGACCTAACATTAATAAGTCGGTCTCTCAATTAGTATGTGTAAACTAATGCGGGTCTACACTTACAAGAATCTAATCATCATATAAATTTATCATGTAATTCACGTAAGTCAATCACTTTGACTGGGTCTATAAACAATTAACTCTATCCTTGATTTAATAGTACTAGAATATCTAGTTTCTATACATCAACATAGGTTTGAACATTTAGCATTTCAAGTAATCATGCTTCAAGAATATACTTTTAAGTTTGAATCCTAGCATGCTCACCCTATTCAATTCAAAACCATATGTCTTCATGCCGGTAATTCACATACCTTAAGTTAATCAATTTCATGTCTCAAGGATTAGCTACATAGTCATATTACCACATCACGGACTAACCATATTTAGTAAGCATGCTTGTGCGTACATTACTCATATATACTTAAATCACATAGGTTATGCCTTCGAAATTTATTTTTTATGAATATGCGTGCACATATGAAATCCATGTATAAACAAATGAGGTCCATGTTAATATGTCTATAGGCATAATGAACTCTAATATACATGCTTGCATGATCAATACGTAATCCACATGGCGATCGATGATATAATCTTTCACATTCTAAGCTTTTCGTTGAAAAATCACACTAAGTCAATAAAGGCATCATAGTACATGTTAAGTGTCTCGTGATCATAACTCACATGTCTTTGAACACATAACTAAGTCACATAAACTTTCTTATACGGTTTGAAATCTCAAGATATTAACCTTGGTCAAGTTCATTTTCAAAGTTCTTTAAGTTTTTCTTGAAAACCTCTTGAATCTTTCAATCAAGTATGCTAGTGTATGATTAACACTTTAAACATGCATTTCATATTAATATAAACTATACTATCATGTTCATAAAATCAGAATGCTCACATGATGTGTTCGTGGCAAGATTCACTTTCGAAACTACAAGTTTCATTTCAAAATCATAAGGTTTTTCATCAATCGTGCGTACTAACGTCGTTATACATGCTCATACTACATGAATATACTTATATGTTTGTGCTAAATAAGTTTACATGCTTGCCAAATAAGGTACTATAGGTTAGCACATGCTGTCGGTCATAGACAGTAGCTGCCCAGCAACGGCAGAACTTAGCCCAACTCAGAAATTTTCCTACAAAAATTGATTCTAACATAACACATTGCAATTCTAACACGTTTAACATCTTGTATAACACTTAACCAACATATTCCAATCCATTAATTAATCAACCCATAATCAATTCAATAATCAAGACTTATAAATTTTACAGAAACAAAAAATGGAGTTATACCTTTGCTATATGGCTTTGCTGTTAAACATATTCTATAATGCTACTATGATACTCACAATGTTACTCTAATACTCCTTCCTAACTCAATTGAAATCCTCAGCAAATGAAATGAGAAGAAGGGGAGCTTTACTTATAGCAAAATGGATATCCAGACATTTCCATTCCACCTCAAATTAAACCATAGGATTGCAAATATGTTCAATAGATAAGAAAAAGTTGGTGAGGGTAGGTGATTCCACTCATGAATCCCACTCCCCATCTCATGATTATGGCTATGTTTGTTGAATTTGAGAGAAAGAGATAGAGTAGCTAGCTTCTTGCTTGTTCACGTGGGAAGAAATAAGAGGAAATAGGCTCTTATTATGGGACAATCACTTACTCAGCAATCTTGCAATGTGTGTATAATATATGCCCATACTTAGGCTATATAATATAATACACTTAGGTTATATTATATATATATTTATATATATATATATATATATATATACACACACACACAGTATATACTTAAGCTACATGTATCCATTCCATATATATTTAAATGGGTGTTACCATGTTATTTCAAATAGAAATTAATAATGAATAGGTACACAACATATAATCCATGTACATTTTCCTTAATACCGAATGTAAAGCAATTGGGTACTATTATTACTCATTATTATAACTGTTAATATTATAATAACTTACTGAGATCAATTATTTATTGACATTACTATATGTTTATGAGGTATATATGAATGTTTACCCACACACTTCATGTCACATAAACAATATTATTATGTAACTCTACTAATACAAATAAATCTTACTATATAGTCTATATATAATATACATAGCCATATCAAAAGTCACATTGTATTATATACAATATAGATAACTACCATATATTAAAGGTTTAACATATCACATGCTTGTATGAAACAATTAATCAAGTAAATATAATATTATTATATTTATTAATCTCTTACTCATTAATTATTATTTATTCATAATAATTATTAATCAACACATTATTAATTAATTACTCATAATTAAAATTCATCAAACACGTTCAAATCCTGCCACGATATTCAAATAAGTTGAATATTTAATTATTAATAATCTTATCAATTCTCTGATATTAAAGTCTCAGGGCTAGTCCACTAAGTTAAATAAACCATTAGTGACTTCCTTTAATCATTTCACAAACTCACATAATCACATAAGGTTTAAATAAGCTCACAAAACTAACTCGTTAAAATTAAATCACATCTTTAATTAATAAGGAGTTTAAAATTCATGGTCGTTACATCCCTTCCCCCTTATAAAAATTTCGTCCTCGGAATTGTAAAAATAAGGCTACTCAAATAAAAATGGATAACTCGCTCTCATTTTCTCTTCTAGCTCCCACATAGCCTCCTCGACTGCGTGATTTCTCCAGAGAATCTTGACGGAATAAATGATCTTATTCCTCAGCTTTTGTTCCTTCCTATCTAGTATCTGGACAATAACTTCCTCGTACGATAAGTCTTTCTCGACTTGGATTGGTTCATAGGAGATAACGTGCTTATAGTCCGGTTTATATGGCCATAATACTGACACATGAAACACATTGTGAATGTGCTCAAGTTCAAGAGGTAACGCCACCTCGTACGCCACTTCACCGACTCGCCTCAGAATCTTAAACGGTCCTATGAACCTAGGGCTCAACTTGCCCTTCTTCCCAAAATGAATCTTCCCTTTCCAGGGAGATACTTTCAGAAAAGCATAACTTCCTAATTCAAATTCTTTCTTCTTGCGATGCAAGTCCGCATACTTCTTCTGGCGATCTTGAGCCGCTACCAGTCGGGCTCTTATCATCTTGATAATCTCTACTGTCTGTTGTACCAATTCTCGTCCCAACAGTCGACGTTCACCAACTTTGTCCCAACACAACGGTGTTCGACACTTTCTCCCATATAGCGCTTCGTACGGTGGCATTCCGATACTAGCGTGATAACTATTGTTGTACGCAAACTCTACTAATGGAAGGTGATCCTCCCAACTACCCTTGAAGTCCATTACACAAGCTCGGAGCATGTCTTCAAGTGTTTGAATTGTTCTTTCGCTTTGTCCATCGGTCTGCGGATGATACGCGGTACTCATTCGTAACTGTGTCCCCAATCTCTCTTGAAGACTCTTCCAGAAATTCGACGTGAATCGTGGATCTCTATCAGATACAATAGATACCGGCACCCCATGTCTCGAGATAATTTCCTTGACATATAATCTGGCTAGCTGGTCCAAACTATACTTAATCTTAATCGGTAAAAAGTGAGCTGACTTTGTAAGACGATCTACAATTACCCATATGGCGTCGTGCCCTTTCTACGTTGCCGGAAGTCCCACCGCAAAATCCATCGTGATGTGCTCCCATTTCCATTCTGGAATCTCTAACGGTTGTAATAACCCACTTGGTCGTTGGTGCTCTGCCTTGACTCTCTGACAAGTTAAACACCTACTTACGCATTCTGCAACCTCCCTCTTCATGTTTGGCCACCAAAAGTTATGACACAAGTATTTGTACATCTTCGTGCTTCCTGGGTGTATCGAGTATCTCGTACTGTGTGCTTCTTGCAAAATCTCTTCTCTCAGTTCCGATACTAACGGTACTCAAATTCGTCCTTCAAACCTTAGCAGTCCAGTGCTATCAATCTTGAATTTTAAATCATCACCTTCGACAATCTTCTTCTTGATAATATCACAATCTTCGTCCTTCTCTTGTGCCTCCTTAATCTTATCTAATAAAGTCGGGCTCGCTGTCACTGTAAATAATTTCTCGTTGGTCTCCATCGGATACTTAACCTCCAAATCTAGTCGTTTGAAATCTTTCACTAACTCTTCTTGAACGGTTAACTTCGATAACTTCTCTCCACCTTTTCTGCTCAAGGCATCTGCCACTACATTTGCTTTGCCTGGATGGTACAGAATCTCACAATCATAATCTTTGATTAATTTTAGCCATCGGCGCTGCCTCATATTTAATTCTTTTTGCGTGAAAATATACTTCAGACTCTTGTGGTCCGTATATATCTCACACTTCTCACCATACAAATAATGCCTCCAAATCTTCAAGGCAAAAACTACTGCTGCTAATTCCAGGTCATGAGTCGGATAACCCTTCTCATAATCTTTCAGCTGACGTGAAGCGTACGCAATGACCTTGCCGTGTTGCATTAGTACACAGCCAAGACCCTTGTGTGATGCATCGCTATACACTACAAACCCTCCCGTGTTATCCGGTAAAGCTAACACAGGTGCTTAACTAAGCCTCTTCTTTAACTCTAGGAAACTCTCTTCACACTTCTCCGTCCAAATGAACTTAACTGTCTTTCTAGTAAGATTGGTCAACGGCGATGCTAATTTCAAAAAATCCTAGATGAATCTCCGATAGTATCCCGCTAATCCTAAGAAACTCCTGATTTCTGTCGGCGTCTTTGGCTGTTCCCAATTGACAACCGCTTTTACTTTTGCTGGATACACCAAAACACCATTCTTGTCGATAACGTGCCCCAAAAACTGCACTCTCTGCAACCAAAACTCACACTTAGAGAATTTTGCATACAGCTTCTCTCTCCTTAATGTCTCCAACACTATTCGAAGATGCTTGGCGTGTTCTTCCTCCGTCTCTAAATACACCAAAATGTCATCGATGAATACGACAACGAACTTATCCAAATACTGTTTGAACACTCTGTTCATCAAGTCCATAAATGCTGTCGACGCGTTCGTCAGTCCGAATGACATTACCAGAAACTCAAAGTGTCCATACCGAGTTCTGAATGCCGTCTTTGGAATATCCTCCGGCCTCACCTTCAGTTGATGATAACCGGTCCTCAAGTCAATCTTTGAAAAGTACTTCGCCCCCTTCAATTGATCAAACAAATCGTCAATCCTAGGCAATGGGTACTTGTTCTTAATGGTGACCATGTTCAACTCTTGGTAGTCGATACAAAGTCTGAGCGATCCATCTTTCTTCTTCACAAAAAAGACCGGCGCTCCCCACGGTGATACGCTCGGTCGAATGTATCCCTTATCCAACAACTCTTGTAATTGAGCCATCAGTTTTTTTATCTCTACCGGTGCCATACGATACGACGCTTTGTATATCGGTGCTGTCCCTGGTGACAAATCAATGACAAACTCAATTTCTCTATCCGGTGGCAATCCCAGAATCTCGTCTGGGAAGACATCGACGAATTCCCTTACAATAGGTATCTGACCCAGTTCACCCTCGACTCGTCGAGTATCAACCACATGAGCCAAATAACCTACACAACCCTTCCTAAGCAATCTCTGCGCTTGCATTATCTTCAGACAATGAGATTGTCTCGGCGATTTACTATCATAAAATACCACCTTCGACTTGTTCGGAGTCTTAAGGTGTGTACGCACTTCTTCTTACAGTCAATAACTGCTCCGTGATTCGATAACCAATCCATTCCAAGGATTACATCAAACTCCCCCAAACGAATCGGTATCAAATCCATGTTAAGCTTAAATCCTTGCAATTCAGTATAACAGTTCCTATGAATGTATTCTACGGGAATAATTTCCTTGTTCGCTACTTCTACGTTCATAGGGTGTTCTAATCTTTCACAGGGTAAGTCTAACTGTTTAGCAAATTCTTCAGAAACAAAAGAGCAAGTAGCACCCGAATCGAATAACACATAAGCATCAATATCATTGATCGGGATGATACCTAACACCACGTCCTTAGACTCCACCGCATCCTGAACGGTCATGTTGAACGTGCGTGCCGTTGGTCTGTTGGCTTGACTGGCTGGCCCTCCGATGCTCAGTCCGTTATTGTTGTTGCGGTTGCCGCTAGCTGCATCGCCCTTTTTCTTTGGGCAGTCCTTGATTTGGTGGTCTGGGTCCCCTCACGAGAAACACCCTCCTTTCTGCTTATTCGGACACTGAGGAGCCATGTGCCCCGGTTGTCCACAACAGTAACAAACACTATTTCCCTTCATGCACTCCCCCGAGTGATTCCTCCCACAGTTATTGCACTTTACACTTTTCTTGGCCTCTCCCCCGGACTTGTTACCTCTAGAGGATTGGCTCTCCGTCTATTTACGCTTGTTGGGGTTGCTACCTCCGCTGCTTCCCCCTTTTTGTCCCTCCTGACCGGTCTTCCTGTCTTGTTTGAATCGAGCAATGGCTTCATTGCCTCCTCGACAATGATAGCCCTTTCCAGTAGATCAGAGAATGTCTTAATCTTTAATACTACGACTGCTTTATGCACCCAAGGTTTCAGTCCTAATTCGAACCTTCTTGCCTTCCTAGCCTCCGTGTCCACTTGGTGTGATGCGAATCGGGCCAACTCATTAAATTTTGCTGCGTATTCTGCGACAGACATACTACCCTATTTCAACTCTAGAAACTTAACTTTCATATCCTATTGCGTATTCTCCGAGAAGTAATTCTCGAGAAATAGTTCCTTAAATTTATCCCAAGGAATAACTCATTCGCCTGCTCGTCCCTTATTGGCCTTCCACCAATAGTTAGCTTCGCCCTTCATCATGAAAGTGGAAAAACTCGTCTTCTGTGCTTCGGCTACTCGTGCGACCTCAAACACTTTCTCCATCTCTTCTATCCAGGTTTGGGCTTCGATTGGGTCCAAGGTTCCCCGGAACTCCGGTGGTCCTACCAATTTAAAGTCCTTAAAGCTCGCCAAGTGATGTCATGGCTGCCCTGTTGCTGGCTGGGGTCTGTTCTGCATTGCCTCAGTTAACAAGTTAACGAAGTTCTGCATAGGGTCGACATTTTCCCCTCTGCCATTATTAATGAATCCTTCCTCCCTCTGGTTCCGAGGTAGTCTCCTAGGCGGCATGATCCTGAGGAAAAGAAGAAAACATTAGACTTTATGTGATATGCTATTTATATTAGCATTAAGAAGTTTAGGATGTCTATCAATCATAGCTGATTTAAATAAACAACTTCAGTATCACAATAAGACTCGATGGATATCCTCAACCCATCACTTACATACTCTACTTGAGTTTTCTACTAAGGTTATAACTTATGTTTCGCATTCCTAACGTTTATAACCTAAGGCTTTGATACCAACCTGTGACACCCCTGAATCCGGGTCCTCTAACCCGGTCCGGCCGTCACGAAATAATACAAATATCCACCTCTAAACAACATACAATAACTAAATGCGGAAATATAATAAACCTATGTCGTTCATTCAAAAGGTGTTACTAGTCCCAAGATTCGATAACCTAAATACAAACATCCAAACATACCCTAGAATAGTCATTAGGGTTCATATTACATAATAGTAATTTAATTAAACATAAAGATAAAGTCTGCTCCTTGCAAACTAATCCTACATCTTCCCTTTACCCTTGTCCTTCCCTGAAGTCTCGGGCTTAACTGCAATATAAGTCATGATATAGCAAGAATGAGCAACAAGTTTGCTCAACAAGTTTAAATACAACAATAAAGGACATATCATGATGAATAAAAAATATCTGACAATGAATTCAACAATATGAATATCGAAAGCAAGAATAATGATTGCTTTTAGAATAACTGATAGTCAAGTAGACTTCGAACTATAAAACTCCAATGGAATCAATAGTTGATTGACCCTTTGGTTACTGGCTACAGAATAAGTACTTGAGGGGATCAGCCTCGCGTACGCCATGTATATGCATAACATTCAACTCTGCTGTTTGTATCTTATATTAGATACCTGCTACTCCCTTATAATGTAAGGGTGTTCTTTCAGTCTAAGAATCCTTACCATCAATTGGTTTGGATAGCTTTTATAAAATTTCTTATACCTGTCTGACCGAACAAGGGTTTAGACTCTATCTGACACAGTTCAAGAATTATAGAACTTTAAATGATGTACAAGTCCAAGACTGTACGAACTCAAGTGCATCCAGTGCGAATAACAATAATATCAATGTGGAATAATTGTAAAGTAATTAAACCATCTAATAGCATGCTTGGAAATAAAGTTCAAGCTTTAAATAATTAACTGTCAATACAATAGAAACCTGCTCAATACAATATGAGAAGGATAGAAAACTTGCACGATAAAGTGTGTAAGGTAGGGAACTTGCATTCAAATCAAGTGAAGTTTAAGAAACTCGCTTACATTATTCATCGAATAAGGTAGTGCAAGAATTTAGAATACTTGCTTGTTTGTTCAGCAACGAATAAGTTCTAGCTTTAATTAAACTGCGTTGAAACGACCTAACATTAATAAGTCGGTCTCTTAATTAGTATGTGTAAACTAATACGAGTCTACACTTACAAGAATCTAATCATCATATAAATTTATCATGTAATTCACGTAAGTCAATCACTTTGACTGGGTCTATAAACAATTAACTCTATCCTTGATTTAATAGTACTAGAATATCTAGTTTCTATACATCAACATAGGTTTGAACATTTAGCATTTCAAGTAATCATGCTTCAAGAATATACTTTCAAGTTTGAATCCTAGCATGCTCACCCTATTCAATTCAAAATATTATGTCTTCATGCCGGTAATTCACATACCTTAAGTTAATCAATTTCATGTCTCAAGGATTAGTTACATAGTCATATTACCACATCATGGACTAACCATATTTAGTAAGCATACTTGTGCGTACATTACTCATATATACTTAAATCACTTAGGTTATGCCTTCGAAATTTATTTTCTATGAATATGCGTACACATGCGAAATCCATGTATAAACAAATGAGGTCCATGTTAATATGTATATAGGCATAATGAACTCTAATATACATGCTTGCATGATCAATACGTAATCCATATGGTGATCGATGATATAATCTTTCACGTTCTAAGCTTTTCGTTGAAAAATCACACTAAGTTAATAAAGGCATCATAGTACATGTTAAGTGTCTCGTGATCATAACTCACATGTCTTTGAACACATAACTAAGTCACATAAACGTTCTCATACGGTCAGAAATCTCAAGACATTAACCTTGGTCAAGTTCGTTTTCAAAGTTCTTTAAGTTTTTCTTGAAAACCTCTTGAATCTTTCAATCAAGTATGCTAGTGTATGATTAACACTTTAAATATGCATTTCATGTTAATATAAACTATACTATCATGTTCATGAAATTAGAATGCTCACATGATGTGTTCTTGACAAGGTTCACTTTCAGAACTACAAGTTTCATTTCAAAATCATAAGGTTTTCCATCAATCGTGTGTACTAACGTCGTTATACATGCTCATACTACATTTATATACTTATATGTGTGTGCTAAATCGGTTTACATGTTTGCCAAATAAGGTATTATAGGTTAGCACATAACAGCTTAGCAACAGAAATCAAAAACTCTGGTTCAGGCCCGGCACAGCTGCGTCGCTGGCCAGTACATAGCTGGCGCAGCTGCGCAGGCTGTCGGCTAGAGACAGTAGCTGCCCAGCAACGGCAGAACTTAGCCCAACTCAGAAATTTTCCTACAAAAATTGATTCTAACATAACACATTGCAATTCTAAATTGTTTAACATCTTGTATAACACTTAACCAACATATTCCAATCCATTAATTAATCAACCCATGATCAATTCAATAATCAAGAATAATAAATTTTACAGAAACAAAAAATGGAGTTATACCTTTGCTATATGGCTTTGCTGCTAAACAGATTCTATAATGCTACTATGATAGCTTTACTTATAGCAAAATGGATATCCAGACATTTCCATTCCACCTCAAATTAAACCATAGGATTGCAAGTATGTTCAATAGATAAGAAAGAGTTGGTGAGGGTTGGTGATTCCACTCATGAATCCCACTCCCCATCTCATGATTATGGCTATGTTTGTTGAATTTGAGAGAAAGAGATAGAGTAGCTAGCTTCTTGCTTGTTCACGTGGGAAGAAATAAGAGGAAATAGGCTCTTATCGTGTGTACTAACGTCGTTATACATGCTCATACTACATTTATATACTTATATGTGTGTGCTAAATCAGTTTACATGTTTGCCAAATAAGGTATTATAGGTTAGCACATAACAGCTTAGCAACAGAAATCAAAAACTCTGGTTCAGGCCCGGCACAGCTGCGTCGCTGGCCAGTACATAGCTGGCGCAGCTGCGCAGGCTGTCGGCTAGAGACAGTAGCTGCCCAGCAACGGCAGAACTTAGCCCAACTCAGAAATTCTCCTACAAAAATTGATTCTAACATAACACATTGCAATTCTAAATTGTTTAACAACTTGTATAACACTTAACCAACATATTCCAATCCATTAATTAATCAACCCATGATCAATTCAATAATCAAGAATAATAAATTTTACAGAAACAAAAAATGGAGTTATACCTTTGCTATATGGCTTTGCTGCTAAACAGATTCTATAATGCTACTATGATACTCACAATGTTACTCTAATACTCCTTCCTAACTCAATTGAAATCCTCAGCAAATGAAATGAGAAGAAGAGGAGCTTTACTTATAGCAAAATGGATATCCAGACATTTCCATTCCACCTCAAATTAAACCATAGGATTGCAAGTATGTTCAATAGATAAGAAAGAGTTGGTGAGGGTTGGTGATTCCACTCATGAATCCCACTCCCCATCTCATGATTATGGCTATGTTTGTTGAATTTGAGAGAAAGAGATAGAGTAGCTAGCTTCTTGCTTGTTCACGTGGGAAGAAATAAGAGGAAATAGGCTCTTATTATGGGACAATCACTTACTCAGCAATCTTGCAATGTGTGTATAATATATGCCCATACTTAGGCTATATAATATAATACACTTAGGTTATATGATATATATATATATATATACACATAGTATATACTTAAGCTACATGTATCCATTCCATATATATTTAAAATGGGTGTTACCATGTTATTTCAAATAGCAATTAATAATGAATAGGTACACAACATATAATCCATGTACATTTTCCTTAATACCGAATGTAAAGCAATTGGGTATAATTATTACTCATTATTATAACTGTTATCATTATAATAACTTACTGAGATCAATTATTTATATATATTACTATATGTTGATGAGGTATACATGAATGCTTACTCACACACTTCATGTCACATAAACAATATTATTGTGTAACTTTACTAATGCAAATAAATCTTATTATATGTCTATATATAATATACATAGCCATATCAAAAGTCACATTGTATTATATACAATATAGAAAACTACCATATATTAAAGTTTTAACATATCACATGCTTGTATGAAACAATTAATCAAGTAAATATAATATTATTATATTTATTAATCTCTTACTCATTAATTATTATTTATTCATAATAATTATTAATAAACACATTATCAATTAATTACTCATAATTGAAATTCATCAAACACGTTCAAATCCTGCCACGATATTCAAATAAGTTGAATATTTAATTATTAATAATCTTATCAATTCTCTGATATTAAAGTCTCAGGGCTAGTCCACTAAGTTAAATAAACTATTAGTGACTTCCTTTAATCATTTTACAAACTCACATAACCGCATAAGGTTTAAATAAGCTCACAAAACTATCTCGTTAAAATTAAATCACATCTTTAATTAATAAGGAGTTTAAAATTCATGTTCGTTACAGTCTCTACACCCTGCGCCCTAAAACCATCTAGTTTGGGAGTCGGTGGAAAGTTCGTTACATGAGTAACACTGAAAAGCATAAGGAAAGGAGACATTGCCCATGTTAAGGAAAAAATATGAGGAAGACATCAAAATATAGTCACACGTAAATGTTATCCTTCGACTCCGTTGGGCTGCAATAACGTCCAACGTCTTTGAAATTGCCTCAATCTGTGCTGATATTGCAGAAAATGCATTAACTCTATCAATGTTTGTATCCCTTGGTTATGTCATGTTCGAATATGGCCATATTGATAATTGAATCCAGACATGGTACCTGAGAAGTGAGTAAAATAGGAAGAGAATTAAATAAAAAGAAAAAAAATATTTAAATTAAGACTAATTTGATTGAAGTTAATATTGGCAAATAATTATTAAATTAATTCCTCCGCAACGGCGCCAAAAACTTGTTGGGTAAAATCTAGTTACGCACAACACGCAAGTATACGTGGTCAACAAGTAATAAAGTGAAAGTAAAGTATCGTTCCCACAAGAAATTATTTAATAAGAATCACCAAGTACTAACCCGTAACCAACTCAATCTTATTTAAACGAATGAATTAACAATATATAATTAACCTAATTCTAATTACCACTAGTTAAATTAAGATTATAGATATTTAAGATCACAACTTCACTCATTGCTTCATTTAAGTTAACACACTTCTTATCAATTATTCTCACTATTCTGAATTATTAATCAAAAACACTAAAGCAGATATAACCACCTTTCGATGCATCATACCCAAACTCACTTGCATCCATAGATGATAGAATTAAGAAAGATATCCTAATTAACTAATCCCCTATATCTCTATGTGAATTACAATTAAAGAGGATTTCACGCACAGGTTCTCTATTAGATTACATATGGCGTAAAGGTATATCTCTATCCTAAACACGAATCATGAATTCTATCTACGCAAAAATCACAGACATATGCTATTATGATCAGATCTAAACCCATAATTCTTCTCTCGAGTTTATATGGATTATCACGGTAATTGATAATTAGGCAATTAAACAGTCAAGTCCAAATCACAATAGATAATTCACAACGATATATCACAATAATTGATAACAAAGCATATTAAAATAAACTACACATTAACATCCATTATAATCTCAAACTAAGAATTAGTTCATTGATATTGAATTAAAACTAAGAATCCATAATTGAATAAACATTAAAAGATAAGAATAGAATTAGAGAAGAGAATTGAATCTGTCGTCAGTCAACAAATCTCTTGCTCCTGCTCTTGCTCTTCAATGGCTCCAAGTGCTTCAATCTCCAAATCCCCTTTCAACTAGGGTTTATTATTTTATTGAAAAATCAACTAAAACTAATCTAATTTAATATAATAATACTAAGCTAATAATCCTAAACTAAGCTGCTCCGTCTCCTTTATATATGGTCAAGTCTCCCTTTCTATCTCTTCTAAAACTCGCAGCCCACCAATTTGCCCCAGCATCCGAGAAAGAAAAGGAATGCAGCCTTGTCCTGTACACTTAATGCACCCATGTCCCTTATACATATTATATCTGCAGCCCACTTTATCTCCACTTGCACCAAAACCCGAATAAGAGAAGGAAAAGGAGTCCAGCCCTTTTTATGATGCATTACGTGTCCCTTTTATATCCACTAGATAGCAGCCTTAATTCCTTTCCATCTCTTGTTGCGTGTCCCACTAGGAAAAGAAGTCAGCAGCTCTCCCTTTTGATAGCCCACAATCCGAGATGAAACAAGAGAACAGCCAGCTGCTTGCATCACGAAATGCATCTCCACTTGCTCCTCATCCAAGTCAACAAAGGAGTAAAGAATTAAGCAGCTCTGCCGCCTTCCCGCCCCAGCGGGCAGACTTACTGTCCAGCCGAACTGCTCCAATTCGAATGCTACAACCGTGCTTCTCTTGGGAACCGCTTCAGTAGGTTAGATCATGCCATACTTTATAAGCTTCTTCAATTACCTTTTTATACCATAAATTGCAGCCATCTTTTTATATCCTATCAGCTTCCATACCATACCCAATTGCTAATTCAAAAACCAAACCGTGGCCCACTACTTGATTTGTATATTAGAAATAAGAAATTCGTGGCCCACATCTTTAGCTTCATTTGGTATATTATTCAAAGACCCATATGTTGCCCATAATTTTGTGGCCCACTAGATAGTTATCTTGCTTGTATGATCCCTTAGTCCATTAATTGCCGAATTGGGTCATCCCACTTGGTCCCGAATTGAGTTGTCCTGTTTCAATATTTTAGCTCCAAATTCTCCTTTTACGCCACTTTCGCACCCATTCCGTTACCTGCACACAACAGTATAAACCACGTAAAAATGATAGAAAAACTACTTGAAAACAACAAGAATCAAGCTGTGATGAATACAGATGAGTAAGTATAAAACTCACTCATCACTACCTTCAAGGAGTTTAAATTAATAGGTCCGCCTGAGTTCTATAAAACTACGGACCCAATAGCTACCCAAGTTTAGGTAAAAGAAATAGAGAAGGCATTTGTTATTGCAAATGTCGGTGAGGCGCAGAAAAATTCTTTTGCGACTTACATGATGAAGGGGGAGGCCAACTACTGGTGGGAAGCCAACCAGGGTAGGGCCGGAACATAAGTGGTTACATGGGAACAGTTCAAGGAATTATTTTTTGAGAACTACTTTCCCACGAGCATGCAGGGGAGAATGGAGATTCAGTTCCTAGAACTGAAGTAGGGGGACATGACGGTACCCTAATACGCAGCCAGGTTCAATGAACTGGCAAGGTTTGCTCCACACCAAGTGGACACGGAGTTGCAGCGTATATCGGTTTTCCAAAGTGTTACCTTTGGAGCGATGTTAAAGAAGGAGGTTATCGCCGAGGGTGGTAGTAAGGTGTTGACCTTATACCACAAGGAGAAGAAGAATAAGGCTAAGACTGAGGTGTCAGTCAAAATTGAGGGAGCCAGCAGGAGTGGCCAGAAGAGAAAGGGTTTCAACTCTGGGAATACTGAAGTAAAGCAGGAGTTTCCCAAGAGGAAGTTGGAAGCGTGCAAGAAAAGCGGTAAGACTCATCTGGGAGTTTGCCTCAAGGGTAAGGCGGTCTGCTACAACTGTGGACAGGAGGGGCATATTTCGCCTAACTGTCCAAGTCCGAAGAAGAGCCGCGGTTGTTTTGTGTGTGGATCTACGAACCATAGGCACGAAACTGTCCGAAGAAGGTTCAGATGGTGGGAAAGGAGCTAGCGGTAATAAGCTGGCGATTGGTGGCGCAGTCCCACAAGGTAGACCAACTGCCCACACTTTTAATATGATGGTCCAAGATGCGGTAGCATCAAGCAACGTCGTAGCAGGTATCATTTTGGTCAACGACATAAATGCATATGTATTGTTTGATTCAGGTGCAACGTGTTCTTTCATAGCATGCGAGTTTGCTAAACGATTAGGATTACTCCCCGAAAAACTTGTAATACCTATAAACATTAAGGTAGCTAACGATGAAGTAATTCCTATGTATTCGGTTTATAGGAGTTGTTGTGTGGATATTAGAGGTAACAAATTATCGGTAGATCTTATACTGATAAGGTTGGGAGAATTCGATGTAATTCTCAGGATGGACTAGTTAATTAACTATGGGGCGATGATAAATTGCCAAAATAAGAGTGTGAACCTTCGAATTTCTAAGAAACCCAAGGTAGTGTTCTACGGTAGTAAATCACCAGGACGCTCTTGTTGTCTAACAATGATGCAAACCAGAAAATTGTTAAAGAAGGGATGTGAAGGTTACCTGTTTCATGTTGTTGATACCCAAAGATTGGGAGCAATGTTGGAACAGATACCTATTGTCAATGAGTATGCGGATGTATTTCTGAGTGACTTGCCAAGTCTTCCACCCGATAGGGAGACCGAATTTGTTATAGACCTTGCGCCAGGGACGGCACCAGTTTTGAAGGCACCATATCGTATGGCGCCATTGGAATTGAAGGAGTTAATGATTCAGTTACAAGAACTGTTAGACAAGAAGTACATTAAATTGAGTGTTTCGCCATGGGGAGCAGCGGTACTGTTTGTAAAGAAGAAGGATGGATCGTTGAGGTTTTGTATCGACTACCGAGAGTTGAACAAACTAACGATAAAGAATAAGTACCCATTGCCCAGGATCAATGATCTCTTTGATCCGTTGAGAGGAGCAAAATATTTTTTGAAGATAGATTTACAGACGGGGTATCACCAGTTGAAGGTTAGGGCAGAGGATGTACCTAAGACAGCATTTAGGACTCGTTACGACCATTACGAGTTCTTAGTGATGTCATTTGGGTTGACGAATGCGCCAGCCGCATTCATGGACATGATGAACCGAGTGTTCAAATAATATTTGGACAAGTTCATCGTGGTGTTTATTGATGATATCCTAGTCTATTCCAAGACGAAGGAGGAGCATGCTGAACATTTGAGATTAGTGTTAGAGGCACTAAAAAAAGAGAGGTTGTATGATAAATTCACAAAGTGTGAATTTTGGTTAGAGAGAGTGCAGTTTTTGGGGCACGTCATTGACAAGGAAGGAGTTTCAGTTGATCCAGCGAAGGTGGAAGCCGTGATTAACTGGGAGCAACTGAAAACGACGACTAAGGTGCGGAGTTTCCTAGGGTTAGCGGGTTACTATCAAAGGTTCATTCAGGACTTCTCGAAGATAGCTACTCTGTTAACCAACTTAACCAGAAAGACAGTGAAGTACGTATGGATAGAGAAGTGTGAAGACAGCTTCCAAGAGCTGAAGAAGAGATTGAGTCAAGCTCCTGTATTATCTTTACCGGATGAGACGGGGAATTTCGTAGTGTATAGCGATGCTTCGCATAAAGGACTGGGTTGCGTGCTCATGCAACGTGGCAAGGTTATTGCGTATGCATCTAGGTAGTTGAAGGAGTATGAGGAAAATTATCATACTCATGACCTTGAACTTGCCGCAGTGGTTTTTGCCTTAAAGATATGGAGGCATTACCTATATGGGGAAAAATATAAGATCTACACATACCATAAAAGTCTAAAGTATATCTTCACATAGAAGGAGTTGAATATGAGACAGAGGAGATGGCTGGAGTTGATAAGGGATTACGATTGTGAAATCCTGCATCACCCAAGGAAGGTGAATGTAGTGGCCGACGCCTTAAGCGGGAAGGGTCGAGAGAAGCTGTCAATGTTAACAGCTCAAGATGAGTTGGTGACGGAGATGGAAAGAATGGAATTAGAAGTACGATGTCCGATCAAAGAAGGGGAGAAGCTGGTTGCGACAAAAGTTCAACCCACAATAGTGGAGAAGGTTATGGAGGTGCAACTCAGACTTGGGGAGTGCGAGCGGATAAGGAAGAAGATTGCAGACGGTACTGAGGAAGCATACAGTCTTGATAACGAAGGGTTATTGAGATTTGAAGGAAGAATTTGGGTTCCGTGTGAGCCAGAGTTAAAAGAGGAGATAATGGATGAAGCTCATCACTCGAGGTACTCGATTCATCCTGGTAGTACCAAGATGTATCAAGACCTTCAAACCAATTTTTGTTGGTCAAACATGAAGAGGGAGATAGCAGAGTACGTCAGTAGGTGCTTAACTTGTCAAAAAGTTAAGGTCGAACATTTACGACCCAGTGGTTTGTTATAATCATTGGAGATTCCGGAGTGAAAATGGGAGCATATAACGATGGACTTTGTGGTAGGACTTCCAACGACGCAGAAAAGATACGACGCTATTTGGTTAATAGTGGATCGTTTGACAAAGTCGGCTCATTTCTTGCCGATAAGAGTCAGATACAATTTAGATCAAATAGCTAAGCTTTATATCAAGGAGATTGTCTCAAGACATGGAGTGCCAGTTTCGATTGTGTCAGATCGTGACCCGCGATTCACTTCGAATTTTTGGAAGAGTTTGCAAGAGTAGATGGGAACACAACTGAGGTTGAGCATGGCGTACCATCCACAGACAGATGGACAAAGCGAAAGAACAATTCAAACACTAGAAGACATGCTAAGGTCTTGCGTTATGGATTTCAAGGGGAGTTGGGACGATCATCTACTGCTAGTAGAGTTCGCCTAAAACAACAGTTATCACGCTTGTATAGGCATGCTGCCTTACGAAGCGTTATATGGACGGAAGAGTTGAAAGCCACTTTGCTGGGATGAAGAGGGTGAACGTCAAATGTTGGGACCCGAGATGGTATAACAAACGACGGAAGTAGTTAAGATGATACGGACGCGGCTAGTAGCAGCTCAAAACAAATAGAAAAAGTATGCCGATCCACATCAGAAGAACAGAGAGTTTGAAGTCGGTTCATATGCGTTCCTGAAGGTGTCACCTTGGAAGGGGAAGATACGTTTTGGGAAAAAGGGGAAGTTAAGCCCTAGATTCATAGGACCGTTTAAAATTTTAAGGAGGGTAGGAGAGGTAGCATATGCGATAGCATCACCTCCAAAGTTGGGGCATATCCATAACGTGTTTCACGTTTCGGTATTATGTCCCTATAAGCCGGATTAAAAGCACGTAATCGAGTATAAATCAATTAAAGTCGAGAAAAGCTTAACGTATGAAGAGATTCCTGTTCAAGTCATTGATAAGAAAGAACAAGTGTTGAGAAGTAAAGTCATACCATCAGTGAAGGTGATATGGAGGAACCACAATGCCAAAGAAGCAACGTGGGAACTCGAGGACAAGATGAGGAAGGCTTATCCTCATTTGTTTGATTAACTTGTATTGTAATTCTAAGGACAGAATTCTTATAAGAAGGGGAGATTGTAACGCCCGAGAAAAATCGAGCATTTATGTAAATGAATTTTATTTGATTTATTTAATGAAATTTGATTATTTTTTTATTAAAACTAAGTAAGCTAATCGTAGGTCGTTCTATGACCTAGAGAATGCAGAAATGAGGAGGATTCTGGCTACGCGCTAGAAATAATTGATATGAATTTATAAGATGAAAATAAAATATTTTTGAGAATAAAAATATTTCTGGGAAAAGACGAAATAAGCATTATTCATCTATGAAACCCTAAGGGCTAGGGTTTGATCCTAAGGGTTAGGGTTGGAGACCCTAGGCCATCTTGAGAGTTTCTAAATGTCAGAAGGACATTCTGTCAAAATATTTGACGGTAATATACCGTGAAAAGTTAAGTTAGCCGAGAACAGTTTTCTCGAGAGGAAAAGTACAGAAATCACTATTCATCCGTTTCTGCTCAGGAATTTATTTTAAAATTCCGAGAAATGCGTAATGATAGGATTTCAAGGAAAGGTGGATTATGTAATAATAATTCACTTGTGGCTCACGAAGTTTTCGCGTAGGGACTTTAAATCCTAAGCGTTAGAGAAAGTAAATCAATGATTTAATTAATAACGTATAATAATAAATAGTTATTATACGAAAGGAATACACGTATAATACGAGTATTAAACGAGTGTAATACGAGGTATTATACGAGAATTAATACGACGTATAATACGAATCTGATACTAATTAAATACATTTAATTTGAATTAAAGTTAATAATTTAACCCGTGGGTCAAACCGTTGGGTAAACGGGTGGGTTAAACCCATGGGGCAACCCAAGGCCACATGGGTGCATATGAGAGCACAAGGGGGGCCATGTACTAGCACAGGCTAGAACATGGGGGGACATAGGCAAGATGAGGGGAAGAGGTGGGCTAAGGAGGTTTGGTCCTAATGACCAAACTACCCTAAGCTTGCCAACTCCTATAAATAGAGAACCTTGCTCTTCATTTCTTGATTGTTTGAAATTCCACCAACAAAGAGAGAGAGAAGAAGAAGAAGAAGAAGAAGAAGAAGAAGCTTGTGCCTTACCTAGCCAACTCACCAACCAAGAAGCTAAGAAACTTTTGAGTCTCCAATACTCAAGCACCAAGAACACTTAAGGTGTAACAATGAAAAAATTGTATAAACATCATCCCTTCTTTCTATAATAATTTTGATAGAGAAGTGATTAAAGGAGTTATGCCTATTAAGAAGTTATAAGGATGGTGAAATGGTGAATTAGGGACCCTAATAAGTCATGCATGTGAAGACACTAAGAACTCATAAAGAACAAATTGATGAACTTAGTGAAATATTAAAAAATGGACTAATGAACATGTTAAACCATTAAAACTTAAATGTTTTGAATGATTAGAATTAGTAATAATCAACTATGGGATTGATTCCCATTGGTTTGAAGTAAAAATAACGAAGAACAAAGATTCGGCGAAAGTTACGCGATTAGACGATAATCGTCGAATACGTACTTTTCTCGGAATAGAAGTCAAAAGTCGTTGTGTGACTCAAAAATGATGGTTTTCAATTGTAACACGTGTAATTAAGTAAATAAAACTTGCGAGAACAAGAACGAACCAATTCTGACTTAAAACGAAGACTTGAGCGTCGAACGTTCACGAACGTTTAACGAAAACGTAAAAATGGACTAATCAGCGAATTTCACGCCGACAGATTCAGAAATGAATTCTGACTAGATAGAATGATAGAACATAACGTTTATGAACTTTTGACTTTGGAACGAGCCAATTTCGAGTTGTAACGGTTACGTTACGAGCTCGAGAATTTTAAAAATTTTCAAGACCTAAAAAAAAAATTTAGATACAGGGTCGGCGCTGCCATGCCGCCCAAGAGGCTTAAACCGGCACTGCCGCGCCACTCCAAGGAGAAATCTCTGCATGGCTAGCACCGCAGCGCCGCCCAGTAAGGCAAAGCTGGCGCCGCAGCGCCAGCATAGCAGAGAGTTCTGACATTACTAGTGATTACTTAACCTTTTGTATATCAATTAAAGAACTAGTAAGTAATGAAGGTACACTCTTTAAACAATATGTTTAAACAAGGGTTTATGAGATTTAAACGTTAACTAAATGTACTTGAACTTAAGTTATGGAAACTGTAAACCAAGATTAAGTTAAGGAACAAGTGGAGTCTCATCTATCATCATGTTTAGTGATGATCGATGAGGGTTCAGTATGCAACATAAGAATGTTAATAAGCCATAATAAACGATAAATAACTTGAACGAATGTTATTAGTTTAACGTTTCGATTAAGTTATACAAGAAGGAGAAGTTAGGCAAGTACATGGTATATCGAATATGAATTCTCATTGGTATGCTATATGTTATGCTTTGTAGACATTGTAAAGACTAAGTAGAATACGTTTAAAGGTTTAGAAGACGCAAAGGCAAGTTTCCTAACTTCGTTCATACTTTACTATGAATACAAGTTTTCTAAACTCTTGTCTATACGTTATTGTTGGATAAGAGGTTATTGTGCATAATTGCTTATGCATAAACTGTTATTGATTAGTCAATGCCATTTGATTCGGCTAAACTGAGCATATTTTGGTGGGTTTTTCCACAAATCTTTCCAAACTACATACAATGTTGTGATCCTATGCCAATTCACTGGTATGGATTCTCAGGTAAACCTGAGCAAAAATAAAACAAAGGTTTTAAACGTTGTTAATTCGACAGGCACATGAGGTTGCCACCAATTAAACATAAACACGTTTAATGTATGAGTGTTGATCAACATAGAGTACTATAGGCTGATCACCTAGATGTGCTCGTATGCTATATCGAACTTACGGCCTTTGTGCCAGGTTGTTCCTTTCATGAATGAGAACTAAAATATTGTTCGTGGTCGTTGACCAAGATAGATTCCGTAGAGGCTATAAAGTCCTTTGGAATGGTTTTAAAGGAATCAAAATGATATTTTGATTATTCTTAAGTACTTCATAACTATTGTACAGTTATTGAAGACCATGATATATGATTCTTGATTTTGTGGTTTAAGGATATAATGTTTAACTTGTTGAGCTGTTTATGCTCATTCTTGCTTAAAACTAAATGATTTCAGCTAAGAGCGAACGGACCGAAGGATCCAGTAAAGATAAAGGCAAGTCCAAGCTGGACAAGTAGTGACCTTTGTAATAGTATAGTATTAGTATTGTAATTACTGATATTATGACACAGAACAATGTAATGGTTATAAAGAACTTGGGAAGGGATTAATGGAATGTAATATTTAGTGAACTCATGCGTATTATTGAAGTCTTTCAGTTGAATGTATGAGTAGACTGTAGTACCGTGTAGCACCATATCCAGAGTTTGAAGGTACCCAGATTTGGGGGCGTCACAATAAGATGTATGATAATAATTTATATGGAACTCTTTTCTTGTAATGGTTGGTGCATTTTATATTCTTTTGGAAACCGAAATCATTTTTTCTTTATAGTTTCCATTTCGAGATATGCACATATAAAAGGAATGATAATTTCTGTTACAGTAAGAGCATTTAGTAAAAGGAGATGTGTGACTTTTTTTTCTTTGCTTTTAACATGGTAGTCATTTATCTTTTATTTTACTGTATTCTTCAATATAACCTAATTTTTTTTTATTAAATCCACATCTCTGTTGATTCAGCATGGCATCATGATTTTCTTTCCCTTTTGTGAATTTAAGAACTATGGTATTTAGATCGTCACGTTCTTTAGTTAAAATATTACTTTGATCTATTAAATAATTTCATTATGTTTTTCTAACTCTGTTTTTAGATATGAATTCTCAAGCTTGAGATTTTTAATATATTCATTTAACACTTGATCTTATATTTGAGTATCTTCATTAATTACAGCAAGTGTTGAATTTTTAACTTCAAGATTTTCAATAGAAATGATAAGTGTCGAATTTTCTATTCCAAGATCCTTATTTATTTTTCTTAATTTTTCTAATTGTTCTTTTAATAATAAATCATTTTCAGTTTTTCTTCATTTAAACTTTCATTAACTATGATTAAATTTGAATTTTCTATTTCAAAATTTTTATTTATTTTTCTTAATTTTTCTAATTCTTCTTTTAATAAGAAATCATTTTCTAGTTTTTCTTCATTTAAACTTTCATTAGTTATAATTAAACTTGAATTTTCTATTTCAAGATTTTTGTTTGTTTATTTAATTTTTCTAAAGATATTTTTAATCTAATAAAATCTTCTTTAATTATTTCATTATTTTCATATAAAAATTATAAGCTTCTTGTAATTTATAATGTTCTTCATTTATGTTATCTAAAGTATGTGTGACAAATGAAGTACTAGGTAGTTGATGTTCAAATTTACCTTAGATCTTGGTGATGAATCATTGTCTGTTATTAAACAAAGATTTGCAATTTCTTCAGTTTGTTCGTCAGTTTCTTCTTCGTCACTTAGATCCAAGTCTTCCTCAACTACTAGTACTTTGTTGTTGGCTAGTTTTGGACAATTCTTTTTAAAATGTACAAGTTGTTTGCATTCAAAACATGCGTTTAAATTTTAGTTTGAGTTGACATTTATGAAGTTGTTGTTGTTTGCTTGAAATTTCCTACTTGTGATTTTGGCTTGAAGACTTGTTTGCCTTTGAAATTGTTGAAGTTGTTTTTTGTTTTTATAAAGCCTTCGCCATATTTTCTGGCTTTGCTTTGAATCAGTCTCTTGAGTTGTCTAGATAATAGAGCAACTTCATTATTATCTAAACTCAAGAGTTCTTCATTTAATTCTTCATCATCTATTTCTTGATCTACAAGTAGACCTTTGAAAGCAATTTTTTTCTTCTTGAGATCTGTGTTTGATCATGCTTTTTCAACTAGCACGTCGACTTCGTGGGCACGAAGATTTCCAATAAGGCTGTCGAGACGATATGCAGCTAGATCTTACATTTTTGTGATTGTTGTATCCTTCATTTTCCAGATGGATGGAAGGGTTTTAAGAATTCTTTTATTTTCCATATCAATGATCGTTTTACCTTTTTCAAGCTTGAAACTTTCATATTCTTAGATTATAGCATCTTTTTTGGTTTATTTGATATGATTGGTTCCTTCATAGGTTACAATAAATTTTTTCCAAATTTCTTTTGCATTCTTGCATTTGCTAACTCTTTTGTACTATTTTTTAATAAGAGCACTGGTTAACACATGTTCAGCTCTGAAAGTTATGTTCATAGCTAAGGGTGTAAACGAGTCGAATCGAACCGAACAGAGAGCTACTCGAATTGGACTCGAAATGATAAATTCGTACTCGAATTCGACTCGAATTCCAATTGTATTTGAAAATTTCTACTCAGATTCAACTCGACTCGAATATTTATTACTCGAATTCGATCTGACTCGACTCGAATATTTATTCAAACTACTCGCGAGCTTCAAATTCAAGCTCAAATTCAAGTCTCCACATAATAACTAGTTTTATAATAAATATAATTATAAATTGAATTTGTTATTTTACTTAGAAATGAGAAAATATATTTACTATTACACTTTACAAATATAAAATCATAATTAAAATTAAAAACAACACAAAATAATAATTAATTATCCTAATTTGATTTATATTTGTATATATTATAAGAGAATGTATCGAACATCTAATCGAATCTGTATCAACCGAGTATGTATCGAATCACAATCAAGAATTCGAGTAGTTTGAATCTTAAACGAGTCGAGTATAACATTGCTCAGATTCTACTCATATATTTATTCGAACTATTTTTAATGCTCAAATTTGGGTCATATTATTAACGAATTCGAGTCTCGCTCATTTTTTTCGAGTCGAGCCTGAATCGAACCCGAACTGTGTTGGCTCGTTTACAGCCTTATTCATAACCTCTTCATCCTCAGTGCTAAACTCATCAACATCTTTCTCGACAATCTTTTCTCCTTCAATTTTGGTTATAACTTTTACACCTCGTTCTATTGCAAACCAAACTTTGATTCCTTGTGATTGGGCATAGATTTTGAATTTGTTCTTTCAGGTGGAAAAGTTTGTTCCATCAAATAGTGGTATAGACATTGATAATCCTTCTCTGCAATCAGTAACATTGTAGGCCATAGATGGATCCAATCTTAGGTATGCATGTATTCACTCAACAAATAATTTATTCACTGCTCTCTAATACCAATTAAAAATTCAATAATAATCTAGAAGGGGGGTTGAATAAATTATTACAGATTAACAAATTATCTTAGGTCTTTTTGAATTTTTAGATAATTAATTTGCAGTTTTAGAAATTAATATGCAAGACAATAAAAATTGAATCACACAATGCAAAAAAAATTGTCTGATTCACAACATACAACTTGGGTATGTTGCTACGTCCAGTCTCAAACTCCTCTCTGGGAATTGAGATCCTATTACTCCCAGTAATAAATACTCTTTTCAGTAGGTGGAGAAGTATTTACAAAGTTTTATAGACAAACTTACAACTATTGTCAACTAACTATCTTGGACAGCAAGCAACAAGCTCCCATCTCTCATCTCCCTCCTCAAGCTTAGTTGTACTTTTTTCTTTTGAGTTTAATTCTATTCCATGATCTGGTCTTGAAATGACACCATCTTCTTCACCTCATAAGTACACTAAAAACCAACTCTCAACTAACCTCTCTAAGACCCTGGTCTTGGTCAAAGAATTACTCGTCTTTCTCACAAGTACATAAAATAAACTAACTCTACCATATTTCCATTAACAAAAGATTTGACAAAAATATACTTCTTAAATAAGCAGGTAGCAATTAGAGATCAAGTAATTATATAAAAGTTCAATGACCTTTATATATGTGAGATGTGCTTCTGTGTAAGCAGATTTATATTTATGCTCGGTCATAAAAGTTTATATAACTTTTATACTTGTATAAATATGCTCCTTGATTAAGCAGATAAATTAATTTAATATCAAAAATGTTTATGTATACGTAGATATATAGTTTAATACAGATTTATAAAGAATTATTTATTATTTATAATAAAGAATGTGTTTCTATGGGTTTAAAGATATAAATTTAATTTTAGATATATGAAACAAGTATTCTATGAATAAATGAATTTGTATTCAATACTTATGATAACATATATCAAGTATAAAGAATAAATCAGTTAAACAATACTTGATATAACAAATATATTTGTTAAACTCAATGAATATATAATAATATATTTTATCTATCATGTGAATTATTATAAATAAATCCACTTAGGATTTTAAAGATCTTTTGGACAATTCACATTATCATTTGCTCAAGAGTGAATAATTCTAAATTATATCGGTATCTAAGTACTGACCAAATTTATAATTTTACAATCCTTATTTATATAAATATTTTCGATATTTATATAAATAATTTGTATTTTATAAAAGGTCACTTAGGACTTTGAGTACTCATTTGGCTAATTCTCTCACCTAAGAGAAATATTTTCGTTATAGTCTCGGTGTCTAAGTACTGAATTTTTATATGATAAATAGATGAAATATATATATATATATATATATATATATAATTGTGTATAAAAATTTATATTCGTATATCTATAAATCTAAATAAGCAAGAGATAATTCAAATAAATCAAATCAAATAAATTATCTCAAATACTTAGACCAATTTTTTCTTTTCAAATGATTAGAACTTTGATAAGAAAATAGAAAAAGCTTTTTGGAGAGAAAGTATGTAGACAAGGAGAATAAACTTTTCTTTTTAAGTGAATTGACAAAATAAAAGTGAATGAAAAGCATCAAATTTATAGTTTTTCAGAGCTTGGGGTAAAAAGGTAATTTGGAGAATTATTTTGAAAAGGGTTAAGATTTATTGGATTTAAAATCAATGGTCAGGATGAGATTTTAGTAAGACTACACGAATTTCCCACTTAGAAATCTCAGCTTCCGAATTCAATTTTTAGCCCATTTGAAAATTTGACTATCTTTTGTATTTAATAGGCACGTTCTTTAATTCATTGATTAAAAAAAATTCAATAGCATTCTTGATTCGTTCAAAGCTTTAAGGCTATAAGCCTTCCTAATTTATTCATCACATGTTCATTTAAATTTCAATTTCTCATGTATGCTTTAGTCATTAAGGCTTTACCACGGCTATAAGCCTTATCTTTTAATGCTCATAAGACACATGCACATATAATAATTCCATCACATGCAATACCCAAGTCCTAATTTCCATTCCAAGTTTCATTTTCGGATGAAGAAATTTTTTTGCATTTTTCTTTTTTTTGGTTCTTTGTAAAATAAATAATATATAATACTCCTTCCGTCCCAGGATAAAAGTCTTTATTACTATTTCAGGTAGTTCCAAGTTAAATGTCTACTTACCTTAAATGATTTATTTTTTACAATAATTTGCCTATAATACCCTTATTATTAATTATTATATTTCTATTCTCTATGCATATTTATGGAGCATCACTAGTAATGTGCAGAAAACTATGCAATTAAATGAGAATTTAAATATGGACAATTTTGTCATTTTATCCTCTTTCTTAATATGCGCAAAAAGTCAACCAGGACTTTTATCTTGGGACGGAGGGAGTATATATTTTTGAAAACTTTAGTGAATAAGATTTATAAAAAAATAAGAGTTCTCATTGGCTTAAGAAATATTGCTTTATGAACTAATTTCTTTAACACTTAATATTAAATTATCAAGGTCAAGAAAATCAATTCAATAAGATTTAGAAAATATTTTAGGTCAAAGTAAATAAGATAATTAAAATAATTAGAATATAAATCTCATGGAGAGGATTCTAATTTTTACTTAACCTATTTACTATTTATTGTTATCATCAAAATAATCCTAAAAGTTGAAGACCTATCACACAGTATTAAACTGCAGACGTGACTTACATAAAAATGACGTCGTTTCCCATTTGGCATTAAATCAGCGTCTGCAATACTGCGAACGAGACTTACTTATAAACGAAGTGATTTCCCACTTGGTCACACCTAGCGTCCGTAATGTGGGTTTTAAAGAAGATGGATTAATAATAAAATTAAGAACATTTGTATGTAGTTGAATCATATTCAATCCAAGCCACCACTATTGTATTTCCACTATTGAGGTTCAGATCTTGTTCCACTATATCATCAATAAAATACCCAGCTTTCGAGGACTTGTTTGTTACTAAACTGTTGATGTTTATTCCACTATTGTGTTGTTTGCTTGTCTGAATTCGTGTAGATGAACTCATCAAGCTGTGACGAAGCTCTAATTGTGAGGAAAATGAAAGAATTATAGCATGGTGGAAGAGATAAATTTTGGGATAAAAACATTTATTGTCCTTTCTCTCTACTCTTTTGTTAAACAAATTTAGCGTCTGCAGTTTAATACTACGGACGATGGCTTGTGAAAGAGTAGTATTTTGGACATTTATTTCGTCCGCAGTATTAAACTGTGGAATACTAAAAATTAAACTGCGGAATGGGATATATCAATCGTTCAATATTCCAAATCTGTTGTAACAATAATCTTAATTTGACAACATTAACTATGAATCAGTCTATATATATATATATATATATATATATATATATATATATATATATATATATATATATATATATATATATATAGGGGATCGATACATAACAAACGTTGTAAAAAAGAGTCTAGCCTTACAACACATCGCGGCCCTCCATCAGAAGATCGGTCGGTTAAATAGAGACCCCGTCCGCAGTTTACTTTCCAGTATTCCGCACTTTAATACTGCAGATGGGATAGATGACCAAAATGCCCCTCCTTTACAATTCCCTTTTCGTAATTTAATATCGCGGACGTTGGGGTATTGAAGAGACAGTCGGACGGTGTCGTTTTCAAATAATGGAATACGTGATAGTACTGCAAACTTATCTATACCCAATCCGAGTAGGATTGGAATTAAAGCTCATGAATTTTTTATCTCTTCTTGCGTAGTTTTTTTGTTTGAACATGAATCATGTTATCTGTTTTTATGACGACAATCCATGGCTAGACTGTGGAAGGATGTATTGAAAACACTTTACCCTAGAGGGTATACATCCATTCTTCCACTTGATTAACCATGGATGTATCGCAGCATCCCAGATTACATGAATCTGTAACAACTAACAAGAATATGCAGAAGAAATAGATGATTTTAAGCTTTAAGATGCTGATATATATTTGTAGATCTCGTCTCTTTTTTACGGTACCGATCACAGACGAGTCTAGTTCGATTTAATGCTATTAGGTTTTCTATTTGTTCATTGGTATTATTATTTTGCATCATCACAAGATAAGATGATTAATACGCAACAATAATACCTGATGAGTGTATAATATTTATCTATTTTGATTCCATTTCACTTGGTTCATTGCATGTTTTATGGCTAACACGAGTATAATAAGGTTATTTATGGATTTCAAGTTGAAACGGAGCTTTAGTGAAGAAACATGTCGATTCGGAGTTGTTACAGGGCAAAAGGAAGGAGAATCAAGATACAGGAAAGCTAGCCCTAGCGGGCCTTTTGGCTTAGGAAATGTCGCCCCGGTGGAAACCTCTCTGTCCAAGTGACGCCCCAGCGCGCTTAGAAGCCGCCCCAGCCCCGACCACTCTGTCCATTACTGCCCCGGCAGGCGTTTGTGAGGGGAAAAGTGTCGCCCCGGTGGGGGTGTGCTCTGGAGCCAGAAAAAGAAGGACACCCGCCCCGATGGGTGTTGGCATTACAAAAACTCCACCCTGGCGGGGTTGTCGGACAGATTCAACAATTTTTTATTTTTGGCAGTTATTTAGCAGACTTCTAAATTGATTAGGATTGCGATTTCTTAAGATTGTGGGGACTTTGTTAGACATTATAAATACATGTAAAACCCATTATCATGGGGGATCATCATATCATCTTCTACATTCATTCAAACCCTAGTTTTGGAGAATCAAGGCATGTCGAACTAATTTCTCAATTCAATTCTGAAGGGATGTTGAACCTTATTCGTAATTAACGGTTTGATCAAATTTTACTTTATTTATTCCTTCGTATGTGAGATTTATTCTGATTATCTACATAAACTTCTTGTATGATATTCAATCTACTAATTTAGTTTCTGCATGATTAAATTAGTGAATTGATATCATCTGCTAGATTAAGATATATATTAAGCAAACGATGTATGACTGATCATAAGTAGCAATTAATGATATTTGATTGTGGTCAAGCTTTTGAATATTGTTAAGGTTTTCAGAAGAAAAGTTAAATAATTTCTCATTGTGCAATTATTGCTTGGAACAATCTAATTCTCATTCTTCATGCTTCTATTATATTAAATCTAGATTGATAGTTCTAGGTTGTAAGATAGTTAGAATCTATTATTGGCGATCGTCGCATTAGATTTACACAAGGAGAATTTCGGATAATTAGCGATCGCGGTTATCTAGGGTTGTTAATCTCATTGAGGGATAAATACTGTGAAACTTGTTTATTCCATAATTGTGAAAAGGTAATACTGAACTGAAGAATTGAAGCTTTTTACTCATTGATATTTCTTTTAAAATCACTTTTGATAATTTAGCTTTTTCAAACCAAAACCCCCAATTCACTGGAAAATACCTGGATAAATATAAAATATACACTCTCTGTGGGATCGATTCTTGCTTGTTATTATACTAATTCTTGAGGTAGTAGAATAGGAGTAAGGTTAATTTTGGAGCGCTAAACGACAACTCTCAAATTTTGGCGCCGTTGTCGGGGAGTGTTAATTATTTTTATTTATTCATTGTTTTCTTTTATTTTTATTTTTGTTTATGCCTCGATCCTCTCACTCTCTTGGTTTGAAATTTGATCCAGAAATAAAGAGAACTGCATGCAAGCTTAGAAAGGAAACTCAAAAATCCCAAAGTACACTTGCAGATTTCAACGAAGCTCCATCCCCAGGCCTCAACACGCACTCACACTACTTTCAGACCATTGCTCTAGCAAATCAGACTAGGAGATGGCGATGCCAAATAATAATAGGACTTTAAAGGAGTTGTCTACTCCTAATCTCACTCAACAACCTCTATGCATTAAATATCCTGCTTTGAATGCTGCGTTTGAATTAAAATCTGGACTAATTCACCTTTTACCTACTGTTCGTGGTCTTACAGGTGAAGATCTTTATAAGCATTTGAAGAAGTTTCATGTTGTGTGTTCAACCATAAAGCCACATGGGATTACGGAGGAGCATATAAAGCTGAGAGCTTTCCTATTCTCATTAACGAATTTAGCGAAGGATTGGTTGTATTATCTCCCCTCGGGATAGATACAATCCTGAAATGACATGAAAAGGTTATTTTTGGAGAAGTACTTTTCTGGTTCGAGTGTAGCCAATATAAGGAAAGAAATTTGCGAAATCCGACAATTCAGCGGTGAAACATTGTATGAATACTGGGAGAGATTCAAAAAGCTTTGCTCCAGCTGTCCACCCCACCAGATCGATGATCAACACCTTATCCAGTACTTTTATGAGGGACTTGTGCCGATGGATAGGATTATGATCGACGCTACTAGTGGAGGAGCATTAGTAGATAAAACACCAGAGGCTGCAAAGAATTTGATTGCAAACATGGCCGCCAATGCACAATAATATGGAACACGAAATGATCATCCAACACAAAGGGTAAGTGAGGTAAACACGAGTAATTTAGAGCAACAGATTTCTGACTTAACTATTGTGGTGAAACAATTAGCAACAGGTAACTTGCCGGTTGCAAAAACTTGCGAAATATATTTAATGGCAGGGCACCCCACAGATTCATGCCTGACATTACAAGAGGAAGAGAATGTACAGCAAGCTAATGCAGTGGGAAATTACCAAGCACAGCCGCATAGAAAGTATGACCCTTTTCCAATACTTACAATCCAGGATGGATGGATCATCCCAACCTGAGTTCTAGGAGTGCAAGGCCGCAAGCGCAAGGGTTCTACTCCAGCAAACAACAATTTTAGCCAACTCAGCCACAGTACCAACCCAAACCAGCAGCACTGATAAATTCTAGAACATCCTTGGAGGATATGTTCAAGGCCTTCATGACACAGACACAACAGTTTCAACAAGAGACAAGATCTTCCATCCATAGTTTGGAGAGTCAAATGAGCCAATTAGCTACTACAGTGGGTCGATTGGATTCTCAAGGTTCGGGGAAGCTACCATCTCAGACTGTTGTTAATCCTAAGGAAAATGCCAGTGCTATAACTTTGCGAAGTGGAAAGCAGATGGACACACCTACAACCACAGTGGAGTTTGAGAAAGCACAAGTTGAGGAGGAAACGAAAAAATCTAAGGTAAACCCTAACTTTCCTTGTCAGCTTAAAAATATTCCTCTTCCCTTTCCCCCCAAAAATTCTAGAACTTCAAAGAAAGATGAACAAGTAAAAGAAATTATGGAGACTTTTAGGAAAGTAGAAGTGAATATTCCATTACTTGATGCAATTAAACAAATGCCACGATATGCGAAATTTTTAAAAGAATTGTTCACTAATAAACAGAAATTGAAAAATGATGAAAAAATCACAGTTTGGGAGAATATATTAGTTGTTCTTCAAAGAACAATACCCCCTAAATATAAAGACCCAGTCATGTTCACCATTCCATGCAAGATAGAAAACACTGGATTTAAAAAGGCCATGCTAAATTTAGGTGCTTCAATTAATGTGGTGTCATTATCTGTTTATAAGTCTCTAAATCTAGGTCCTTTGAAAACTACTGATGTGATTATTCAATTGGCAGATCGTACTAACACTTATCCTCGAGGGGTAGTTGAAGATGTCTTGGTGCAAGTGAAAGAACTAATCTTTCCTGCAGATTTTTACATAGTAGATATAGAGGATGATACATCACCAAACCCCTCTCACATCTTGCTAGGGAGACCATTCCTAAAAACAGCGAGAACTATGATTGATGTGCACAATGGGACCTTAACAATGGAGTTTTATAGCGAAAAGATCCAATTTAATATCTACGATGCTATGAGGTACCCTAGTGATATCAGTCAGGTTTTTGCTATTAATGTATGTGACTTTTTAGTGTAGGAAGCTATTGAACAAGTTCATAGGGACAACTTGGACGTTGTTATTTCCAGCAGTTTGGACATGGATAGGGAGTATGAAATTGAGCAAAATCAGGAATTGAAGGAAACTATGGCTGCTTTACACTCATTGCCAAAATTCTCAGGTAAGTATGCAGTTTATTCAATTCAATTACATGTTTCTCATCAAAAATTATTGCCATATGTTGTGCAAGCTCCAACCCTAGAATTGAAACAATTACCTGAACACTTGAAATATGCATATTTGGGGACTATTGATACATTACCTATGATTATTGCTAGTAATCTAACCAAAGTGCAGGAAGAAAAGTTGTTGAGAATCCTTAGGGACCATATCACAGTTTTTGGTTGGACTATAGCAGACATAAAAGGTATTAGTCCTGCAATGTGCATGCATCGAATTTTATTGGATGATGGAACAAAACCCACGAGGGACGCACAAAAAAGATTGAACCCACCAATGATGGAGGTAGTAAAAAAAGAGGTCATAAAATTTCTTGATGCGGGTGTAATCTACCCCATATCCGACATTCAATGTGTAAGTTTAGTACAGGTAGTGCCAAAGAAATTCGAAATTACAGTTGTCAAGAATGACAATAATGAGTTGGTGCCCACAAGAATGTAAACAGGAAGGATAGTGTGTATTGACTACAAGAATTTAAATGTTGTAACTAGAAAAGACCACTTTCTCTTTCCTTTTATTGAACAAATGTTAGAACGTTTAGCTGGGCATACTTATTATTGCTTTCTAGATGGATTTTCAGGTTATAACCAGATTGTGATTGCACCCGAGGACCAAGAAAAGACCACATTCACATATCCCTTTGGTACTTTTGCCTACCGGCGAATGTCTTTTGGACTATGTAATGCCCTAGGTACTTTTCAAAGATGCATGGTGAGTATTTTTTTCTGATCTTTTAGAAGAATGCATTGAGGTCTTTATGGATGATTTCATAGTACATGGTAACTCTCTGGATGCATGCCTAGATAATTTGACTCGTGTTTTGGATAGTTGTTTGGAAACTAACCTTTTGCTAAATTGGGAAAAATGTCATTTTATGGTAGAACAAGGAATAGTACTTGGTCATGTTGTGTCAGCTAATGATTTAGAAGTCGATAAAGCTAAAATTGATATTATATCTGCATTGCCTTACCCCGTCAACGTGCGGGAGATACGCTCTTTTCTTGGACATGCAAGATTTTATCAAAGGTTTATCAAGGATTTCTCCAAGATAGCATTGCCCCTATGTAAGTTGCTCCAGAAAGATGTGGAATTCCAGTTTGATGAAGAATGCAAGGAGGCTTTTGATACCTTAAAGAAATTGTTGACGTCAGCCCTTGTCATTCAACCACCAAATTGGAAGTTTTCATTTGAGATAATGTATGATGCAAGCAACTATGTTGTCGGCGTCGTCTTGGGCCAAAGGATTGACAAAGTTGTTCATGCCATCTACTATGCTTCTAGAACATTGAATGCTGCTTAGATAAACTATTTCACAACTGAAAAAGAATTCTTATTTGTTGTGTTGCTTTAGATAAGTTTAGATTATATTTGATTGGTACTAAAGTGATAGTTTATTCTGACCATGCTGCTCTCAAATACTTGCTTACTAAGAAATAGTCCAAACCTCGAATCATAAGGTGGATCTTGCTGCTGCAAGAATTCGACTTGGAGATTAAAGATAAAAAGGGTGCGGATAACTTGGTAGCGAATTACTTGAGCAGAATTTTTAAAGAGGAAGAAGCACTACCATTACAAGACATATTTCCGGATGAGCATCTACTTTCCATTGGCAATACAACCCCCTGGTATGCCGATATTGTGAATTATTTGGTAAGTGCATATTTACCGGGTGACTTTTCCAAATCCCAGAAAGAAAAACTTAGGAGTGATGCAAAACATTATGTGTGGGATGACCCATATTTGTGGAAATTTTATGCTGATCAGATAGTTAGACGTTGTGTACCTGATAATGAGTTCCAATCTATTCTAGCATTCTGTCATTCTTATGCTTGTGGAGATCATTTTTGACCAAAAAGAATAGCACATAAGGTTTTAGAAAGTGGTTTCTTTTGGCCTTTAATTTTCAAAGACTTATATCTATTCCGCAAATCGTGTGAAAATTGTCAAAGAAAAGGAAATATATCACATAGACATCAAATGCCACAAAACCCTATTCTAATTATTGAAATCTTTGATGTTTGGGGTATTGATTTTATGAGACATTTTCATGTTTGCTTTGGTAATATTTACATCTTATTGCTTGTTGATTATGTTTCCAAATGGGTGGAAGCTATAGCCACCAGGACTGACGATTCTAAAGTTATTGCAGATTTTGTCAGGACTAACATATTTGTCAGGTTTAGAGCACCGAGAGCCATTATTAGTGATCGCGGAACTCACTTCTACAATAGGGTGTTAGCGGTTTTGTTCCGAAAATACAATGTGCTACACAAGGTTTCTACATCCTACCATCCGCAAAGTAATGGCTAAGCTGAGGTATCCAACCGGGAGATCAAATCCATTTTGGAAAAAGTAGTCAACCCAAGCAGGAAGGATTGGAGTCTTAGACTGGATGATACACTATGGGCATATAGAACGGCATACAAAAATCCTATCGGTATGTGCCTTATAGGCGGCTAGTGTTCGGGAAATCATGTTATCTACATATGTAGTTGGAACATAAAGCTTTCTAGGCAATCAAACAGTGCAACATGAACGTGGATCAAGCTAAAGTCCATATGAAGTTACAGTTACAAGAACTCGAGGAGTTGCGTAATGAATCATATGATAGTTATAAATTGTACAAGGCAAAGACAAAAGTTTTCCATAATAAGCAAATTTTGAGGAAGAATTTCACTGTTGGGCAAAAAGTGTTTCTTTATAATTTTGAGGAATAATTTCACTGTTGATCAATGAATGATGAAAACTAAGTCATTAACTAATGTATATGATTCGAATTGAATTTGTTGATATGTGTGTACTTAAATATGTGAAGCATGCTTAGTTGACTAAGTTATATGTGGAGTTGTCTATATGTACTGATTTCATGCTTTAGAACTGTTTTCGCTGCTTATGTCAATGAAAGAACCTTGTGAGAGAAAAGTTGAATGAAAAGTGAAAAAAAATGATGATGAAATTGATGTATGATAAAAAAAAATAGTGAAAATCTATTTCAATGTCCATTATACGAATTAACTGGGTATCCAAGCCTCGGGAAGCATCGGTTTTCACGCTGAAAAGTGTGATGGATAAAAGCGGCTTGAATAGTCAACTTTTGTGGCCTTTGTTACTTGAATAAGTAAGCCATTGGGGTGTCTCTACACCCTGCGCCCTAAAACCATCTGGTTTGGGAGTCGTTGGTGGAAAGTTCGTTACATGGGTAACACTGAAAATCATAAGGAAATGAGACATTGCCCATGTTAAGGAAAAAATATGAGGAAGACATCAAAATATAGTCATCTGAGCTAAAAAGAAGATTCTATGAAAAGAAAATAAAAAGCAGGAAAATTTATTTTGAGTTATGAATTAGTGTGCGTGGTTTTTGCTCCGTGATAACGAAGTTGGGTAAGTATATGGATTATGGGATTGTCACTTATGTAGATACGGTTCGATTTGTTGAAAGTCATTGGTGAGTTGGTAAGGTTATTAGTAATGAATTGATTGATGAAGTACGAATCAGGTTTCTGTTGGTAAACATTGATGTTCATGAATTGTAACTTGGACTTTTCGATACCATGGTTGAATAGAATTTTGTGAATGATAGCATAACCTTGGATTTGGTTTACACGAGGACGTGTAAAAACTAAGTGTGGGGGATTTGATGAGTGTAAAATATTTATCTATTTTGATTCCTTTTCACTTAGTTCATTGCATGTTTTGTGGCTAACACGAGTCTACACGCATAGCAGAATCCTGACAGCTCTGGTTTACAAAATCAGTTAATCATAAGATTCTAGTATCCTTGCTAATTTTGGGATACAGATTTTATTTTATTTTTTTGGTTAAGATTCCAGTATACCTAGTGGATATTAAAAGGTAGTGATACTGATACCCTATGTTACTTTGGCTCAGTGAGCCAATAGGTTCTGGCAGAGGGAGCTGCAGAATATGGAGCTTCACAATTATCACAGGAAAAATTGAAGATGTGAAAATGATATACAATTCACATCAATTGATAATAAGATAAACATTTCTCTACAGAATCTTAAAGATCAATTTTAGAGAAGTGATCTCCTTCTCATAATGAAGTATTTCTATTCTGAAGTGTTCTATAAGAAATTTAACTGGATTATAAACTAAGGAATTTATGATGGTAAAAGGCAAAAGATTGAAAATTTTATTTTCTATACTTCATGGAAACTTTTAGGCAAAAGGAAATATTTGATAATTTTAATCAAAAGGAGCATTAGTACATGCTTCAACTTTTTAACTATAGTGTCAAGTGAACGGTTCTGTTTTATTTTCTCAGTGCTCCATTAAGAGTTCCTCTATAATTCTAATACTAAATTATGACGTGGACATAAGTATAAATTACTCTCATGCACAATAACACTGTTTGATATTAAATAAAATTCTAAAAAAAGAAACTGTCAGGATGAACAGAGACCATTATTAAGGCCATCAATTATGATTTAGAGCAAGCCTAAGCCAGGTAACAAACAGGTTTCTAATTAATGTTGCTCCAACACAGACATTTAAAGTCAACTTTAATTAGAAACTCAACATACAAGAGTTGACCAATATCTAGAATCATGTGGAAAGATTAAGTGAGTATTTACAACAAGATCATTCCTCCTCATTTCGCTAAATTGGTATGCAGGAGGAATAAGCAACTCAACATACAAGAGTTGAGCAACAAGGTCACCAATGCCATTGAACAAACATTCCTTGTAGTTCAAAACATTGAAGCAGTTTTGATGCACTGCTGTTAGCAAACCTAAATCAATGAACTTGTTAACAACCCCTATCCAGCTCAAGAAACTTATAATTAAGATAACTAGATCCCAAATTAAAAGTCAAATCATTTTAAGAATCAGCACAAACATTGAGCAACAACATTTTAATTACAATAACAGAAACCAATTATACAACGAAAGCCAGTATTTAGGTTTATCTATAGCATATTAACCACTACACCATTTTTGTCAGCATAAGAATAAAGTAAGAACAGTGAGGTGGAAGCAGAAGTTATCTTCAAGGGGGTAAAAAGAAATAACATATAGAAATAAATTCTCATTTTATCATCTATTCCCGAAAATAAGGGGGCCAAGACACTGATGCTCTTTACAAGATAAGGTGCATAAAGTTACATTGGTTGTACACAGTGCAAAAGAAGTTATGCAGTTTCCTAGATATGTTATACCTGTATAAAATGTCTTCATAATTCTAGATTCTAGTTAGTACATATGCCATGTATACCACTTTTGAAATACTGCCATCCACATATGCCATGCATACTTAATGATCAAGGACTCTTTAAACATGCTATACTATGTGCAGTGGCGAATGAACAAGCCTGTGCTAGAAATTTTTCCTTTTGGTGCAGTGACGAATGAACAAGCATGTGCTAGAAAAATAGAAGATGATAGTAAGGTGCCATTTATTTTCCTTTTATTGTAAATATAAGCACATTTTCATCCTCAACAAAAAAGAAGAAAGGAAAAAAAAGGAAAAAGGAACTTACATTTGTTGTTCTTTAAAGTTCAAGATGGAGCCGAACTCATATTAGGCAATCTCAATTTTAAATCTCTCAGTTTAGACAAAAGATGATAGCCTAATAATATTTATCTTGTGCAAAGTAAACATATATCGACGAAGATATGAATCATTATATCTATCAAAGATCGAATGTGTAGGATTTCCACCCTTCTCAATATCTTGAGGAAGCTTCCGGAAAAAATCAACGGTCAGGTAACAACACTCCATTTCAACTAGCTGTAGAGTAGCTTTCTTGCTTTCATCCCTCATCCTGTCCAATGATTCACATGCAGCATTTGAAACCTCCACTCTAAGAGAGGGATACTGCTTCAGCTCCTGCACGATACAAGCAATCATCTAGCACTGAGACTTTCAGAGTAATGAACCATACATGGATGTAGAATTGGTGCTTACAAACGTGATGTGATATATGCCATGAACTTGATCAATTATCTCTATTACAGCCTCATGTCTGTTCCTAAAAGTAGATGGCAGTCTTGTGCTTATCTATGATAGATATGACTGGTGCTTCGTCATCAAGTTTCATGTCAACTTCCATACCACATTGGCTCATGTCTCTACAGACCTGATAGATTTTTTCTTTTTATCTTGCGGTTATTTAAAGGTCTTGTACCCAGTAAAGAGATTGACAATAATGAGCAGTTACTAAATACATGAAGCTTTTTTTTCAGCATTCGTTTTTTCAGAAGATTTCAAAACATTATACCTCTATCCCAATTTAAGTGACAATCTTCAATTGGCACATAGTTTGAGAAAGACAAGTATTTGACCAAACATTAATTTTGCTCTTATACCTTAATAGTTCTGTACACCGATATATGTGATGGGTCCACAAAGTTGCAAACTCTTTTTATTTTTATAAAGTAATGGAAATAAAGTTAAATTGAACAACAAAGCTATTGATACATGGAAAAGGATCACTTTTTAGATAGGACATCTGATACAGACATGAAGATTAGTGGAAAGAGCAAAACAAATTTATAGGTAATTTGGCCCCAAGTATGTAATCTTTGTGACAACCCGAGAATTTATAAGATTTTAAATGATTAAATAAAGGTTAAAGAATAAAACCTAGATGGGAATTTGAGAATTTAGTTAAAAATTTTAAAAAAGAACCTAAATGATTTATTATTTGATTGAGAATAGAGGAATTATGGGTTACAAAATTTTTAAACCCTATAGATGAATCTATATGTGTTTGATGAAATATTGAGGATAAGGTACTACGATACCTCTAAAGTTTGGTGACCTAATATATAAATTAGGTATTTGAATCAAATAACTTCAAGGGTTATCTTGTATGATTATGTGAGTGTGGGTGTTTATAACTCATTAAGCCAAATATAGTTATTTAGTTAATAAACTATTAGAATATGTGATTGATTATGTGGATTATGTGTATGATTAAATAAATATACATTATATAATGTGTATACATTTATTTTATATATAAAGATAATTAAGAATATGTATATATCAAAAATATTGAGCATTAGTTCTAGTGATAATAGATTTAATGGACTAAGATGATTGTATGGCCCAAGAAATTATATAAGTAGCCCAATTGTTTATTTAAGGATTGGACTGGTAGCTAATTTGATTTAATAGCAATTAAAGTTGATAAGTAGCCCAATATATTATGTATAGGACAAGTATAGTGGTGACCCAATTTAATTAATGGAGGAAGCCCAAGCTCATTTTATTAATAAGTAAACTAAGAAAAGTGCAAGCCCAAAAATATATTTGAGTAGCCCAATTGGTGGCCCAATGGACTAAGGACCTATTTGACATTAAGTAAGCAATTTGGGCCTTTAAAATAAAATTAATTAGGGCCCAAGAAGGCCTTAGGGGCGAAATTATGGAGAAGAAACAAGGGGGAGTGTATGTAATGATGATAGTAGTTTTAGTTGGTGAACTAACACCTTAGGTGTCCAATTTCTATTTAGCCACCAACTTTAACCAAGTTTTCAAGCAACCTTTGGAGTGCAAGCAAGTTTAAACATGATGAGAAAGAGAGTGTAGTAGTTTATATCTATTCATTTTTACTAACAAAACAAATCAAGTATATCCTTTACTTTTCATTTCATTTCATTCTTTTCTCTTTCATCTCATAACCTAACAAAAAGCAAGAGAGAGGGGGGGGGGGAGGTTCGGCCATGAGGGAAAGGAGAGAGGGAGGAGAGTTTTGATGTTTCATAATTTCCTAATCAAGTAATAGGAAGAAGGAGAGGAAGGAATCAAGCTAAGGTATAAAGGATTTTTATTTGTGTAGTCTAATTCCTTCTTGATTTGATTGAGTTTGATTTTTGTAAAGTTTTGATTTTGAGGCTGAAAAACCTTGGATCTATGTGTTTAATAGTGTTTCATGTTTAAATCTAAACCTTTTGATGATCAAAAGTTAGATCTAAAGTATGAAATAGAAAATAAGTTTTTCAAAAGTGAGAAAACCTAATTTTTCTTAGCCTTGGTTGTATTTATCTTGTGTTTGATGATTATTTGAGGTATGAGATCATGGATCATGGTAGGTCCATGAATATATTTGGTATTAGTTTATGTTATGATGTTTGATGATGGATTATGTTGGTTATTAGGTGGGAATATGGAAGATTTCTTAAAAATCACAAGTAATGAAAAATAGATTTTTGTGAAAACGAAGTGTGAAACGAAAACGACCATATCTCTCTTAATATTTTGAATTTTTGAGTGTAGTCAATTTTTAGAGTTAGATATGTAAGTCTTTTAACTTTTTCAAGTAGAATCTCTTAAAAAGGAGTTATAGATTTTCGTGTGGACGGATTTTAGCAAATGAAGTAAAATCTAAAAATTGAAGAAAAGTAGGCTGTCTGGGAATTTAAGGGGCTGTTTCGGCCACTTAAGTTATGAAATAAAATTATGCATTTTGGGACATTAAAATATATGTTATAAACTAGCATGTGTCCTAAAATGAGCTCATTCCGACTTAAATTGAGCAAGTTATGACTATTTTAATATTTGGATTTTTCCGACGAAAAACGCTATAACTGGAATTCTATAACTCCGATGGCCACGAAATTTAAACTAGAAGCTCACAATAACATGTATAAGATCCCGCCAAGAGTTGGGAATTTTTGAGTTAAGCGTGAGGTAGTTATTTTCTTAAGAAATTAACTAGAAACGGATTTTTGAAAAATACTTAAGGGAGTTGAAAAATTCCAGAAAATTATTTTTGTGTATGAAATATATGTATGTATTTGGACAAAGAATGAAAAAATAATAAATTGATTTGGTATTTTCGTGAATAGGAATTTCAGCTTCCTGAAATGAACAATTCAGGATGCTGAAATGGAAACTGAAATGTCAGGAAGAGGAAACAGTTTGGTTTCAGATTACTAAAATGAGATATTAAGTCTCTTGAATAGTAAACAGTTTACCGAGTTATAATAATAACTTAGTAAGTGATTAAGTATTAAGTCTAAAAGTAGTACAGTCGTATTCTGCAATAGTTGATGTATAGTAGCTGAGCTAAACGACTCCTTCATATGAGGAAGGGATCTACGAATTGGTAACCGATCTAACTCGCTGTGAAAACAGTGTAGACATGACGGAAGCTAATTTGTTAGTTGTTTGTGAAAAACCGCTCAGTATAATATTTTGAATACTATTAAAAACTCGATGTGTGCTAGGTTTTGACTTGTGTATATGTATAGTATTAAGGTATCTAATATTTGATTATGTGGTTAAGTGTTAGATGGTTTACTTTTCAAGTAATAGTATTATGGGATGAGGTATGTTATACTAATTGAAAGATCAAATCTTATAACTGATAGGTTTTTTCAATGAGGAGATTAAATTAGATTGCTTAATGGTAATCAACGAATCAGGCAAGTTTTCTAACTAGAACTCGAGTTGTTATTGTAAAGCATGTTCGTGATTAATCATTGTTGATTATATCACATCTATGATTTATTTATTAGCACGTTGTGCATATTGTTTATGTTCATCAGGTATGAAAGGCTGATCACCTTCATTACCCTAAGGTTCAGTTACATTTGTTCATGTTCATTGTTGGCCATTCATTATTATTGTCTCGATCATTCAGTTATGTAAATTGATTCATGTTCTTTCACCAATATTATATTGTTGAAAGTTTGTCAACTTATTATTCTTTTCAATCATGATATATCTTCATTTGAACTTAAACTTGCAGGGCAAACTTGTTGCTCACCCTTGCTATATCATGATAAACATTTCAGGTTTAAAGACGAAACTTCGAACACAGTTAAAGGCAAAGATAAGTTCCGGGATTGAATTATTATACGGTTAAAATGATAATAGTATTGGATACAAATGACATTGTATGTCGTGTAGAATATGTGTATTAAGTTACGGTTTCAGACCTTGGGAATTATGTTGTAATAAGTTTATGTATAAACAATTTATATTTATATCTTCCACAATAGTTAGAGAAATGATGTATCGTAACATACCAGGTCCGAGGTCTGGGAACCCGAATTTGGGGGCGTCACAGTTGGTATCAGAGCTGTAGGTTATAAACCTTAGGTAGGGGTACCTTAGGCTATAACCACAGGGATGAGGATAAGGAATAAACTCAAATAGAGTTTAAGTTCTAAGCGATGAATTTGGGCACGGTAATAATAAGTCAATAAAATTCAAAGAAGAATCCTGACAAGTAATAAACATCCAGAGTTACCTAACTCTGATAATAAAGATGAACAGTAGTAATGAATAGATAGAGTCTAAAAGACTAAAAGTATAAAGGGAAAGAAGATCGTAAAACAAAACGATCATAACATATAAAAGAATCGTAATATAATACGATTATAATATGATATCACAACGTGATCTAATGAGGTCATAAAAAGGACAGATGATCAATCAAATGGTTGAAAACTTTATAGCAGAATTGTTGTATGATAGTGGTACTATGATATAGTACGAGTTAAACTCAGGAAAGAGTTGTTGTATTGTAGATACGGATTAAATGAAATTCGTATCGAGTATTGAGGGAGCTAAGATTATGTGGAATTTCAATTGAGGACTCATGTGATAGCTGAGTTGTACAAACCTTTGTATGGGCGGGGGTTTTGTGCTTGGTCTAACAACTACTTAGTTTATCACATTGATAATCATTGAAATGTCAATGTCGCGCTATTCGCTATATGTATGATGAGAAGGTAATTCTTTTCTCATGTGTATAACAGATAGATAGAGAATATAAGATTAGTTGCGAGTTCTTAAAACTCATACTTATGGTAAGTTCGTGACTCATAATTATATAAAATATTTTGAACCCCTCAACGAATGGACGCCAATGGTCTGTCTAGGATAAGTTCTTAAACTCATATGATTGTGAAAAGTTCCTGAACTCATAACGTGTGGTAAATTTGACGAACTGGGTATAATTAAGTGTGAATGGAGTATTAAGGATAATAGAAATAGATAGACTGATTAAGCAATGGATCATTAGTGGAAGCGTAGGTATTCTAAATCTTCTAACTATGCTAGACTTCAAAATTTTTGACATTAAGCTAAATACGCGCTATGTGCCTTTTAAAAATGAATTTTTATTCTCAACTCCTGGTGACTAGTGTGTATGTGTGGACTTCGGGACACTGACACATCGTTACCTATTGAGATGATAAAACTCATTTACAATGATTTTTGAACCGTTTAAAGAATATTTTATTCTAATTGTTTCGGCTAGACAACAATGATTTGAAATATCAAAATGTGTTTTATTTATCATTGATGCATCATGTAACCTGGTGCAGAGATGACAAAAAGTTGATGAAGTTGTAAATACAGGAATACTTAGTGTTGAATTCGATCTAAAAATCATTGTCCCACTATTGTATGATGTGTTATAACAAAGTCACACAATGACGGAATCGTCAAACGGGCTGTAAATACAGTACAGTATCATGACGTCATTTTCAAAATATTTTTTTATAATTAATTGCCAATGGGGTTTGGCTATACATAAATATTTCGATTGAAATTGAATTATTGGTATGAGTCTAAACTATTTGATTCAGCTAGACCAACGTTTATGAAAATTCTGAGCGTTCTTTGGAAATTTTCCCGAACCCAATTGTTTTGGTGCGGAATCCGATAAGACTGAGGTAAGCATCCCAAAATTTGGGAAAATTTTGTGCGCCTAAGGCGGATAAGAGGAACGAAAAAAATTATTCCGACAAGCAGTACTTAATAAGTACAGGGCATAACGGACTAATTATCCTCTGTGTCCGTAAGTCATGACGGTTAGCGAATGAATTTCTGTATAACCTTTTTGAAAATGAAAGTTCATAGTCTATATGACTCCTCAGCATGATTTGAAAATTTTAACTCTGGTGAGTGATGTTTTGGGTAGCATGTGATGATGAGTATGAAAGGTGTAAGGTGTAAGGTAAAATTTCGGGGACGAAATTCTTAGAAGAAGGGGTGAATGTGACAACCCGAGAATTTATAAGATTTTAAATGATTAAATAAAGGTTAAGGAATAAAACCTAGATGGAAATTTGAGGATTTAGTTAAAAAATTTAAAGAAGAACCTAAATGATTTATTATTTGATTGAGAATAGAGGAATTATGGGTTACAAAATTTTTAAACCCTAGAGATGAATCTATGTTTTTGATGGAATATTGAGGATAAGGTACTACGATACCTATAAAGTTTGGTGACCTAATATATAAATTAGGTATTTGAATCAAATGACTTCAAGGGTTATCTTGTATGATTATGTGAGTGTGAGTGTTTATAACTCATTAAGCCAAATATGATTATTTAGTTAATAAACTATTAGAATATGTGATTGATTATGTGGATTATGTGTATGATTAAATAAATATACATTATATAATGTGTATACATTTATTTTGTATATAGAGATAATTAAGAATATGTATATATCAAAAATGTTGAGCATTAGTTCTAGTGATAATAGATTTAATGGACTAAGATGATTGTATGGCCCAAGGAATTGTATAAGTAGCCCAATTGTTTATTTAAGAATTGGACTGGTAGCTAATTTGATTTAATAGCAATTAAAGTTGATAAGTAGCCCAATATATTATGTATAGGGCAAGTATAGTGGTGACCCAATTTAATTAATGGAGGAAGCCCAAGCTCATTTTATTAGTAAGTAAACTAAGAAAAGTGCAAGCCCAAAAATATATTTGAGTAGCCCAATTGGTGGCCCAATGGACTGAGGACCTATTGGACATTAAGTAAGCAATTTGGGTCTTTAAAATAAAACCAATTAGGGCCCAAGAAGGCCTTAGGGCCGAAATTATGGAGAAGAAACAAGGGGGAGCGTATGTAATGATGATAGTAGTTTTAGTTGGTGAACTAACACCTTAGGTGTCCAATTTCTATTTAGCCACCAACTTTAACCAAGTTTTCAAGTAACATTTGGAGTGCAAGCAAACTTAAACATGATGAGAAAGAGAGTGTGGGAGATTATGATAGATATACACTTTATATCTATTCATTTTTACTAACAAAACAAATCAAGTATATCCTTTACTTTTCATTTCATTTCATTCTTTTCTCTTTCATCTCATAACCTAACAAAAAGCAAGAGAGAGGGGGGGGGGGAGGTTCGGCCATGAGGGAAAGGAGAGAGGGAGGAGAGTTTTGATGTTTCATAATTTCCTAATCAAGTAATAGGAAGAAGGAGAGGAAGGAATCAAGCTAAGGTATAAAGGATTTTTATTTGTGTAGTCTAATTCCTTCTTGATTTGATTGAGTTTGATTTTTGTAAAGTTTCGATTTTGAGGCTGAAAAACCTTGGATCTATGTGTTTAATAGTGTTTCATGTTTAAATCTAAACCTTTTGATGATCAAAAGTTAGATCTAAAGTATGAAATAGAAAATAAGTTTTTCAAAAGTGAGAAAACCTAATTTTTCTTAGCCTTGGTTGTATTTATCTTGTGTTTGATGATTATTTGAGGTATGAGATCATGGATCATGGTAGGTCCATGAATATATTTGGTATTAGTTTATGTTATGATGTTTGATGATGGATTATGTTGGTTATTAGGTGGGAATATGGAAGATTTCTTAAAAATCACAAGTAATGAAAAATAGATTTTTGTGAAAACGAAGTGTGAAACGAAAACGACCATATCTCTCTTAATATTTTGAATTTTTGAGTGTAGTCAATTTTTAGAGTTAGATATGTAAGTCTTTTAACTTTTTCAAGTAGAATCTCTTAAAAAGGAGTTATAGATTTTCGTGTGGACGGATTTTAGCAAAGGAAGTAAAATCTGAAAATTGAAGAAAAGTAGGCTGTCTGGGAATTTAAGGGGCTGTTTCGGCCACTTAAGTTATGAAATAAAATTATGCATTTTGGGACATTAAAATATATGTTATAAACTAGCTTGTGTCCTAAAATGAGCTCATTCCGACTTAAATTGAGCAAGTTATGACTATTTTAATATTTGGGTTTTTTCGACGAAAAACGCTATAACTGGAATTCTATAACTCCGATGGCCACGAAATTTAAACTAGAAGCTCACAATAACATGTATAAGATCCTGCCAAGAGTTGGGAATTTTTGAGTTAAGCGTGAGGTAGTTATTTTCTTAAGAAATTAACTAGAAACGGATTTTTGAAAAATACTTAAGGGAGTTGAAAAATTCCAGAAAATTATTTTTGTGTATGAAATATATGTATGTATTTGGACAAAGAATGAAAAAATAATAAATTGATTTGGTATTTTCGTGAATAGGAATTTCAGCTTCCTGAAATGAACAATTCAGGATGCTGAAATGGAAACTGAAATGTCAGGAAGAGGAAACAGTTTGGTTTCAGATTACTAAAATGAGATATTAAGTCTCTTGAATAGTAAACAGTTTACCGAGTTATAATAATAACTTAGTAAGTGATTAAGTATTAAGTCTAAAAGTAGTACAGTCGTATTCTGCAATAGTTGATGTATAGTAGCTGAGCTAAACGACTCCTTCATATGAGGAAGGGATCTACGAATTGGTAACCGATCTAACTCGCTGTGAAAACAGTGTAGACAAGACGGAAGCTAATTTGTTAGTTGTTTGTGAAAAACCGCTCAGTATAATATTTTGAATACTATTAAAAACTCGATGTGTGCTAGGTTTAGACTTGTGTATATGTATAGTATTAAGGTATCTAATATTTGATTATGTGGTTAAGTGTTAGATGGTTTACTTTTCAAGTAATAGTATTATGGGATGAGGTATGTTATACTAATTGAAAGATCAAATCTTATAACTGATAGGTTTTTTCAATGAGGAGATTAAATTAGATTGCTTAATGGTAATCAACGAATCAGGCAAGTTTTCTAACTAGAACTCGAGTTGTTATTGTAAAGCATGTTCGTGATTAATCATTGTTGATTATATCACATCTATGATTTATTTATTAGCACGTTGTGCATATTGTTTATGTTCATCAGGTATGAAAGGCTGATCACCTTCATTACCCTAAGGTTCAGTTACATTTGTTCATGTTCATTGTTGGCCATTCATTATTATTGTCTCGATCATTCAGTTATGTAAATTGATTCATGTTCTTTCACCAATATTATATTGTTGAAAGTTTGTCAACTTATTATTCTTTTCAATCATGATATATCTTCATTTGAACTTAAACTTGCAGGGCAAACTTGTTGCTCACCCTTGCTATATCATGATAAACATTTCAGGTTTAAAGACGAAACTTCGAACACAGTCAAAGGCAAAGACAAGTTCCGGGATTGAATTATTATACGGTTAAAATGGTAATAGTATTGGATACAAATGACATTGTATGTCGTGTAGAATATGTGTATTAAGTTACGGTTTCAGACCTTGGGAATTATGTTGTAATAAGTTTATGTATAAACAATTTATGTTTATATCTTCCGCAATAGTTAGAGAAATGATGTATCGTAACATACCAGGTCCGAGGTCTGGGAACCCGGATTTGGGGGCGTCACAGTTGGTATCAGAGCTGTAGGTTATAAACCTTAGGTAGGGGTACCTTAGGCTATAACCACAGGGATGAGGATAAGGAATAAACTCAAATAGAGTTTAAGTTCTAAGCGATGAATTTGGGCACGGTAATAATAAGTCAATAAAATTCAAAGAAGAATCCTGACAAGTAATAAACATACAGAGTTACCTAACTCTGATAATAAAGATGAACAGTAGTAATGAATAGATAGAGTCTAAAAGACTAAAAGTATAAAGGGAAAGAAGATCGTAAAACAAAACGATCATAACATATAAAAGAATAGTAATATAATACGATTATAATATGATATCACAACGTGATCTAATGAGGTCATAAAAAGGACAGATGATCAATCAAATGGTTGAAAACTTTATAGCAGAATTGATGTATGATAGTGGTACTATGATATAGTACGAGTTAAACTCAGGAAAGAGTTGTTGTATTGTAGATACGGATTAAATGAAATTCGTATCGAGTATTGAGGGAGCTAAGATTATGTGGAATTTCAATTGAGGACTCATGTGATAGCCTGAGTTGTACAAACCTTTGTATGGGCGGGGGTTTTGTGCTTGGTCTAACAACTACTTAGTTTATCACATTGATAATCATTGAAATGTCAATGTCGCGCTATTCGCTATATGTATGATGAGAAGGTAATTCTTTTCTCATGTGTATAACAGATAGATAGAGAATATAAGATTAGTTGCGAGTTCTTAAAACTCATACTTATGGTAAGTTCGTGACTCATAATTATATAAAATATTTTGAACCCCTCAACGAATGGACGCCAATGGTCTGTCTAGGATAAGTTCTTAAACTCATATGATTGTGAAAAGTTCCTGAACTCATAACGTGTGGTAAATTTGACGAACTGGGTATAATTAAGTGTGAATGGAGTATTAAGGATAATAGAAATAGATAGACTGATTAAGCAATGGATCATTAGTGGAAGCGTAGGTATTCTAAATCTTCTAACTATGCTAGACTTCAAAATTTTTGACATTAAGCTAAATACGCGCTATGTGCCTTTTAAAAATGAATTTTTATTCTCAACTCCTGGTGACTAGTGTGTATGTGTGGACTTCGGGACACTGACACATCGTTACCTATTGAGATGATAAAACTGATTTACAATGATTTTTGAACCGTTTAAAGAATAGTTTATTCTAATTGTTTCGGCTAGACAACAATGATTTGAAATATCAAAATGTGTTTTATTTATCATTGATGCATCATGTAACCTGGTGCAGAGATGACAAAAAGTTGATGAAGTTGTAAATACAGGAATACTTAATGTTGAATTCGATCTAAAAATAAATGTCCCACTATTGTATGATGTGTTATAACAAAGTCACACAATGACGGAATCTTCAAACGGGCTGTAAATACAGTACAGTATCATGACGTCATTTTCAAAATATTGTTTTATAATTAATTGCCAATGGGGTTTGGCTATACATAAATATTTCGATTGAAATTGAATTATTGGTATGAGTCTAAACTATTTGATTCAGCTAGACCAACGTTTATGAAAATTCTGAGCGTTCTTTGGAAATTTTCCCGAACCCAATTGTTTTGGTGCGGAATCCGATAAGACTGAGGTAAGCATCCCAAAATTTGGGAAAATTTTGTGCGCCTAAGGCGGATAAGAGGAACGAAAAAAAATTATTCCGACAAGCAGTACTTAATAAGTACAGGGCATAACGGACTAATTATCCTCTGTGTCCGTAAGTCATGACGGTTAGCGAATGAATTTCTGTATAACCTTTTTGAAAATGAAAGTTCATAGTCTATATGACTCCTCAGCATGATTTGAAAATTTTAACTCTGGTGAGTGATGTTTTGGGTAGCATGTGATGATGAGTATGAAAGGTGTAAGGTGTAAGGTAAAATTTCGGGGACGAAATTCTTAGAAGAAGGGGTGAATGTGACAACCCGAGAATTTATAAGATTTTAAATGATTAAATAAAGGTTAAGGAATAAAACCTAGATGGAAATTTGAGGATTTAGTTAAAAAATTTAAAGAAGAACCTAAATGATTTATTATTTGATTGAGAATAGAGGAATTATGGGTTACAAAATTTTTAAACCCTAGAGATGAATCTATGTTTTTGATGGAATATTGAGGATAAGGTACTACGATACCTATAAAGTTTGGTGACCTAATATATAAATTAGGTATTTGAATCAAATGACTTCAAGGGTTATCTTGTATGATTATGTGAGTGTGAGTGTTTATAACTCATTAAGCCAAATATGATTATTTAGTTAATAAACTATTAGAATATGTGATTGATTATGTGGATTATGTGTATGATTAAATAAATATACATTATATAATGTGTATACATTTATTTTGTATATAGAGATAATTAAGAATATGTATATATCAAAAATGTTGAGCATTAGTTCTAGTGATAATAGATTTAATGGACTAAGATGATTGTATGGCCCAAGGAATTGTATAAGTAGCCCAATTGTTTATTTAAGAATTGGACTGGTAGCTAATTTGATTTAATAGCAATTAAAGTTGATAAGTAGCCCAATATATTATGTATAGGGCAAGTATAGTGGTGACCCAATTTAATTAATGGAGGAAGCCCAAGCTCATTTTATTAGTAAGTAAACTAAGAAAAGTGCAAGCCCAAAAATATATTTGAGTAGCCCAATTGGTGGCCCAATGGACTGAGGACCTATTGGACATTAAGTAAGCAATTTGGGTCTTTAAAATAAAACCAATTAGGGCCCAAGAAGGCCTTAGGGCCGAAATTATGGAGAAGAAACAAGGGGGAGCGTATGTAATGATGATAGTAGTTTTAGTTGGTGAACTAACACCTTAGGTGTCCAATTTCTATTTAGCCACCAACTTTAACCAAGTTTTCAAGTAACATTTGGAGTGCAAGCAAACTTAAACATGATGAGAAAGAGAGTGTGGGAGATTATGATAGATATACACTTTATATCTATTCATTTTTACTAACAAAACAAATCAAATATATCCTTTACTTTTCATTTCATTTCATTCTTTTCTCTTTCATCTCATAACCTAACAAAAAGCAAGAGAGAGGGGGGGGGGGGAGGTTCGGCCATGAGGGAAAGGAGAGAGGGAGGAGAGTTTTGATGTTTCATAATTTCCTAATCAAGTAATAGGAAGAAGGAGAGGAAGGAATCAAGCTAAGGTATAAAGAATTTTTATTTGTGTAGTCTAATTCCTTCTTGATTTGATTGAGTTTGATTTTTGTAAAGTTTCGATTTTGAGGCTGAAAAACCTTGGATCTATGTGTTTAATAGTGTTTCATGTTTAAATCTAAACCTTTTGATGATCAAAAGTTAGATCTAAAGTATGAAATAGAAAATAAGTTTTTCAAAAGTGAGAAAACCTAATTTTTCTTAGCCTTGGTTGTATTTATCTTGTGTTTGATGATTATTTGAGGTATGAGATCATGGATCATGGTAGGTCCATGAATATATTTGGTATTAGTTTATGTTATGATGTTTGATGATGGATTATGTTGGTTATTAGGTGGGAATATGGAAGATTTCTTAAAAATCACAAGTAATGAAAAATAGATTTTTGTGAAAACGAAGTGTGAAACGAAAACGACCATATCTCTCTTAATATTTTGAATTTTTGAGTGTAGTCAATTTTTAGAGTTAGATATGTAAGTCTTTTAACTTTTTCAAGTAGAATCTCTTAAAAAGGAGTTATAGATTTTCGTGTGGACGGATTTTAGCAAAGGAAGTAAAATCTGAAAATTGAAGAAAAGTAGGCTGTCTGGGAATTTAAGGGGCTGTTTCGGCCACTTAAGTTATGAAATAAAATTATGCATTTTGGGACATTAAAATATATGTTATAAACTAGCTTGTGTCCTAAAATGAGCTCATTCCGACTTAAATTGAGCAAGTTATGACTATTTTAATATTTGGGTTTTTTCCGACGAAAAACTGCTATAACTGGAATTCTATAACTCCGATGGCCACGAAATTTAAACTAGAAGCTCACAATAACATGTATAAGATCCCGCCAAGAGTTGGGAATTTTTGAGTTAAGCGTGAGGTAGTTATTTTCTTAAGAAATTAACTAGAAACGGATTTTTGAAAAATACTTAAGGGAGTTGAAAAATTCCAGAAAATTATTTTTGTGTATGAAATATATGTATGTATTTGGACAAAGAATGAAAAAATAATAAATTGATTTGGTATTTTCGTGAATAGGAATTTCAGCTTCCTGAAATGAACAATTCAGGATGCTGAAATGGAAACTGAAATGTCAGGAAGAGGAAACAGTTTGGTTTCAGATTACTAAAATGAGATATTAAGTCTCTTGAATAGTAAACAGTTTATCGAGTTATAATAATAACTTAGTAAGTGATTAAGTATTAAGTCTAAAAGTAGTACAGTCGTATTCTGCAATAGTTAATGTATAGTAGCTGAGCTAAACGACTCCTTCATATGAGGAAGGGATCTACGAATTGGTAACCGATCTAACTCGCTGTGAAAACAGTGTAGACAAGACGAAAGCTAATTTGTTAGTTGTTTGTGAAAAACCGCTCAGTATAATATTTTGAATACTATTAAAAACTCGATGTGTGCTAGGTTTAGACTTGTGTATATGTATAGTATTAAGGTATCTAATATTTGATTATGTGGTTAAGTGTTAGATGGTTTACTTTTCAAGTAATAGTATTATGGGATGAGGTATGTTATACTAATTGAAAGATCAAATCTTATAACTGATAGGTTTTTTCAATGAGGAGATTAAATTAGATTGCTTAATGGTAATCAACGAATCAGGCAAGTTTTCTAACTAGAACTCGAGTTGTTATTGTAAAGCATGTTCGTGATTAATCATTGTTGATTATATCACATCTATGATTTATTTATTAGCACGTTGTGCATATTGTTTATGTTCATCAGGTATGAAAGGCTGATCACCTTCATTACCCTAAGGTTCAGTTACATTTGTTCATGTTCATTGTTGGCCATTCATTATTATTGTCTCGATCATTCAGTTATGTAAATTGATTCATGTTCTTTCACCAATATTATATTGTTGAAAGTTTGTCAACTTATTATTCTTTTCAATCATGATATATCTTCATTTGAACTTAAACTTGCAGGGCAAACTTGTTGCTCACCCTTGCTATATCATGATAAACATTTCAGGTTTAAAGACGAAACTTCTAACACAGTCAAAGGCAAAGACAAGTTCCGGGATTGAATTATTATACGGTTAAAATGATAATAGTATTGGATACAAATGACATTGTATGTCGTGTAGAATATGTGTATTAAGTTACGGTTTCAGACCTTGGGAATTATGTTGTAATAAGTTTATGTATAAACAATTTATGTTTATATCTTCCGCAATAGTTAGAGAAATGATGTATCGTAACATACCAGGTCCGAGGTCTGGGAACCCGGATTTGGGGGCGTCACAGTTGGTATCAGAGCTGTAGGTTATAAACCTTAGGTAGGGGTACCTTAGGCTATAACCACAGGGATGAGGATAAGGAATAAACTCAAATAGAGTTTAAGTTCTAAGCGATGAATTTGGGCACGGTAATAATAAGTCAATAAAATTCAAAGAAGAATCCTGACAAGTAATAAACATACAGAGTTACCTAACTCTGATAATAAAGATGAACAGTAGTAATGAATAGATAGAGTTTAACAGACTAAAAGTATAAAGGGAAAGAAGATCGTAAAACAAAACGATCATAACATATAAAAGAATCGTAATATAATACGATTATAATATGATATCACAACGTGATCTAATGAGGTCATAAAAAGGACAGATGATCAATCAAATGGTTGAAAACTTTATAGCAGAATTGATGTATGATAGTGGTACTATGATATAGTACGAGTTAAACTCAGGAAAGAGTTGTTGTATTGTAGATACGGATTAAATGAAATTCGTATCGAGTATTGAGGGAGCTAAGATTATGTGGAATTTCAATTGAGGACTCATGTGATAGCTGAGTTGTACAAACCTTTGTATGGGCGGGGGTTTTGTGCTTGGTCTAACAACTACTTAGTTTATCACATTGATAATCATTGAAATGTCAATGTCGCGCTATTCGCTATATGTATGATGAGAAGGTAATTCTTTTCTCATGTGTATAACAGATAGATAGAGAATATAAGATTAGTTGCGAGTTCTTAAAACTCATACTTATGGTAAGTTCGTGACTCATAATTATATAAAATATTTTGAACCCCTCAACGAATGGACGCCAATGGTCTGTCTAGGATAAGTTCTTAAACTCATATGATTGTGAAAAGTTCCTGAACTCATAACGTGTGGTAAATTTGACGAACTGGGTATAATTAAGTGTGAATGGAGTATTAAGGATAATAGAAATAGATAGACTGATTAAGCAATGGATCATTAGTGGAAGCGTAGGTATTCTAAATCTTCTAACTATGCTAGACTTCAAAATTTTTGACATTAAGCTAAATACGCGCTATGTGCCTTTTAAAAATGAATTTTTATTCTCAACTCCTGGTGACTAGTGTGTATGTGTGGACTTCGGGACACTGACACATCGTTACCTATTGAGATGATAAAACTGATTTACAATGATTTTTGAACCGTTTAAAGAATAGTTTATGCTAATTGTTTCGGCTAGACAACAATGATTTGAAATATCAAAATGTGTTTTATTTATCATTGATGCATCATGTAACCTGGTGCAGAGATGACAAAAAGTTGATGAAGTTGTAAATACAGGAATACTTAATGTTGAATTCGATCTAAAAATCATTGTCCCATTATTGTATGATGTGTTATAACAAAGTCACACAATGACGGAATCTTCAAACGGGCTGTAAATACAGTACAGTATCATGACGTCATTTTCAAAATATTTTTTTATAATTAATTGCCAATGGGGTTTGGCTATACATAAATATTTCGATTGAAATTGAATTATTGGTATGAGTCTAAACTATTTGATTCAGCTAGACCAACGTTTATGAAAATTCTGAGCGTTCTTTGGAAATTTTCCCGAACCCAATTGTTTTGGTGCGGATTCCGATAAGACTGAGGTAAGCATCCCAAAATTTGGGAAAATTTTGTGCGCCTAAGGCGGATAAGAGGAACGAAAAAAAATTATTCCGACAAGCAGTACTTAATAAGTACAGGGCATAACGGACTAATTATCCTCTGTGTCCGTAAGTCATGACGGTTAGCGAATGAATTTCTGTATAACCTTTTTAAAAATGAAAGTTCATAGTCTATATGACTCCTCAGCATGATTTGAAAATTTTAACTCTGGTGAGTGATGTTTTGGGTAGCATGTGATGATGAGTATGAAAGGTGTAAGGTGTAAGGTAAAATTTCGGGGACGAAATTCTTAGAAGAAGGGGTGAATGTGACAACCCGAGAATTTATAAGATTTTAAATAATTAAATAAAGGTTAAGGAATAAAACCTAGATGGAAATTTGAGGATTTAGTTAAAAAATTTAAAGAAGAACCTAAATGATTTATTATTTGATTGAGAATAGAGGAATTATGGGTTACAAAATTTTTAAACCCTAGAGATGAATCCATGTTTTTGATGGAATATTGAGGATAAGGTACTACGATACCTATAAAGTTTGGTGACCTGATATATAAATTAGGTATTTGAATCAAATGACTTCAAGGGTTATCTTGTATGATTATGTGAGTGTGAGTGTTTATAACTCATTAAGCCAAATATGATTATTTAGTTAATAAACTATTAGAATATGTGATTGATTATGTGGATTATGTGTATGATTAAATAAATATACATTATATAATGTGTATACATTTATTTTGTATATAGAGATAATTAAGAATATGTATATATCAAAAATGTTGAGCATTAGTTCTAGTGATAATAGATTTAATGGACTAAGATGATTGTATGGCCCAAGGAATTGTATAAGTAGCCCAATTGTTTATTTAAGAATTGGACTGGTAGCTAATTTGATTTAATAGCAATTAAAGTTGATAAGTAGCCCAATATATTATGTATAGGGCAAGTATAGTGGTGACCCAATTTAATTAATGGAGGAAGCCCAAGCTCATTTTATTAGTAAGTAAACTAAGAAAAGTGCAAGCCCAAAAATATATTTGAGTAGCCCAATTGGTGGCCCAATGGACTGAGGACCTATTGGACATTAAGTAAGCAATTTGGGTCTTTAAAATAAAACCAATTAGGGCCCAAGAAGGCCTTAGGGCCGAAATTATGGAGAAGAAACAAGGGGGAGCGTATGTAATGATGATAGTAGTTTTAGTTGGTGAACTAACACCTTAGGTGTCCAATTTCTATTTAGCCACCAACTTTAACCAAGTTTTCAAGTAACATTTGGAGTGCAAGCAAACTTAAACATGATGAGAAAGAGAGTGTGGGAGATTATGATAGATATACACTTTATATCTATTCATTTTTACTAACAAAACAAATCAAGTATATCCTTTACTTTTCATTTCAGTTCATTCTTTTCTCTTTCATCTCATAACCTAACAAAAAGCAAGAGAGAGAGGGGGGGGGAGGTTCGGCCATGAGGGAAAGGAGAGAGGGAGGAGAGTTTTGATGTTTCATAATTTCCTAATCTTGTAATAGGAAGAAGGAGATGAAGGAATCAAGCTAAGGTATAAAGGATTTTTATTTGTGTAGTCTAATTCCTTCTTGATTTGATTGAGTTTGATTTTTGTAAAGTTTTGATTTTGAGGCTGAAAAACCTTGGATCTATGTGTTTAATAGTGTTTCATGTTTAAATCTAAACCTTTTGATGATCAAAAGTTAGATCTAAAGTATGAAATAGAAAATAAGTTTTTCAAAAGTGAGAAAACCTAATTTTTCTTAGCCTTGGTTGTATTTATCTTGTGTTTGATGATTATTTGAGGTATGAGATCATGGATCATGGTAGGTCCATGAATATATTTGGTATTAGTTTATGTTATGATGTTTGATGATGGATTATGTTGGTTATTAGGTGGGAATATGGAAGATTTCTTAAAAATCACAAGTAATGAAAAATAGATTTTTGTGAAAACGAAGTGTGAAACGAAAACGACCATATCTCTCTTAATATTTTGAATTTTTGAGTGTAGTCAATTTTTAGAGTTAGATATGTAAGTCTTTTAACTTTTTCAAGTAGAATCTCTTAAAAAGGAGTTATAGATTTTCGTGTGGACGGATTTTAGCAAAGGAAGTAAAATCTGAAAATTGAAGAAAAGTAGGCTGTCTGGGAATTTAAGGGGCTGTTTCGGCCACTTATGTTATGAAATAAAATTATGCATTTTGGGACATTAAAATATATGTTATAAACTAGCTTGTGTCCTAAAATGAGCTCATTCCGACTTAAATTGAGCAAGTTATGACTATTTTAATATTTGGGTTTTTCCGACGAAAAACGCTATAACTGGAATTCTATAACTCCGATGGCCACGAAATTTAAACTAGAAGCTCACAATAACATGTATAAGATCCCGCCAAGAGTTGGGAATTTTTGAGTTAAGCGTGAGGTAGTTATTTTCTTAAGAAATTAACTAGAAACGGATTTTTGAAAAATACTTAAGGGAGTTGAAAAATTCCAGAAAATTATTTTTGTGTATGAAATATATGTATGTATTTGGACAAAGAATGAAAAAATAATAAATTGATTTGGTATTTTCGTGAATAGGAATTTCAGCTTCCTGAAATGAACAATTCAGGATGCTGAAATGGAAACTGAAATGTTAGGAAGAGGAAACAGTTTGGTTTCAGATTACTAAAATGAGATATTAAGTCTCTTGAATAGTAAACAGTTTATCGAGTTATAATAATAACTTAGTAAGTGATTAAGTATTAAGTCTAAAAGTAGTACAGTCGTATTCTGCAATAGTTAATGTATAGTAGCTGAGCTAAACGACTCCTTCATATGAGGAAGGGATCTACGAATTGGTAACCGATCTAACTCGCTGTGAAAACAGTGTAGACAAGACGGAAGCTAATTTGTTAGTTGTTTGTGAAAAACCGCTCAGTATAATATTTTGAATACTATTAAAAACTCGATGTGTGCTAGGTTTAGACTTGTGTATATGTATAGTATTAAGGTATCTAATATTTGATTATGTGGTTAAGTGTTAGATGGTTTACTTTTCAAGTAATAGTATTATGGGATGAGGTATGTTATACTAATTGAAATATCAAATCTTATAACTGATAGGTTTTTTCAATGAGGAGATTAAATTAGATTGCTTAATGGTAATCAACGAATCAGGCAAGTTTTCTAACTAGAACTCGAGTTGTTATTGTAAAGCATGTTCGTGATTAATCATTGTTGATTATATCACATCTATGATTTATTTATTAGCACGTTGTGCATATTGTTTATGTTCATCAGGTATGAAAGGCTGATCACCTTCATTACCCTAAGGTTCAGTTACATTTGTTCATGTTCATTGTTGGTCATTCATTATTATTGTCTCGATCATTCAGTTATGTAAATTGATTCATGTTCTTTCACCAATATTATATTGTTGAAAGTTTGTCAACTTATTATTCTTTTCAATCATGATATATCTTCATTTGAACTTAAACTTGCAGGGCAAACTTGTTGCTCACCCTTGTTATATCATGATAAACATTTCAGGTTTAAAGACGAAACTTCGAACACAGTCAAAGGCAAAGACAAGTTCCGGGATTGAATTATTATACGGTTAAAATGGTAATAGTATTGGATACAAATGACATTGTATGTCGTGTAGAATATGTGTATTAAGTTACGGTTTCAGACCTTGGGAATTATGTTGTAATAAGTATATGTATAAACAATTTATGTTTATATCTTCCGCAATAGTTAGAGAAATGATGTATCGTAACATACCAGGTCCGAGGTCTGGGAACCCGGATTTGGGGGCGTCACAGTCTTAGTTAGTAGATTGTTTTATTGATACATTCAAGCATGCTTGTTCACTGAAAATGCTATTTGTGACGAACAAGATTTTTGTAATTTAATGTGAATATTTATTGAATTAAATAAATATCAATGATTTAATTATTGAGTTAAATAATTAATTGATGAAATTATGGTAGATTAATTTAATTATATGCGTCACGTTAGTTAAATTAATGTGGTGAATTTTATATTCAAAGTATGTATTTAGTTGAGCTTATTTGATTAATATATTAATTAATAAGCATAATGTTATTCTAATTAATTTAATAATTAATTAGAGATTTAATGATTTGACATAATTAATAAATAAGAATTTTAATTATGTGACTATGTGAATTATTGTGGAATTATGCAATTTTATTTAATTGATTTAAATAGGATTATTGATTAATTAAAAGTGTGACATTATTAAACTATATTATAGTAAGTTAGTTAAATTAATGGGAAAGGAAGAATAAAAGGGGCAAGCAAACAAAGCCTTATTGGGGGTTGGGGTCAGTTAACCCATTATGGGATTAACGGACGACTCATAACTCCACTATTATATACGTATATCATATTAGTGGTATATCATATATCATATATTACATTCATCAGTTAAGAAAGTAAAGAGAAAACACAGAGAGAAAAAGAGAGAAATTGAGAGAAAAGACTTGAGAATTAGTTAGAGAAGAGATTGAAGATATTAGTTGCATCATCATCACTAACTAGCAAGGGTAATTCTTTCTCCTACGTTTTTAAATTCAAGTTCTTACAGTTTTCATTAACGTATTCTTAAAAAGTTCTCTGTGAATGACTAATTTGATGATTAATGCATGATATGGTTTTATATGTGTTATTATATGATCATAACATGTTTTATATCATGTATGCATGATTTAAAGTAATAAATTTCATACAATTATGCTTGATTTGATTTTATAAAAGTCACAGAGTAGAAAAGTTGTATATATGGCCATACGACCCTTATGTACAATTTTTATACTATGAATCGATGATTTAACTTTGAATTAGCACTTGCATATAATTGTACACGTTTATACGAACAAAACAGAAGTTAAACGAACGGATTCGGTGTTATAACGAATCCGTAAAGTTAAATTTCGTGATTTTCCTTCAAAACATGATAAAGTATAAACACAGTGAAATTAGATGCCTTGGATTGTGTGATTACATGATTTAGAATGCTAAGATCATGCTAGAAATGTTGTATAGTGTTTATGTGAAGTCCATATTTCATGGGTAGCAATTAAATTGTTGTGGTAGCTTTTATTCTGGGCCTGGTTCTCTGTTATTCGTGAACTGCAGATTCTGAAAATGGCGTTTGGAGCTGCAGCGCCAACTTTAAGCCTAAGAGTGGGGCTGCAGCGCCAGTGGAGCTGCAGCGCCAGACTTAAGCTTAAAGTCCGAGCTGCAGCGCCAGTGGAGCTGCAGCGCCATTTTTAGTTCAAATGGTGGAGCTGCAGCGCCACTTGGTAATTTTTCCCAAAAATGAGATTTTAATTATTCAAGTTCAGAAAATGTAATTGGAACCTAATGTAATAAACATGAAGACATGATTAAACATATAATAAGAGGTTAATAACTTATATTACGTGAGTAATTAATAAGTTAATTACATGACTTGAATCGTTAATTGTATAGTCCAATAACGTGCTCAAGACCGATGTGTGTGATTCGATACGTATATCGAGTTATTGATTAATGTGTATTGTGAACGTATTGATATATAGGATTTAATAAAGAACGTGAATTATAAATTGTAGCTTGTGCAAGAGGCAAGTTTCCTATCCTTAAACTTGTTTAATATTTTGCAAGTTTCCTAAACTCAAATCTTACTTTTACATTGAGCAAGTTCTTATCCTTGTTTATTCAAGTTGAGATTTTCATATGAGATATTACTATTTTTTTTAAGCATGATTCAGCTATACAATACTTATTCGATTGTATACTCTCGAGATTTACCATTCAAGTTGAATATCGATGATATTGTTGAACTTATAGGACTAGTGAACCCTTATTTATTCGACTAGTCCATAGTTGATGTACGTTCTAAATTCTAGAATACTTATTGAGCTTATCCAAACCAAACTTCCTTTGGTGCGGACTCTGATGTCAAAACTGAGATGAACAACCCTTTAATAGGGGATTATTTACGCTTTAGCGTTGAGATATTGTGCACAGTATGGTACTAAGGGCTGATCCCCCTAAGTACGAGAAGTAGAGTCCATAGTCTTATGACTGTTAAAGGTTTAAAGCATAAACACTTTACAACCTAGGACATAGTTCAAGGTCTTATGACCCTCAGATGTTCTTTTGATTCCTATTATTTATCCTCGAGTCAGAAGTTGAGTTTCTTTATTCAGATGTCTTTGATTTACTCGCATGTTATTATATTGTTGTCATATTATTATACTTGTGGGCAATCGTGCTCACTCTTGCGTAATAATAACATTGCAGTTAAGAACGAAAGGTCCGACAAGCCTTCTACTAGCAAGGGCAAAGGCAAAGTCAACAAGTGATGAAGACTTGTTGTTTATTTTAATTGTTATGTTTCAGACTTATATTAGAGTTATGTAAGACTTATTTATTTTTTTATGTTCCGCACAGATGTTTAAGGTTAGTAAGACCTGGGATTTATTTTATTTATTACTTAGATGTTGTAACCCCATAAGGGGAGGATTTAATTCTATTTATTGCATGGTTTGCATTTACTATGGGTAGATAGATAGATGATATTCGTACAGTGAACACCAAGTCCCGTGGAATTGAAGTACCCGGATTTAGGGGTGTCACTGGTTGGTATCAGAGCCGTAGGTTATGAACCTTAGGTTGGGGGAAAACCTTAGGATAGTAGCCTTTTTAGAGATCGAGAACATAGTAATGATAACTCTTATCGAGTTCTAAGAAAGATAATAACTTACTTTATGTGTTGTGTGCTTATACTTATATATTCGAGTATCGATTAGCATCACGTAATTACTAAAACTTAAAATTTTATTTATCAGGATGACAGATGCTGGAGAACCTAGTCAGTCCAGGGACCTTGTACCCCTAGAGGCTAGAGAGGAGGAGCCCCGAGATATTCACGTAGTCTGGGAGCAGTTAGTCCAACGAGAGCCATCACCCTTGATCACAGTCATTGGTCAGGAGTATGTGCCGGTGACTGATTCAGATGAGGACTCTGAGGAAGACCCTGAGGAGATTGAGGTTCAGGCTGAGGCAGCCGTAGAGGAGGAGGAAGACCCTGAAGAGTTCGCGCCGAGCTCTATCAGTGCTGAGATGTATGATGAGCTGTATGACCGTAACATAGAGTTACGTGATACTGTTCAGGAGCTGAAGGATACTGTTCAGGAGCTGAGGGAGCGGTCGGTTACTCAACAGTCTACCATCGAGCTGAGGGATGGAGAGGTTGAGGCTCTTCACACACGTTTGGGAAATGTAGAGTGGAATTTGGTTCACGAGAAAGGCCAAACTGAGCAGAAGTCAGAGGAAATAGAGGAATTGAAGAATGAACTGAAAGAGAAATTAGCAAGGCTGGCCATAGCAGAGGAGGCTTGGGTAAGGGAATCACGACGAGCAGATCTCGCAGAAGATAATTGTCGGGCGAAGAAGGCCAAGCTTGAAGAGACGTACTCTACACTTCAGTATGCAATTGACGAGGCCCAGGATCGGGTTATGAGGTACCCAATTCAGTTCGAAGGACTACCGTCGTACATGCTAGATCGCAGGACGATGTCCCGAATTATGGAAGAAGAGCGTGGCAAAGCTGTTCGTCGCCTTAATGGGCAGTGATAGGAACATTTGATTTTGTAAAACCTATCTGATAGTTAATTCCAATGTGTTTATAAACAGAGGAATATTTTATGTTTTAAATCCTGTAGATTCCTTATCTCGGGATAGTTGATGTAAATAGCAGTGATGCTATCGTATTATGTTAAAACTTTTGATTTAGTAATATATCAGAGTTTAATTGAGATAATATGTTGACTGATTGTGTCTAAATGTTTAAGTTAAGCCTTAAATATTTAAAAGATTGAATAAAGTTCTAATAAGCGTATATCTTAACAGAAATATGCCGCCAAGGAGAAGACCAAACCGTAGATCGGCCCAGGAAGGGTCAACTAACAACAACAACGACGCCAATGCTAACCCTGTTCAACAGTTGGCAAACTTACTTGCTGGAGCGCTTAACAACCAATCTCAAGCTCCACCGAACACAACGTTCAAGGACTTCAAGGCGGTGGGACCGCCAGAGTTTAAAGGCACCATGAACCCGATAGAAGCTCAAACCTGGGTCATGGAGATGGAAAAAGTTTTCGACGTCGCCAGAGTCAGAGAAGACCAAAAAACAGCCTATGCAACGTTCATGCTGAAATCCGAGGCCAGCTATTGGTGGCAAGCGAATAAGGTCCGGGGAGGTGAAGGTGTGATTACCTGGGAGAGGTTTAAGGAGATGTTCTTCGAGATGTAATTTCCGACCAGTTCGCAGAATCAAATGGAAATTCAGTTTCTAGACCTGAAACAGGGAAATATGTCCGTACCAGAATATGCGGCGAAATTCAATGAGTTGGCTAGGTTTGCCACGTATCAAGTGCACACCGATCAGAGGAAGGCAAGGAGGTTTGAGCAGGGCCTGAAGCCCTGGTTATATAGCAAGGTGTCAATGTTCCAATTGAACACTTTTGCTGGGGTGTTGGAGAAGGCCATTCTCGCTGAAGGCGGGAGTGACGCTGTTACAAAGTACAATCAAGACCAAAAGAAGAAAAAGAGTGAGGGTGAAGGAGTTAACAAGGCTAGTGGTAGCAACATGGGAGGGAGTAATAATCAGAAGAGGAGGTGGAATGATAACTCATCAACTGGGAATCAGCAAGGAGGTCAAAAGAAGAGGATCGAAGCTTGTTCGACCTGCGGAAAAGCTCACCTGGGGGTCTGTTTGAAGGGAAAACGAGTATGCTACAATTGTGGTCAGGAAGGCCATATAGCACCTAACTGTCCGAACCCAAAGAAGGGCACTTGTTTCACTTGCGGCTCAAAGGACCATCTGGCAAGGGACTGTCCCAAGAAGGGATCTGGAGGGGCAGGATCAGGAGGGAACAGGGGAAACGGTGGTGGAAGTGCTCTAACTATCACGGGACCAACCGCAACCAATCGACCAACCGCCAGGACCTTCAACATGACCGTGCAGGATGCTGTACAGTCTCGCGATGTGGTGTCAGGTATCATTCCGATCAATAAAGTTAATGCTTATGTACTATTTGATTCGGGTGCTACTTGTTCATTTATATCCGATGACTTTGCTAAAAACTTAGAACTTCCTATGGACGAGTTAGAATACCCCATGAACATAGAGATTGCGAATAGAGAAGTGATCCCTGTTAAGTATGTACACAAGAACTATAGAGTAGATATTAAGGGTAACATTATGAACGTAGATCTTATCCCGATTAGACTTGGGGAATTCGATGTTATTCTGGGAATGGATTGGCTAGCCAATTATGGGGCTGTAATTGATTGCCAGAGAAAGTGTATTAACCTTATGACCCTGTCAAAGGTTGTGTTTTATGGCAGCAAATCGCCTAGACAATGGAGTTGTCTGACGATGATGCAGGCCAGGAAGTTGTTAAGACAAGGCTGTGTAGGATATTTAGCCTACATAGTCGATAGTCGTAAAGAAAACCCGAAAGTGGAAGATATACCAGTCGTGAGGGACTTCATTGACGTATTTCCTGATGATCTACCAGGACTTCCGCCAGACAGAGAAGTTGAGTTTGTGATCGATTTGGCGCCAGGGACGGCCCCAATATCGAAGGCACCATACCGGATGGCTCCGGTAGAGATGAAAGAGTTGATGGTACAACTACAAGAGTTACTAGACAAGAAGTACATCCAACCGAGCGTATCGCCGTGGGGAGCGCCGGTGTTGTTTGTGAAGTAGAAGGACGGGACGATGCGGCTTTGCATCGACTATAGAGAACTGAATAAGGTCACAATTAAGAATAGATATCCATTACCAAGGATCGACGATCTGTTTGACCAATTGAAGGGTGCAAGGTACTTTTCAAAGATAGATTTGAGGAGTGGCTATCATCAGCTGAAGGTGAGGCCAGAGGATGTCCCAAAGACAGCATTTAGGACTCGATATGGTCACTATGAATTTCTGGTGATGTCATTTGGTCTAACGAATGCTCCTGCAGCATTCATGGGCTTAATGAATGGAGTGTTCAAGCCGTTTTTGGACAAATTCGTGGTGGTCTTTATCGACGATATTTTAGTATACTCAAAGACCAAGGAAGAACATGTAGAACATCTGAAGTTAACATTAGAGGCGTTGAGAAGAGAGAAGTTGTACGCTAAATTTTTGAAATGTGAATTCTGGATTGAAAGAGTGCAATTTCTTGGACATGTGATCGACAAGGATGGAATTTCGGTAGATCCCTCTAAAGTCGAAGCTGTGATGAACTGGGATCAGCCGAAAACACCGTCAGAAGTGAGGAGTTTTCTTGGATTGGCGGGTTATTATAGAAGATTCATTCAGGACTTTTCCAAGATCGCAACTCCGTTGACGAATTTGACTAGCAAATCGGTGAAATTCGTTTGGACGGAGAAGTGTGAGGAAAGTTTCCAAGAGCTTAAGAGGAGGTTGAGTTCAGCACCTGTGTTATCCCTTCCGGATGACACAGGAAATTTTGTGGTTTATAGTGATGCGTCGCATAAAGGACTTGGCTGTGTGCTTATGCAAAACGGCAGGGTCATTGCGTATGCGTCACGATAATTGAAAGACTATGAGAAAGGGTATCCGACCCATGACTTAGAGTTAGCTGCAGTGGTATTTGCATTGAAAATTTGGAGACACTATCTCTATGGGGAGAAGTGTGAAATATATACAGACCACAAGAGTCTGAAATATATTTTTACACAGAAGGACTTGAATATGCGCCAGAGAAGGTGGCTGGAGTTAATTAAGGACTATGACTGTGAAATCTTATACCATCCGGGTAAGGCTAATGTGGTTGCCGATGCCTTAAGCAGAAAGGGTCGGGAGAAATTGATGATGTTAACTGCTCAAGAGGAGTTAATTTCAGCAATGGAAAAGCTGGAATTGGAAGTGAAGTATCCGATGGAGATCGACGAGAAATTGTTTCAGATGCAAGCTGGTACAACCCTATTGGATAAAGTTAAGGCAGCTCAACTTCAGGACGAAGAATGTGAGAAGGTTAAGAAAAAGATATCTGAAGGAACCGAACCGAGATTCAAGATAGACAGTGAGGGACTACTGAGATTTGAGAATAGAGTGTGGGTACCGTCAGTGCTAGAGATTAAGGAAGACATTTTGAGCGAGGCTCATAGCTCACGGTATTCGATTCACCCCGGTAGTACCAAGATGTACCAGGATCTTCGACAGCACTTCTGGTGGCCAAATTTGAAACGAGATGTTGCTGAGTGTGTTGCAAAGTGTCTGACCTGTCAGAAAGTAAAAGCAGAACATCAGAGGCCTAGTGGTTTGCTACAACCCCTGGAAATCCCAGAATGGAAATGGGAACACATTACGATGGATTTCGTGGTTGGCCTTCCGATGACTCAGAAAGGCTACGACGCAGTATGGGTTATCGTTGACCGACTGACGAAATCAGCACACTTCCTTCCGATCAAAATCAGGTTTAACTTAGACCAGTTGGCAAGGCTATATGTGAAAGAAATTATTTCGAGGCACGGAGTTCCGGTGTCAATAGTTTCCGACAGAGATCCGCGCTTCACATCAAACTTCTGGAAACGATTACAGGAATGCATGGGGACACAATTAAGAATGAGTACGGCTTATCACCCTCAGACAGACGGGCAGAGTGAAAGAACGATCCAGACATTGGAAGATATGTTGAGAGAATGCATCATGGATTTTAAAGGAAATTGGGATGATCACCTACCGCTTGTGGAATTCGGTTACAACAACAGTTACCACTCTAGTATTGGCATGCCGCCTTACGAAGCGTTGTACGGAAGAAAATGCAGAACTCCGCTATACTGGGATGAAGTTGGCGAGAGACAATTGCTAGGTCCAGAGTTGGTACAACAGACAGCAGAGATAGTCAAAGTGATCCGGACAAGACTGGTAGCCGCTCAGGATAGGCAGAAGAAATACGCTGATCCACACCGTAAGAATATTGAGTTTGAATCGGGTAGCTTTGTATTTTTGAAAGTCTCTCCCTGGAAAGGGAAGATCAGATTCGGAAAGAAGGGAAAATTGAGCCCGAGGTTCATTGGACCCTTTGAGGTACTGCGAAGGATTGGAGAAGTTGCGTATGAGGTAGCCTTACCTCCGGCGCTAGAAAATATCCACAACGTCTTTCATGTTTCAGTTTTACGCCCCTACAAACCCGATTACAAGCATGTGATTGAATATGAACCCTTACATTTTGAAAAAGACTTATCTTATGAAGAAATTCCTGTTCAAATTATTGACAAGAAAGAACAAGTCCTCAGAAACAAAGTTATACCTTCTGTTAAGGTAATTTGGAGGAACCACAATGCTGAAGAAGCTACGTGGGAACTCGAAGAGCATATGATGAAGAATTATCCACATTTATTTACTTAATTTATGTGTATGCGATTCTGGGGACAGAATCTTTGTAAGGGGGGGAGAATGTAACGGGACGAATTTTTAATTGAACCGTGATTCTGAGGACAGAATCCTTTTAAGGGGGGAAAGATGTGACGAACAAGATTTTTGTAATTTAATGTGAATATTTATTGAATTAAATAAATATCAATGATTTAATTATTGAGTTAAATAATTAATTGACGAAATTATGGTAGATTAATTTAATTATATGTGTCACGTTAGTTAAATTAATGTGTTGAATTTTATATTCAAAGTATGTATTTAGTTGAGCTTATTTGATTAATATATTAATTAATAAGCATAATGTTATTCTAATTAATTTAATAATTAATTAGAGATTTAATGATTTGACATAATTAATAAATAAGAATTTTAATTATGTGACTATGTGAATTATTGTGGAATTATGCAATTTTATTTAATTGATTTAAATAGGATTATTGATTAATTAAAAGTGTGACATTATTAAACTATATTATAGTAAGTTAATTAAATTAATGGGAAAGGAAGAATAAAAGGGGCAAACAAACAAAGCCTTATTAGGGGTTGGGGTCAGTTAACCCATTATGGGATTAACAGACGACTCATAACTCCACTATTATATACGTATATCATATTAGTGGTATATCATATATCATATATTACATTCATCAGTTAAGAAAGTAAAGAGAAAACACAGAGAGAAAAAGAGAGAAATTGAGAGAAAAGACTTGAGAATTAGTTAGAGAAGAGATTGAAGATATTAGTTGCATCATCATCACTAACTAGCAAGGGTAATTCTTTCTCCTACGTTTTTAAATTCAAGTTCTTACAGTTTTCATTAACGTATTCTTAAAAAGTTCTCTGTGAATGACTAATTTGATGATTAATGCATGATATGGTTTTATATGTGTTATTATATGATCATAACATGTTTTATATCATGTATGCATGATTTAAAGTAATAAATTTCATACAATTATGCTTGATTTGATTTTATAAAAGTCACAGAGTAGAAAAGTTGTATATATGGTCATACGACCCTTATGTACAATTTTTATACTATGAATCGATGATTTAACTTTGAATTAGCACTTGCATATAATTGTACACGTTTATATGAACAAAACAGAAGTAAAACGAACGGATTCGGTGTTATAACGAATCCGTAAAGTTAAATTTCGTGATTTTCCTTCAAAACATGATAAAGTATGAAAACAGTGAAATTAGATGCCTTGGATTGTGTGATTACATGATTTAGAATGCTAAGATCATGCTAGAAATGTTGTATAGTGTTTATGTGAAGTCCATATTTCATGGGTAGCAATTAAATTGTTGTGGTAGCTTTTATTCTGGGCCTGGTTCTCTGTTATTCGTGAACTGCAGATTCTGAAAATGGCGTTTGGAGCTGCAGCGCCAACTTTAAGCCTAAGAGTGGGGCTGCAGCGCCAACTGTAAGCCTAAGAGTGGGGCTGCAGCGCCAGTGGAGCTGCAGCGCCAGACTTAAGCTTAAAGTCCGAGCTGCAGCGCCAGTGGAGCTGCAGCGCCATTTTTAGTTCAAATGGTGGAGCTGCAGCGCCACTTGGTAATTTTTCCCAAAAATGAGATTTTAATTATTCAAGTTCAGAAAATGTAATTGGAACCTAATGTAATAAACATGAAGACATGATTAAACATATAATAAGAGGTTAATAACTTATATTACGTGAGTAATTAATAAGTTAATTACATGACTTGAATCGTTAATTGTATAGTCCAATAACGTGCTCAAGACCGATGTGTGTGATTCGATACGTATATCGAGTTATTGATTAATGTGTATTGTGAACGTATTGATATATAGGATTTAATAAAGAACGTGAATTATAAATTGTAGCTTGTGCAAGAGGCAAGTTTCCTATCCTTAAACTTGTTTAATATTTTGCAAGTTTCCTAAACTCAAATCTTACTTTTACATTGAGCAAGTTCTTATCCTTGTTTATTCAAGTTGAGATTTTCATATGAGATATTACTATGTTTTTTAAGCATGATTCAGCTATACAATACTTATTCGATTGTATACTCTCGAGATTTACCATTCAAGTTGAATATCGATGATATTGTTGAACTTATAGGACTAGTGAACCCTTATTTATTCGACTAGTCCATAGTTGATGTACGTTCTAAATTCTAGAATACTTATTGAGCTTATCCAAACCAAACTTCCTTTGGTGCGGACTCTGATGTCAAAACTGAGATGAACAACCCTTTAATAGGGGATTATTTACGCTTTAGCGTTGAGATATTGTGCACAGTATGGTACTAAGGGCTGATCCCCCTAAGTACGAGAAGTAGAGTCCATAGTCTTATGACTGTTAAAGGTTTAAAGCATAAACACTTTACAACCTAGGACATAGTTCAAGGTCTTATGACCCTCAGATGTTCTTTTGATTCCTATTATTTATCCTCGAGTCAGAAGTTGAGTTTCTTTATTCAGATGTCTTTGATTTACTCGCATGTTATTATATTGTTGTCATATTATTATACTTGTGGGCAATCGTGCTCACTCTTGCGTAATAATAACATTGCAGTTAAGAACGAAAGGTCCGACGAGCCTTCTACTAGCAAGGGCAAAGGCAAAGTCAACAAGTGATGAAGACTTGTTGTTTATTTTAATTGTTATGTTTCAGACTTATATTAGAGTTGTGTAAGACTTATTTATTTGTTTATGTTCCGCACAGATGTTTAAGGTTAGTATGACCTGGGATTTATTTTATTTATTACTCAGATGTTGTAACCCCATAAGGGGAGGATTTAATTCTATTTATTGCATGGTTTGCATTTACTATGGGTAGATAGATAGATGATATTCGTACAGTGAACACCAAGTCCCGTGGAATTGAAGTACCCGGATTTGGGGGTGTCACACTATTACCGACAAGCTGATCTTTGATGCCATAGTAAGGTAAGCTGACATCCAGGTTATCATATGAGTAAACATCACCGCTGCTTGAATGTCCGTGTTAAAGAGAGAGAGATTTTACAAGATCTCTGGACTCTTTTTCTTTGGACAAGTAATAAAATCCACCAGAAGCACCAAAATGGGATAAAAACAAGTACACACTCAATATACAAAAGCAGGGAAATAAAAGGCACACTTATTTCCAAGAACTCAAACACTCGCCCAATACTAAGAGGCTCCCAAAACAAAGCCTACACTACGATCCTAACAAAAACTTACCAAAAAGTACTTCAGCTTTTCATTTTACACTTCTGTACATTTTAATTCACACCAAAGATAAAAGACATTTTGAGAGGACAATACAAAACAAATGAGGTCATAAGAAAGAAAAGAATGGATGTAGGTTTCACCGTCATCGTCATGTAAAAATAAAAAGAGAATCAAAAGATTTAGTCTATATTCTACAAAAGCATTGATTACAAATGCGTAAGGGAGGACAATAATTAAATATTTGAAACCTACAACAGGTTACCTTTAGTAAATCCCCCCGAAATATTTCGTCTTTTCTTTCTGTTTCATACAAATTAGTATTAACCCTGTTTTTGTTCAACATTCTCTGAATTTACTACTCAAATTCAATTTAACATATCAAAGGAATATCTAAATTTGCCAAAACCAGATGAATTAACCAAACCGTGTTCTAACATTTAGCCTACCATAACAGAGATCTATTTGGAACATCAGCATCTAAACTAAGAAACTATAATGATTAATGAAGCTGACAGTCTTCATTTTTTCAATCAATTCCACTCTTTACTGGATAATAGCAAATAACTTAGAAGATTCCTGTGACATCAAATTAACATCAGAAAGACTTTAAGAAAAAAATTTGTAACAAGTAAAACGATGCATATGAGGTGTAATCAGAAACTTGGAAACAGGAAAAAATGATTAAGCACACCACTTACATTCTTTACAGGAAATATGCATCATTGAAACAAATGGTACTCTTTCCAATGGTAGATAAATATAAGAAGTACGCTTGCCCATCTTTAATTTCCAACCAGCAAATCTAATTTCTTATTCAATCCCCTTCAGAGTTTCAGTTCATACCACACGCCTAATATAAGCAAAGTCTTGCGAAAATGAAACTTCACATTTTTTCAGCAGTTCCAGCTTGCTCTTTGGGTTATAAATTGATAGACTCCACGGCACGCTTACGTGAGGTGGTCGTCGCCCCGATCGTTTCTAGCAAAGTTGTTGGGTGAATTGCTTGCAACACCTTAACCCCTCGCCTATATGTAGACGGTAATCTTGGTACAATTGCTCGCGTTCGAAAATCTGCGTTGAATGGACACTAACGACAGATTGACCCCTCGCTTATATTGAAGCGATAATCTCAGTACAATCAACGATTGATGCGGTAGAAGACGTCACACACAACTATGTATTGTTGTATGATAAGTCAAAGTTGAATCTCAAAGAAAAAACTAAGAAAATAACTTAGGAATTCTTCAAAGAACCAAAAGTAAAGAATAACCTCACAAGTATATTGAATAATGAATAATGTCTATCTATTACATCAACTTGAACCTCTATTTATACTATTCAAAATAATTCAAATCCTAATAACAATAGTAACAAATTATCCTAATCCTAATAGGAATTCCAAACCAATGTAGAATAGAACCATAAACCAATAGAAACTTATTTAGAATGCAAATCTATCTAAAAAGAAATCTTAATTACAATAGAATTTTAAAAACTTTGTCGCGTTGGAATCAAACTGAAAGTCCCCGTCAGTTGAATAACTTGTTGTAGCCTTTCTTCAATTGGATCCGTGATTTAAATTAACTGATTCCTTGTATCCGTGTGGTTCATTTTTCATTGCTGAATTGGAATGTAATATAATATGCCACTTATGTTCACATGCTTGCAATGACCACATGACTATATAATCTGAATATACAATTCGTGGCTAAGTGATGATGGCCATATATGACTTAATTGTGTAACCTGCTAGGAGTGATGGCTTTGTGATGTTTAATATGTAAAAGGCGGCCCACATGTAATATTAAGTTGCTGGTCCATGGGCTTTGTTTGCTAAGATGATTATTAAGCTTGACCCACGTAAATGATATCCCATAATATTAGACCCACTATGCTCCATATAAAATTCGTACATGAACTGAATTGAATGGGTCAATTGGGTCAGCCCAATAATACTTGAATTGTACTCTCTTGAATAATTTTTAGTCCAAACTTCTTGATTTGCTTGACGAATCCTTGTAACTTGAATTGAGTTATTATCGTTGATGCGAGCCTGGTCAGAATTGTATCATTCCCCTCCTCTTGAAAAGGATTTGTCCTCAAATCTGACATCCCCTCATCTCGAAAAGAATATATCCACAAAATTGATCTTACATAAAAACAAACCAAGTTAGTAACACCAAACAAATTATAACCACAAATCTCACCTGTTAAATTAAATGAATAAGCAATATCAGCAACGCAAGCAAGAATTTGAAAAGCTCTATCTCCTCCTGGGTCAAATATCAGTATGAAGAACTCTTCATGTATCACAAACTCCCATTCACGAATTCCCGGATCAAAAATGAATCTTATGATCTCGATCATTCTAAACAAAACCATGTCAATGATCCTGGGTAAAATGTTAACTTTTGAAACTCATCACATCACATAAGTCCATACACCTGAATTCCTGGATCAAAAATCAATTTGATGATCTCATCCCTTCGCAGAAACACATTCCTCAATACACCTGGTTAAATATCAATATTTGAAACTTGACATGCTTCTCACACAAACTCTCTTCAATTCCTGAATTAAACACAAAACAAAACAAATCAACAGACTCTTTTTGTCTAATCACAAAGAAATCAAATAACTCAAAATCATATGCATAGTTTACTAAAATAATATTCAAAACACTTCCCTATAGACTCTCAATGCATTGATCGAATTGAATTGCACGATCCATGATTCCCTTGATGAATATAATATTATCACGAATCTGCAAAACACAGCCAACCTTTCTCTTTCCATTGACATTAACAAAGTCAAAATCACATAATACCACCAATGGAATAAAAAGGTCACAATCACAAGTTGAAAATTCAATAGCACTATTATCCGGATGACGCACAAACTTAACACATGCTAAATAATTTTTCAAAGTGTTGACAACAAAGGGAATATCATCAAAACAGATAATAAAAAAAATTCTCATAAAAGATCGCAAAATATGGTTCAACATACGCAATGCAATAGCTAACCCGAATGATCTAGCTAGACACACATATAATCCATACTTCACCCCAATTTGATGATAAACACTTTTCAAATCAATACCAGATGATAGCAAATCATTCAATAAAAATTTCTTGATCGAAAAAACATGATCACTACCATTGTCAACTAACGACAAGTCATTTACAGATTGACTAGCATAAAACCTTAACTCAACACATGGATAAGAAATCCTAGAATGAATTTCATGCAAGTAAGCACATCGAAAACAAGAATATATATCATGATCATAAACTAACTCAACAAATATCAAGTATCCGCCATAACTTATGATAAAGATGATTCTACCCTCAAAATAGCTAACAACAAATTTTTCAATGGAAGCATGCAAAACATGTTTTAAATAACTCATGAAAACACTAGATGCATCAGTTAATCTAACAAAATAACTAACCACCTATATAACTCACATGCTAAAATAATTTTCCATTTATCACAATCTCTTACGCTAAATTGATTAGGCTTTATCATCACATGATCATTATCACATGTAGATAAAACATAAGAACTATGCAATTTATTAAACATATTATCTAAACAAAGAAAAGAATAACGATACTTGTTTACCAATTCAAAATCGATGTACAAATTCGTTGTCCCATCCTCCTTAGGTACTATGATCTCATAAATAGCACATGACCTCATGTTCGCTTCTACGATACCCTTCTCCATCAACTCTCCAACTTGCCTTGGCAACTCTGTTGTTTCCTTGGAAATACTATCAGCTGATTGGTCTGGAATGATAGCACGGGGTATATCATCAACAACCTGCACAAGAGGCAAAGCAGAACTAGACAAAGAAGAATCATTAGTGTTAGTATTTAAAAGTGCTGTCTCGTACGAATGTACAGTCATTGGCTTTTTAAAATACAACTCACTTTTTAACTCACTCTCTTCGTTATGTTCACCCTCTCGTTTGTTTTTCTCTCGTTTATTTTCAATCTCAATCTTTTCATTCTCTATTTTATTTTCTCTCTCATTCTTTTCAAACTTTTCTTTCTCACTATCAATTTTTTGAACAATTTCTTTATGTCGATTTTTTTCTTCTTCTTGCCTTTGATCACGATCTTTTTGTAAGTGCATTAGATCGTCACGAACTTGACCAGATGTCATAGGATTAAGGTTGACTCTTGTTCGATTATGTACCAATGAATATTTATTAGTACAACTGTTAGGCTTCGCGCGCCTGCTGTGTCGCCATGGCCACCCAAGTAACAAATGGCAAGTATGAATTGGAACTACATCGCATAATATTTTATCTTCAAATCTGCCAATGGTAAAAGAAACTGACACTCGTCTATTCACCATTACCTCCTCACAATCGACGATCCCTAGCATCTTGTAAGGACGAGGATGTGCAACTGTTGACAACCCTGGTTTCTCCACTATTGTAGTGCTAGCAATGTTAGTACCAATTTCACAATCAATTTTTACAATGCACACCTTTTCTTGCACTAAAAACCTAGTATAAAAGATATCATCTGAGTTAGACATATTTCCTGCAAAACAAGGGTTAGTAATAGAAATAATTTTTCTCACACGCTCCCTTACGTGTTTTGCTCAAAACAATGTATCGCTCAATTTTACGCTAGTGTATCACTCAGTAGGCTTTTACCCTCTATTAAGCTCACACTTTTGCCTTTTACCTCTCAATATTCCCTCTTATAGGTTCTGTTTGAATTCACCAAATAAATTCATAATTTTATAATGCAATTCAAAAGTAATTTATCAAGAACAAATATAGAAGGTATGACTATCGGAATACCACAAAAATCACAGATTGATTGCCTTGTACTCCGCTTGTATGCCCTTAAAATTCCGTTTGTATGCTTTCTCTGAAAAGTTATGATGTCGCTTCGTCGAAATTGATAATGAATGGAACGGGATGACTTTTGGTTGAAATTTGATGATTTGATGGTGTGCTACAAGTTTGGTTAGCACAATGGAAATAGAATATGATTTTATTTCTTTACTTTTTTTTTTACTCACGTTTTTTTTTCAATATATATGCAACAAAAAATTAAAGATAAGTAACTCGCTAGAAAAGCTTAGCTTTGATACCAAATGATAGACTCCACGGCACGCTTGCTTGAGGTGGTCGTCGCCCCGATCGTTTCTAGCAAAGTTGTTGGGTGAATTGCTTGCAACACCTTAACCCCTCGCCTATATGTAGACGATAATCTTGATACAATTGCTCGCGTTCGAAAATATGCGTTGAATGGACACCAATGACACCTTGACCCCTCGCTTATATTGAAGCGGTAATCTCGGTACAATCGACGATTGATGCGGTAGAAGACGCCACACACAACTATGTATTGTTGTATAATAAGTCAAAGTTGAATCTCAAAGAAAAACTAAGAAAATAACTTAGGAATTCTTTAAAGAACCATAAGTAGAGAATAACCTCACAAGTATATTGAATAATGAATAATGTCTATCTATTACATCAACTTGAACCTCTATTTATACTACTCAAAATAATTCAAATCCTAATAACAATAGTAACAAATTATCCTAATCCTAATAGGAATTCCAAACCAATGTAGAATAGAAATCCCTTGTTTCCATAAACCAATAAAACTTATTTGGAATGAAAATCTATCTAAAACGAAATCTTAATTACAATAGAATTTTAAAAACTTTATCGCGTTGGAATCAAACTGAAAGTCTCCGTCAGTTGAATAACTTGTTGTAGCCTTTCTCCAATTAGATCCGTGATTTAAATTAACTGATTCCTTGTATCCATGTGGTTCCTTTTCCATTGCTGAATTGGAATGTAATATAATATGCCACTTATGTTCACATGCTTGTAATGACCACATGACTATATAATCTGAATATACAATTCGTGGCTAAGTGATGATGGCCATATATGATTTAATTGTGTAACCTGCTAGGAGTGATGGCTTTGTGATGTTTAATATGTAAAAGGCGGCCCACATGTAATATTAAGTTGCTGGTCCATGGGCTTTGTTTGCTAAGATGATTATTAAGTTTGACCCACGTAAATGATGTCCCATAATATTAGACCCACTATGCTCCATATAAAATTCGTACATGAACTGAATTAAATGGGTCAATTGGGTCAGCCCAATAATACTTGAATTGTACTATCTTGAATAATTTTCAGTCCAAATTTCTTGATTTGCTTGACGAATCCTTGTAACTTGAATTGAGTTATTATCGTTGATGCCAGCCTGGTCAGAATTGTATCATAAATATATTATCCTATGATAAGGAATCAGTCAAAATATACTAGAGCTGCAAAGAAAGTGAGCAATGTATACCCATAAAAGTATAATGAGTAGAAATACCTGGTTCTGATTGAAGAGGTCCTTGAACATGACGGGCTCACCGGACGCCGTGTAGATGCTAACGTCACAAAGAGTGTCACCAATATTTTCGGAGATACCGGCGATGGAAGAAGAAGCTCTGGCGACAAGAGGGGGACAAGGAGATTCTAGGGATGAGCGGACGGCGGTGACGGAAGAGTGAGATTGGGATGATAATCTATTATATGACTGAGGAGAAGATGAAGAAAAGAATATAGAAGAAGTAGAATGAAGTTTAGGTTTATTTTTAGGACATGTAATTGGTGGGATTTTGGAAGATATGATCATCTTCATCATCGCCTACAACTACAAACTTTAATTTTTCTTTAAGCAGCCGAAGTGTGTGTGGGTTACTCCTTCTATTACGGTATGATAAGGTATGAAATTGATGGACCTGGAGGGCTTGAGAGGGATAGGGCTTCGATTGAGAGGTATGATAAGGTATGAAATCACGCTAGGGCTTCAAAATTGAAAGAAGAAAGAGCAGACAGAACAAGAAGAAACCTCCGTGTTTTTTCAAGCCTATACAAATCAAACATCCGTGTTTTTTTAAAAGACAACGTTTTTTTAAAAAAACGTTATCACTTTAAAACAAAAAATTACCCATTTCAAATACACAACACTTTTGTATATCAAACCACAACACTTTCTCAAAAAACGTTGTGGAAAAATAAACCACAACGTTTTTATAAAAACGTTGTCTATTAAGTGTCATCTATTTACTATTTTATAGTAGTGACTATTCAATCTACTAATTTGGTTTCTGCAAGATTAAATTAGTGAATTGATATCATCTGCTAGATTAAGATATATATTAAGCAAACGATGTATGTCTGATCATAAGTAGCAATTAATGATATTTGATTGTGGTCAAGCTTTTGAATATTGTTAAGGTTTTTAGAAGACAAGTTTAATAATTCCTCATTGTGCAATTATTGCTTGGAACAATATAATTATCATTCTTCATGCTTCTATTGTATTAAATCTAGACTGATAGTTCTAGGTTGTATGATAGTCAGGATCTATTTTTGGCGATCGTCGCATTAGATTTACACATAAGGAGAATTTTGGATAATTAGCGATCGTGGTTATCTAGGGTTGTTAATCTCATTGAAGGATAAATACTGTGAAACTTGGTTATTCCATAATTGTGAAAAGGACATACTGAACTGAAGAATTGAAGCTTTTTACTCATTGATATTTCTTTTAAAATCACTTTTGATAATTTAGCTTTTTCAAACCAAAACTCCCAATTCACTGGAAAATACCTGGATAAATATAAAACATACACTCTCTGTGGGATCGATCCTTGCTTGTTACTATACTAATTCTTGAGTTAGTAGAATAGGAGTAAGGTTAATTTTGGAGTGCTAAACGACAGCTCCCAATACCCAGAAAAATAGAAGACTAATAACATTAAATTGATCTATACTTGTCTAAACTCCCTCATCCGCAGTATTACATGAATTTATAACAACTAACAAGAATATGCAGGAGAAATATATGATTTTAAGCTTTAATAAGTGATATTTACAGTACCGATCACAGTTGAATATAATTCGATTTAAGGCTATTAGGTTTTCTATTTGTTCATGGGTATTATTGTGACATGCATCATCGCAAGAGAAGATGATTAATATGCAACAATAATACCCAAAAAAATGGAAGACTAATATCCTTAAATTGAACTATACTTCTCTAAAATCCCTTATCCATAATTTAATACTGCGAACGATGCTGTAAACTTAATACGGTGTCGTTTTTAATTCAAACATAAGTCCACATCAGACGGTTATTTTTTATACAAAACATCCGCAGTTTAATACTGTGAACGATGCTATAAACTTAATACGTCGCCATTTTTAATTCAAACATAAGTCCACATCAGATGGTTATTTTTTGCACAAAAGACGATGTCGTTTTAATATAAAATGACGCTGTATTACTGAAGATATTAACCGTCCACAGTTTAATATTGTGGACGCTAGGTATACACAATGACGCCTTTTTATTAGACGAAGCAGAGATATTAACTGTCCATCGTGTCCATCTGATATGGTATAAGCAACCAAACAACTAAACCGACAACAAATTGCAGCAAATTTGAGAAGAAAGCAACCAATCAAAAGGAGTTCGACAATCCTTATAACCAACCTTACAACATTCATCGCATTCCAACATATATGTATGGTTGGGGATTAGTGAAATTTTAATATTTGTTTTTTAAAAAATCTAGGTTGTATACTTTAAATAACGTGATGATGTTTATTTTATTTTTGTTCACTTCACCAAAAATATCTATGTTGTTTACTTTAAGAGTCAATGGATGTTTATCTATGATATTTTTAAGATGTTTGTATTGTTGATATATGTTTATTTTGGTTGTGTCACTTACAAAAATGGAATTCAATCCCGGACCCACTTTCAATACTTTGTTGTGGGATCAACCAAACCACAGTTCAACAGTCGTATGGGATAATTCCCATTACATTAGGTCATTACAAATCGATGAGAGTGGACGTTCGTTGGAACTATGGGTTTTAAGTGACCCTCAAAAAGAATTATTACGCGACTGGGGTTTTGGGGTATTTACAAATACTAATGTCTGTAACCAATTAGATGCTTCGTTGATAGAAGTATTAGTGGAGCGTTAGCATAGTGAGACCAATACATTTCACATCCCGACCGGTGAAATAATAGTAACTCTTGAAGATGTGCATTTCATCTTAGGATTACCGGTTATAGGGCATCCCATAACATGTACATTACTCCATAACCCAAAAAATACTTTATTGATAGCAAATTTAGTCAATATATTGTGGGGGCTGAGAAAGTGTATACTCAAGGGGGCATTATGTTGTTGTGGTTGGGCAGTAGATTTTGCCATATTCCGGTAGATGCTAATTAGGAAACTGGTGGTGACTTACACTAAAGCATACGTACTGTTTATCTTGGGGAAGGTATTATTTACATCGACAAACCGCGACGTCATACATGCGAGGTATTTGTTATTTTTAGAGGATATTAATAAAGTTAGAGATTATGCATGGGGAGCTGCGATGTTGGCTTGTTTGTTCCGCAGCTTACATAAAGTAACCCGCCTTGATGCTAACAGCTTTTTCGGGTGTTTAACCCTTCTTCAGGTATTTTATTGTCTCAATACCTTCATGTTTAGTTAAATTGATATTTGATGACATACTATACGACGGTATTTTAACTTTAAATAGTGTTACGCAGGTGTGGGCCTACGAACGCCTGTCAATCGGTTTGCCTAACTATGCAACACTAGTGGTTCATTTGTTGCCCCGCGCAAGAGCATGGGCCTATCGACGAAAAATGCATACGCTGAAAGCGGCAAGAAGACCATATCCCCATCACAATGAAATCTTTTACCGGGGGGAATTTGATAGGATGACAGATGATATGGTACGCTGGATGCCATATTCACATTTTGATCATCTTGTGGCATAAGAGTATCAGGAAGCATAGTATAGTGGGGCCTCACGTATTCCCCTCATTTGGCCTCGATGTGATTGAATTCCAGATGCCAGATCGCGTATTGAGATAATTTGGAGAAGTGCAGGATATTCCGTCGGACCCGATATATATGATCGAACTCCGCCGAGAGCGGGAAGGGATCCGCTCATTTGATTATATCGAGTTGCGAAACGAATACATCATCACGTGGTATGTATGGCAATATATTGGATTAGATTGTGTGGTTACCACAAGAAGGAGATTCTTCTGGTCGACTACCTCAGCTGGTATAGGTAGATGACTCGTCTGAGAATAAGCCACCCAAAAATTCAACCAAACGATACATATACACCACGTGCCTTCTTTAGTCAGTATGAAGCTGCCGACCTCGTAAGTTTCTTTGTAATATTTTGTACGTTGTACATCTATAATATATTACATACGCCTCGCTAATGAATTGTATCCTGAAATATATAGATCGAGTCTGATCGAGAGTTTGTTAGAAACCTCCTTTCAAAACCACCTGTGCACAACCCTCGTCACATGTACGAGGAGTGGTATGCAAGGTCGGTACTATTTAATGAAACATACGGCAGAGTTTTTGAAGATCCCAGCAAAACCATCCCAACGTTCTGGAAGATCAGTTGACGCAACAAACGCCATTTGCCTATTTTAATCCATTTAGTTAATATAGTCAAGGATCCCCTTATGTGCCCGACATCCCATTAGATGCTTAAGAGGAACACCCATCATATATATCACCTCCCCCACCTTACATGCATGAATGGAGTTCGACTGTTGGCATTAACACTGCAGAACCCTTTCAACCGATGCAATTGAGCCCAATATTAGAAGAAATGCCAAACATTCAATCATATTCAAAGCTTATTCGAAGTATAGAGGAGGGCGTGTCTACATTCTATCCTTCCTGACTATAAAGGAATCGGTCGGGATTCTGTAAGAAGGATCCTCTCAAACCACTGAAAGGAGAAAAGGTAGAATGGCTAAATTGAAATTGGTTTTCTAATGTGGTGGATTCAAAACAGTTTCCTTATGTCGAACCAGATAACGAGTAACGATTGGTCCATAAGGATCTACTATCTCTTCTGTCAGGGAACGAGATATGGGATCAGACAATCGACGCGTATCTGAGTTTGTTGAAGTTACGCGAAGATTATCTACGGCAGGTGTGACACCCCCAAATCCGGGTTCTTTAATTTCCACGGGATTTGGTGTTCACTGTACAAATATCATATATCTTTCTACCCATAATAAATGCAACCATGCAATAGAGAGAAATAAAACCAACATCTCCCCTTATGGGGTTACAACATCTGAATAAAAATACAAAATCAATCCCAGGTCATACTAACCTTAAATCTCAAATGCGGAAACGTAAACAAATAAATAGTCTTACACAACTTTAACATAAGTCTTAAACAATGACATATCAAATAAATAACAAGTCTTCATCACTTGTTGACCTTGACCTTGACCTTGTCTTTGCTAGTATAAGGCTCGTCGGACCTTTTGTTCTTAACTACAATGTTATTATTACGCAAGAGTGAGCACGATTGCCCACAAGTATAACAATATAACAACAATATAATAACATGCGAGTGAATCAAAGACTTCTGAATAAGAAAAATTCAGCTTTTGAATCAAGAATAAAAAATAGGAATCAAAAGAATATCTGAGGGTCATAAAACCTCGAACTATGTCCTAGGTTGTAAAGTGTTTATACTTTAAACCTTTAACAGTCATAAGACTATGGACTCTACTTCTCGTACGTAGGGGGATCAGCCCTTAGTACCCATACTGTGCATAATATCTTAACGCTAAAGCATCGTCAATCCCCTATAATAGGGTTGTTCATCTCAATTTGACATCAGAGTCCGCACCAAAAGAAGTTTGTTTGGATAAGCTCAATAATAGTTCTGAAATTTAGAACTCTTATCAACTATGGACTAGTCGAATCAATAAGGGTTCACTAGTCTTATAAGGTTCAACAATAAAGATATTTAATTTGAATAACAAATCTCAAGAGTATACAATTTAGGAAATATTGTATAACTGAAGTAATACTTAAAAAGGGTTATAATATCTCATTTGAAATCTTAAACTTGAATAGTAAGAACAAGAACTTGATTGACATAGAATTATAAGTATCGAACTTGCTCAATCGAAGAATTTAGAATTTAAAGAAACTTGTTTAACAATAATAAGTTAAGGATAGAATACTTGCTCAATGTAAAAGTAAGATTTAGAAAGTTGCCTCGTGCACAAGCTACAAATCTAGTTACAATTCAATTCCTCAACGTCCTACACATTACATTATGCATACGATGTCGATTAGTTTTGTCACTTCTATGTTCAACTGTTGAACTTTTCATTTAACTCAACTTACAACTTGGTTCATAGTGTTAACTTATTAACTAACCACATAACATGAATATGAATTCACAATATGCGTATCATATAGTTATAATCCTTCAAACAATCATAATCAAGTTTTACAATCACAATATTCAAGTTCGCACTTAGTTTGTTAACTTGAATGTTCACATTATCTTATACATGTCAATAACTTAGTGTATTAATCATGAACTTCAAATCATATAATATTCATGTTTATAACTTAGAACAACATAAAGGACTTGGATGTGTGCTTATGCAAAATGGTAGGGTCATTGCGTATGCGTCACGGCAATTGAAGGACTATGACCCATGACTTGGAGTTAGCTACAGTGGTATTTGCTTTAAAGATCTGGAGACACTATCTCTATGGGGAGAAGTGTGAAATATATGCAGACCACAAAAGTTTGAAATATATTTTTACACAAAAAGATTTGAATATGCGCCGGAGAAGGTGGCTGGAGTTAATTAAGGACTATGACTGCGAGATTTTATACCATCCGGGTAAAGCAAACGTTGTTGCCGACGCCTTAAGCAGAAAGGGTCAGGAGAAATTGCTGATGTTGACTGCTCAGGTGTAGCTAATTTCAACAATGGAGAAGCTGGAATTGGAAGTGAAATATCCGATGAAGATTGACGAGAAGCTGTTCCAGATGCAAGCTGGTATAACTTTGCTGGATTAAGTTAAGGAAGCTCAACTTCAGAACGAAGAATGTGAAAAGTTAAAGAAGAAGATATCTGAAGGAACCGAACCGAGGTTCAAGATAGACAGTGAGGGACTACTGAGATTTGAGAGCAGAGTTTGGGTACCGCCAGTGCCAGAGATTAAGGAAGACATTTTGAGCAAGGCTCATAGCTCATGGTATTCAATTCACCCCGATAGTACCAAGATGTACCAGGATCTTCGACAACATTTCTGGTGGCCGAATTTGAAATGAGATGTTGTAGAGTGTGTTGCAAAGTGTCTGACATGTCAGAAAGTGAAAGCAGAACATCAGAGGCCGAGTGGGTTGCTACAACCTTTAGAGATCCCAGAATGGAAATGGGAACATATTACAATGGATTTCGTGGTTGGCCTTCCGACAACTCAGAAAGGCTACGACGCAGTATGGGTTATCGTTGACCGATTGATGAAATTCGCACACTTCCTTCCGATCAGAATCAGATTCAACTTAGACTAGTTGGCAAAGCTATATGTGAAAGAGATTGTTTAGAGGCACGAAATTTCGGTGTTAATTGTTTCCGATAGGGATCCGAGCTTTACTTCAAACTTCTAGAAGCGACTACAGGAATGCATGGGAACACAGTTAAGAATGAGTACGGTTATCACCCTCAGACATACGACCAGAGTGAAAGAACGATCCAGACATTGAAAGATATGCTGAGAGCATGCATCATGGATTTCAAAGGCAACTGGGATGACCACCTACCGCTTGTTGAATTTGGTTATAATAATAGTTATCACGCTAGTACTGGTATGCCGCCTTACGAAGCGTTGTACTGCAAAAAGTGTAGAACTCCACTATACTGGGATGAAGTTGGCGAGAGACAATTACTTGGTCCAGAGTTGGTACAACAGACAGCAGAGATAGTCAAAGTGATCCGGACAAGACTGGTAGTGGCTCAGGATAGGCAAAAGAAATACGCCGATCCACACCGCAATAATGTAGAATTTGAATCGAGTAGCTTTGTTTTCTTGAAAGTTTCTGCTTGGAAAGGGAAGGTCAGATTCGGTAAGAAGGGGAGATTGAGCCTGAGGTTCATTGGACCCTTTGAGGTACTGCAAAGAATTGGAGAAGTTGCGTATGAGGTAGCCTTACCTCCGGCGCTAGAGAATGTCCACAACGTCTTCTATGTGTCAGTGTTAAGACCCTTCAAACTCAATTACAAACATGTGATTGAATATAAACCCCTACAATTTGAGAAAGACTTATCCTATGAAAAAATTCTTGTCCAAATTATTGACAGGAAAGAGCAAGTTCACAGAAATAAAGTTATACCTTCTGTTAAGGTAATTTGGAAGAACCACAAAGCTGAAGAAGCTACATGGGAACTCAAAGAGGATATGATGAAGAATTACCCTCAATTATTTACTTAATTTATGTGTAAACGATTCTGGGGACAGAGTCTTTGTAAGGGGGAGAATGTAACGGGACGAAATTTTTAATTGAACTGTGATTCTGGGGACAAAATCCTTTTAAGGGGGGGGGGGAAATGTGACAAACGAAATTTTTAATTGAACCATAATTCTAGGGACAGAATCCTTTTAAGGGGGGAAAGATGTGACGAACGAGATTTTGTAATATGATTTAAATATTTATTGAATTTAAATAAATATTTTTCGATGATTTAATTATTGAGTTAAATAATTAACTGATGAAATTGTGGTAAATTAATTTAATTATATGTGTTACATTGATTAAATTAATGTTGAGAATTTTATTGTGCAAAGTATGTATTTAATTGAGCTTATTTGATTAAATGAATTATTTAAATAAGCATAATGTAATCTAATTAATTAGATATTTAATGATTTGACATAATTAATTAATGAGAATTTTATTTATATGACTATGTGATTTAATGTGAAATTATTTTATTTTATTTAATTGATTTAAATAAGATTGTATGATTAATTGGATGTGACATTATTTAACTATATTATAAGAGATTAATTAAATTAAATGGGAAGGAGTTAGTAAGAGCAAGCCAAACGAGGCCTTAGTAGGAGTTGGCCAGTTAACCCATAATGAGATTAACTGACCACTACGACATCAGTTATTCTATATACGTATATCTATATTACTAATAACTCTTCATATATCAGACTTCATATAATTGTATAAGATAATAAGTTTCAGAGAGAAAAGTAGAGAGAAATTGAGAGAAAAGATTGAGGGAGAAGAATTTGAGAAGTCTCTATCACCATCTTCCTATCATATTCACAGAGATTGCAAGGGGTAATCTCTTCAACCCAAAACTTAATTTACATTCTTATATTTTCTATGAAAAATTATTTTTAAAGTCCTCTGTGATTGAAGAGATTGATAATTGATGAGTATATGATGATATATATGTATATTATATGGTTTATATCATGTATTCATATGCTAGAGTAACCAATTTCATATAGACATGTCATAATCAGAGTTTTCCATTAACGACTATTTTGAGTTCTCTGTAAAATAATTATTTTGTGATCAATGCATGAATTGATGATTTATGTGTATATAAATATTAAGATATAATCATAACATGTTTTCTACCATCAATGTATGCTTTCAAACCATCAATTTCATGTAATTATGTTTTAATTGAGTTTTTCAAAAGTTACAAAGTATAAAAGTTGTATATATGGCCCTTACGAACAATTGTATGCCATGAATTGTTTTTTTAACTTTAATTTGTCAGTAAATTATGATAATACATGTTAAACCAAAGAAAACAAACTTTGAACGGACGGATTCGGAGTTATAACGAATCCGTGATATCAAATTTCGTGTTTTTCTTTAAAACCGTCAAGAACACCAAGAACAGTGAAATTTCAGGATTTGATTCTAAGTAATTGCATGATTTAAGATATTAAAAATATGTTAGTAACATGGTATGATGTTTCTATGAAGTTTATACTTCATAGAAATCACTGTGTTAGTTTAATTTGTATTTAATTGGGCTAAAAACTGTCAAAATCGCGAACTGTTGCTGAACCGTAAGGGCATGCCGGCCCCAGCCGGCTTTATGCCCACCCCAGCTGGCCCCATACAGATTTTACCTGCCCCAGCGGGCCTAACCCCCCGCCCTAGCGGGGGTAGTGCAGAGAAAAAAAATTCTATTTTGACCTCCTGTAGTAAAATAAGCATAACTCCTTCATACAAACTCCAATTAAGGAGATTCAATATGATTCGGAAAGCTAACGAGTAGACCTACAACTTTTATTCTTTAAGTTTTTCGATTTGAAGTCGTTAACATGGGTAAAAATGGTCATCTTTGTGACTGATGCGTATTTAAAGGCAATCGGAGGGCGTCGGACATGCACGTACGCAAGTGTAGTGCTCTCGACAATAAAAGATGTTGTTCTAAGTTATAAACATGAATATTATATGATTTGAAGTTCATGATTAATAAACTAAGTTATTGACATGTATAAGATAATGTGAAGGTTCAAGTTAACAAACTAAGTGCGAACTTGAATATTGTGATTGTAAAACTTGATTATGATTGTTTGAAGGATTATAACTATATGATACGCATATTGTGAATTCATACTCATGTTATGTGGCTAGTTAATAAGTTAACACTATGAACCAAGTTGTAAGTTGACTTAAATGAAAAGTTCAACAGTTGAACATAGAAGTGACGAAACTAATCGACATCGTATACATAATGTAATGTGTAGGACGTTGAGGAATTGAATTGTAACTAGATTTGTAGCTTGCGCATGAGGCAAGTTTCTAAAGCTTAATTTTACATTGAGCAAGTATTCTATCCTTAACTTATTATTGTTAAACAAGTTTCTTTAAATTCTAAATTCTTCGATTGAGCAAGTTTGATACTTATAATTCTATGTCAACCAAGTTCTTGTTCTTACTATTTAAGTTCAAGATTTCAGATGAGATATTATAACCCTTTTTAAGTATTACTTCAGTTATACAATATTTTCTAAATTGTATACTCTTGAGATTTGTTATTCAAATTGAATATCTTTATTGTTGAACCTTGTAAGACTAGCGAACCCTTATTGATTCGACTAGTCTAAAGTTGATGAGCGTTCTAAATTTCAGAACTATTATTGAGCTTATCCAAACAAACTTATTTTGGTGCGGACTCTGATGTCAAACTGAGATGAACAACCCTATTATAGGGGATTGACGATTCTTTAGCGTTAAGATATTGTGCACAGTATGGGTACTAAGGGCTGATCCCCCTACATACGAGAAGTAGATGATAGTAGTGTGCATACAAGCCAATCATGTATGATGACAAAGCACATACTTTGTAAATAATCTTATTTATTTATTAATAAAATATTCATTTAAGGCATATAATTATCTACATGGTACAGTTTTTATAATATGTAAATAACCCATAGTTTTAAGCAATGCTTTTAGAATCATGATGAGATCATGATAATGAGATCTAAATTCTTAGAAAGCTTAAAAACTAAAATAGTTCCCAATTGTGGGATTACTAAAATGGGGATTAGTAAATCCGGATAGATTAGTACATATGTTGCTTGCTCATTGGATGAGGATGACTGATCTCATGGTCATTTGTGTGGAGACACTAAAGCAAGTATGTAGGTGCTTATTGGAGAATAAGTTCACTGAACGTGACTCGCTATGGAATACCTAATGGAGTTTTACTCGCCTGTCAATAGGAATTCCTAATGTGATAGTAGTACATGTGATCCTTGGACTTGAGATCATCATAGTATCTTGTATGTAACAAATTATACTTTGACTAATTCCTTAAGGCCTTTTAAGGCATATATAGGATATGCTTGGGTGTAATGAGTTACATATGGAGATAATGAATGATCAATAAAGAATCTACCACCTCTAGTAAAAGAGGAGATATGTCCTATGTGATTCGTTAAATGACAACCCAGGAATCCTTGGCCAAGGTAGAATGAAATTAGAAAGAGGTTTCTAATTTACATTATTTGGAGTTGTGCATTTTCTAATCGAAATACATATGATTAAATAAATTAAGACTTGACAGAAAATTCATGTCTTATATTTAATCGGGACATTGTATGGTGGAAGGATTGAATTGTACGGTAACTATTAACTCACAGGTTCTTTTATGATTAATGTTGAAATCTATATTATCTGAAAAGTCGTTGATCGCTAGGGAGGCTTATCCCTATTGTAGAATAAATGTTATTTATTTAAATAGATTATTAGTTTAATTTATTTATTTAAATAAGATTAGAATTGTTCTAATTGATTTATTCACAACCGGTTTAATATGGAGAACCTAAAGGGTCACACCATAAAAGGAAGAAGAATTATTTAAGAAGAAAATGGCATGATAGTAATAATGCATTAAGTATAATTAATTTAATCTATGATGATAGAATAAATTAAATAGCTTAATATTTATTATTTAATATTTTAGAAATATTAAATATAAATTAATAAGAGGAGTCTTCTTAATATTATTATTATTATTATTATTATTATTTTAATTCTAAAGGAGTTTAGGAATTAATATAATATCAGTACTCTCTCTCAATCCTAATAAATATTAGGATATAAATTAATTGAAAGTATTTAATTAATTAATTAAACAAAACCCTATTCTAATTGGATTAGGAGGGTTAACCTAATCTCTATATAAGAGAGTCTTATATCAGAAATAAGGTACGTGAATTTTTCAAGAGTTGGGAGTACACATATTCTATAGAGATAGAAACAAGGGTTAAGCCAATAACCCATCTTACTGAGCTCTTCATCTTCCTTGGTGGATCACCGTTAGAGGCTAAACATTTGGGTGGCTGACATTGATCAAGGGAAGGAGCCACTACAGAGGAATCAAAGGAGTAGAACTTGTACCTGAGGAAGCTTGGATCTTCAAAGGTATAATTCTGTTTTTTCTCCTTCTTCATTCACTGATAATTGATGCACAAGAATGATCATGGTAATGGGTTTGTATAAATTTTTGAAAACCTAGTTTCTTACGCTTCCACCCTATTTATATGATTTGATTGCATGATTGCGTTACGTACAAACCCAACAGTGGTATCAGAGCCAATCTTGTGCTAATTATCAGTCTATGTGATTCCATACATGTATGATATGCGATTGGATCGAGTTCTGGACAACAAAAATTTTCAAATTCTGCGAAGCTGAGCAGCTGCGCCGGTACAAGGCAATATTGCTGCGCCGCTGCGCCGGATGCTGTTCCTGGTTTTCATGCTGCGCAGCTGAGCCGGTTCCCTTTACATTCTTGGCGCAGCTGCGCCACTGGACAGGAACTGAATTTTTTTTTTATTTAATTAAATGAATGGTTTATTTAATTAATAAAGGTTTAAAATAAAGATGTTTATTTTATATGAAATGAGATTTCAGAATTGCTAAAATTAAATAGTTTAATTTGGAATTATTTTTGAGTGAAATAAAGGAGTTTATTTTTTCAAAAATAAAGTTTAGCAAACTTTTGCCCATTAACTGATATTAATACATATATGGAATGAATTTATTTTCATGAGATGAATAAGTTTTATTGATACGTATGATGATATGTATGGTAATAAAAAGGATTGATTATGGACTATGACCAATATGATTGGATTTTATTTTGGTTGAATGCTTGAATGAATGGGTTTTATAAAATGGGGTCTGCGTACCTCGTCTTCTCTAGTTTTATTCTCGATGTAAATTCTATCTCCCTTCTATGTACTTCCCCTTGACTGCTGATCAAGGTTTCTATTTAATTTTAAATAGTTAATGTAATAGAGATAGTTAGAATTATTTTGAAGAAATTGGAGACCAAGGAGCAAGGAACGCATGAAGACTCATTTGTATGGAGCCAGGGTTTAAATGTAATAGTTATATTTAAATTTAAATTCTTGCACTCCTAGGTTTGACCTTTTGGTTCACTTGGTGGCTCTAGTGAACCAAACTAGAATAAAAGTCCATAATCAATCCGGGTAGAATATAGTATTCTATATTGCATGCTAAATATTATATATATTATATTTTATACAAACATGCTTCGCATGTTTAATAAAATGACGCGTATTTTATATATATATGTGCATGCGCGCTTAAAAAGATGAGACAAATAATAACAAACCCCTCAAAGAAATAATATTAAGTCTGAAGCGTTCAAATGATATTTGGAATATCGAACGTCGCCTTCTAGCATGATTAGTTAATAGAGTATTAAATATTTAATATGAGTTTGTTGTGCTATCCACAAGGCGAGTATTGAATATTTAAGATGTTAATTAATCACATTTGATTCTTATCAAGAAAATTGAACGATCTAGTCTTGTTGTGCTATCCACAAGGATGAACATTTTTCTTTTTTGAATTTATAGAAGTGCTAGGCTGGACTTAACTTAAATCATTTTAGTTCGGATGTGCACACACATGACCATTATGATTTAAGAGGTAAAATAAAAGGAGTTACATGGTGATGTAATTGACAAGAGTTGTCTACCTATTTATTTGTATATCGCTTGTTGTGCTATCCACAAGGTTATATACATTTGAAATGGGATCCTTAATCTCACTAGCAAATCTTTAATTAGATGTTGCCGAACTATATGAGTGAGGGTAATATAGTTTGATGAAAATAGTGGGAGATACCAATTTAAAATAAAGACCTAAATTTATTTTGGTATGCAAAGTTAATAAAATGAATGTTTGCTAAAATATTGTCTTTTCACATGCAGAATTTTAAAAATGTCAAAATCACTAATCTCACTACGAAGCATACTTGATGCAAATAAGCTTACCGGGCCGAATTATGAGGACTGGCTAAGAAATCTGAGAATTGTTCTCACTGCTGAAAAGATTTCTTATGTCCTAAATTCCACTATCCCTGAATCTGTTTCAGAAACAGCCTCTGAGGAAGAGATTGCCACTTTCAATAAGTGGAAAGATGATGCATCTGTGGCTCAATGCATCATGCTCGCATCCATGAATAACGAGCTTCAGCGTCAGCACGAAAAAATGGATGCTCCTGCTATGCTGCTTCACCTCAAGGAGTTGTATGGTGAACAGAGTAGGACTGCTAGATATGAGATATCTAAGGAGCTCTTCCGATCTCGGATGACCGAGGGCACTGCCGTCGAGACTCATGTTCTGAAGGTAATCAATTTGATTGAACGCCTTGGACAGCTTGGGTTCGTCATGGATGGGGAGTTGAGTCAAGACTTGGTCTTGCAGTCACTCCCTGAGACCTTCTCGCAGTTTGTGGTTAATTTTCACATGAATAAGCTAGATGTCAGCTTACCTGAGCTGCTTAACATGCTAAAAACTGCAGAAGGTCACTTCTCATCCAAGAAGAACCATGTCTTGATGGTGGATTCTTCCAATAAAAGGAAGAGGCCCAAGGTGTCTTCTGAAAAGAAGAAATCTAAGAAGGCTAAGGGAAAAGGGAAAGAAAAGGAGCAAAAGAAACCTGAACCAGCTAAAGGAATGTGCTTTCATTGCAATGAGCCGGGACATTAGAAGAGGAACTGCAAGAAATTTCTAGCAGAGAAGAAGCTTGGAGAAGCTTCGACTTCCAATCAAGGTTTGTTTATGATTGAAATTAATTTTTCTGAAAGTCATAATTCTACTTGGGTATTGGATACCGGCTGTGGTTCTCACATATGTAATACTGTGCAAGGACTGGTCAGAAGTAGAAAGCTGAACAAAGATGAGGTGATCCTACGAGTGGGAAATGGAGCAAAAGTTGCTGCATTAGCTGTAGGAACTTATTGTTTAGCAATGCCTTCGGGCAAATCCATTTATCTTAATAATTGTTATTATGTTCCGAATATTATTAAAAACATTATTTCAATTTCTGTATTGGATATGGAAGGTTTGACGTTATTATAAAGAACAATGGTTGTTCTATTTATAAAGACGATGTTTTATATGGTATTGGAAATTTGCGAAATGGACTTTATACACTTGACTTACAAGAAAATATATTTCAAATTGAACAAATTAAGAAAAGGAAAAGAGATGATATTAATTATACCTATATGTGGCACTGTAGACTCGGTCATATCAATGAAACAAGATTATCCAAGTTGCATAAAGATGGGCTCCTCGAGCTATCTGATTATGAATCATATCCAACTTGTGAATCTTGTCTCATGGGTAAAATGACTAAATCTCCTTTTAGTAGAAAAGGAGAGAGAGTTACAGAGTTGTTGGCATTGATTCACACAGACGTTTGTGGACCTATGACAACAAGTGCACGGGGTGGGTATTTTTATTTTATTACTTTCACTGATGATCACTCAAGATTTGGATATGTGTATTTAATGAAATACAAATCAGAATCATTTGAAAAGTTCAAAGAGTTCAGAAGTGAAGTAGAGAAACAAACGGGCAAGAGTATTAAGATACTTCGATCAGATCGAGGTGGAGAATACTTAAGCAGTGAGTTTCTCAATTGTCTCAGAGAAAATGGTATAATCTCACAATGGACTCCTCCAGGTACACCACAGTTAAATGGAGTATCTGAAAGGAGAAATCGAACACTGTTGGACATGGTTCGATCCATGATGAGTTTTACCGACCTTCCAATTTCCTTCTGGGGATATGCCCTAGAAACGGCTGCATACCTACTTAACAAGGTACCTACCAAATCCACCCCAAAGACTCCATATGAGATGTGGAAAGGGAGGAAGCCAAATCTTAAGCATGTTAAGACTTGGGGATGTCCAGCTTATGTCAAAAAGTTTGAAAATGATAAGCTACAAACTAAATCCGATAAGTGTAGATTTGTGGGATACCCTAAAGAAACCGTAGGGTATTATTTCTATCATCCAACTGATCAAAAGGTGTTTGTTGCGAAACATGCTACCTTCTTGGAGAAAGGGATTATCCATGAAGGGGTCAGTGGGAGCAAGATATATCTTAAAGAAGTTCAAGAACCACAAGTTACCACGGACCAAAGTCAGCTACCTAACCAAGTAGAAGAACCTACTGTACCACACCCTGTTCGTAAATCTGGAAGAGTACCGAAGATACCTGAGAGGTATGGATTCGTTATAGAGGATGACGATGAGGTACACATCATGAATGATGATGATCCATTGAATTACGAACAGGCTATGAGTAATAAAGACTCAGGGAAATGGCTTGAAGCCATGAAATCCGAAATGGACTCCATGTATGAAAACAAAGTATGGTCTTTGGTTTCACCACCTGAAGGTATTAAACCTATTGGGTGTAAATGGGTTTTTAAGAAAAAGAATGGAGCAGACGGAAAGGTAGAGACCTATAAGGCCCGACTGGTTGCAAAAGGTTTCAAACAAAGACAAGGAGTTGACTATGATGCAACCTTCTCACCAGTAGCCATGCTCAAGTCCATTCGGATTTTGCTTGCGATTGCAGCTTATAACGACTATGAGATTTTGCAGATGGACGTGAAAACGGCCTTCCTCAATGGGAAACTTGAGGAGGATGTGTATATGGCACAGCCATAGGGGTTTGTTTCAAAGGTTGGAACAAATCAAGTATGTAAGCTGCAACGATCCATTTATGGATTAAAGCAAGCTTCTCGTAGATGGAACATTCGTTTTGATGAGACAATCAAAGAGTTTGATTTTATCAAAAACGAGGATGAACCATTTGTATACAAGAAGGTTAGTTGGAGCGCAGTATCATTCCTTGTATTATATGTTGATGATATATTACTGATAGGGAATGAAAATCCTATGTTACAATCAATTAAAATCTGGTTATCTAAAAACTTCTCCATGAAGGACTTGGGTGAATCATCCTATATTTTGGGGATAAAGATCTATAGAGATAGATCTAAAAGGATGCTCGACTTATCCCAAGGAACGTACATTGATACGATGCTAAAGAGGTTTAGCATGGAAGATTCCAAAAGAGGTCTCATGCCGATGAGCCATGGAATACATCTCTCCAAGAAACAGGCCCCAAAGACACCTGAGGAGAGAGACCATATGAGTAAGATCCCTTATGCTTCTGCAATAGGATTTATCATGTACGGTATGATATGTACTATACCGGATGTTGCTCACGCACTTAGTGTAACGAGCAAATACCAGTCGAATTCAGGAGAAGAGCACTGGAAGGCAGTGAAGAATATTCTAAAGTACTTGAGAAGGACTAAAGATATTTTTCTTGTCTACGTGGGTCTGAATTAAAACTCGAGGGATTCACGGACTCAAGTTTTGAAACAGGCCAAGATGACAGTAAATCTGTTTCAAGGTATGTGTTTACCTAGAACGGAGGCGCAGTGAGTTGGAAGAGTTCCAAGCAGCAAACAGTTGTTGATTCAGTGACAGAGGCAGAGTATATAGCTGCAAGTGAAGCTGCAAAGGAAGCTGTTTGGATGAAGAAGTTCATAACTGAACTTGGTGTGGTTTCTAGCATTGGAGAAGCAGTTCCCGTATACTGTGACAACACCGAAGCGGTTGCACAGGCTAAGAAACCCAGGTCTCATCAGAAATCTAAACACGTGTTGCGGCGATTTCACTTCATCAGGGAGATCATTGAAAGAGGAGACGTCACCTTGGAGCGTGTGGACTCTCAAGACAACATTGCAGATCCATTTACTAAAGCTTTAACACAACAGCAGTTTGATCGTCACTTAGAGAAGATGGGTATGAGATACTATGGCGATTGGCTTTAGTGCAAGTGGGAGATTGATAGTAGTGTGCATACAAGCCAATCATGTATAATGATAAAGCACGTACTTTATAAACAATCTTATTTATTTATTAATAAAATATTCATTTATTAAAGGCATTTAATTATCTACATGGTGCTGTTTTTATAATATGTAAATAACCCATAGTTTTAAGCACTGCTTTTAGAATCATGATGAGATCATGCTAATGAGATCTAAATTCTTAGAAAGCTTAAAAACTAAAATAGTTCCCAATTGTGGGATTACTAAAATGGGGATTAGTAAATCTGGATAGATTGGTACATATGTTGCTTGCTCATTGGATGAGGATGACTGATCTCATAGTCATTTGTGTGGAGACACTAAAGCAAGTATGTAGGTGCTTATTTGAGAATAAGTTCACTGAACGTGACTCGCTATGGAATACCTAATGGAGTTTTACTAGCCTGTCAATAGGAATTCCTAATGTGATAGTAGTACAACTGATCCTTGGACTTGAGATCATCATAGTATCTTGTATGTAACAAATTATACTTTGACTTATTCCTTAAGGCCTTTTAAGGCATATATAGGGTATGCTTGGGTATAATGAGTTGTATATAGAGATAATGTATGATCAATAAAGAATCTACCACCTCCACTACTAAAAAAATGGTCATTTGTGATGGCTAAAATCCATCACAAAAGCTAAGAAAACCATCACGAAAGGTTTACGTGATGGCTTTAAGCATCACGATGGCCGTCTTGTATACGCCCATCATGAAAGGTTTTACGTGATGGTGTTGACAATCACCAAAACATTCCATCCTTTTGTGATGACTAAATCGGTCACATTAGTGCACATGTATTTTGTGATGGCGAAAGTAATCATGGTAGTATAATAGTTATTTGTGATGGGCAAAACAATCACCAATTATATGTGATGGCCGAAGCAATCACATCCTTTTGTGATGGCCACGACTATCACAAAATTGGTTAGGTTGGTAAGGTTTTTATGATGGTTAAAACAATCACCAATTATTTGTGATGGCTGAAGCAATCACATCCTTCTGTGATGGCCACGACCATCACAAAATGTTAAGACATTTGTGATGGCTAAAGCAGTCAAGCACATAAGTTTCTTGTGATGGCTAAAGTAATCACTATTGTTCCTAGTTTTTATTCATTTTGGTGATAGTAAAGCCATCACAAAATTCCTATATTAAAATATATTTAATTGTCAATTTTATATTTCAAATCTGTAAATACCATAAATTACAATAAATTTGAAACGTAAAATCATACACAATTATTAAAATGAAGAAATCTGAACCATTTAATTAAAAATCAATTCATAATCAATGAATAAGATATATGGATTGCTTGAAAATATTGCTTTATGATAGAGTTTAATTTGTTCAAGTACTTGTCTAATTAGAGTTGGTTCTTCGGTTCTGCTCAATAGTACCTGCTTTGCATCTAATCTAATTAACTTGAGAAAGCTGAATTGAGAAATTTATGATTTGCTAGATGCTAATTTGAGGTTGACAAAATTAGTTCATTTTTATTTTTATGTGGAAGTGGATGAGATGTGAGCAGAGTTTTTGCTATGCTATAAGAAAAATACTATTTCATAATTAATTAGTAATTAGTACGGTTTGTTGTTTCTTCAGAATCTGTGCTTCTCCTTAACCCTGTTATGGATTCTTTTCTTTGTCTTCCTATTGTTGGTGCATAGTATTAATTGGACAAGAAGAGGAGCTACTTCTTCTTACATGCAAAAACAAAGGCTGTTTGTGATTTGGGTGAAATATTTGATCAGTTTGGAAAACATGTCACAATTGTACATCCTTTATATATATATTCCCTGGCTGGCTGGCTGCTAGCTTAAATTTGCACATGTCCCTTGGTTTTCAACAACTACAAGAAGAGCAGCTCAAGCTTTTATGTTATAGTCCTGAAAGAAGAGTACCATTTTGTTTCTTCACTATTTGCAAAGATAATGCAACTCTTTCTTCTGGACAGACCGAGTTATAGTCCTGAAAGAAGAGTACCATTTTGTTTCTTCACTGTTTACAAAGATAATGTAAGTCTTTCTTCTAGACAGAGCGAGTACAATGTTTATGCATACCTTTCTCTGTGATATTTTTTGGGAATGTTTCTTCTTTGGTATCTATATAAAACTATAGAGCTTTGGGTTCTGCCAAAGAAATTGCCGGTTCATTTGGTTATTGGATTTCCATTTCTGTCCGGTTTCCAGAGTTTTTCATGCATAAAGTTAAAAATAGTACTCATAATTAGTCAACAATGTTACTCAATTGGTTATCTTGCCAGACTATTCTCTAAAACAGCTTGGGTAGAAATATTTATTGAACTCTTTTAGATTGATGAAATAACACTGGATCAAAGAGCAAAAACACATTAAATGATTATTTTTGCTCAAAACTAGTGTTATGACTTGCTCCTTTTTCAGTGTCAGCAAGCAATAATGCTTCTTATTCAGCTGAATTAGCTGAACGCATGAGATCGAATACTGCTACTAGTCCTGGCATTCGCATGCAATTTAAATCACCAATTGACAGGAATTTGACTTCTGAAAATCCCCTCGAGAGAAATGTAAGTCATCTAAATTAAAGGGAATGGAAATTTAATACTGCGTCTGCAGTTTTATTTGCTTCTCATTATAATTGTACACTTCATTATGGCAATTCAAATATTGTTTCCAAATCCGGTGCAATTATTTCTTGTATGACAGCTTCAGCTTGACACTGAATCAATTTTTGATTTGTAGAATATGACCAATGCATATATTTCCTCTACTTCATATCCCCTTGCTGGTGTCTCAAAAAGAAATGCCTCAAAGCCTGTGTTGCCTGCTGAAACCACTATCCAGGCTCAGGGTGAAAATATTGGTACTTCAAGCAGCTGGATGTCTTCCCTTCGCCGCATTTCTTCTGCAAAGTGATATACATGGTAATTCTATCCACCTGATGCATATTTTACCCTCTTTGTGTTATTTCTATTTCATCTTTCTGTTAAATTCTTATGGGTTTTTGACTGCATATCATCACTTTTGTTTTCAGAAGGCTCTGTTCAAACTGTTGGTGATGGCCTCAATCATGCCTTGAATTCAATGCCTCAATCCGCCGGTTTCTCTGTTGTGCTGCTAGTCTGCAGTAGCCTCTTTCGGTTCTGTTGTGGCTGCTGCCTCTTGGTCTTTGGGCAAATCATGATTTTGCTGCTATTGTGGGCTGCTGCTACTTTGGATGGGTTTTGCTTGGTTTTGTGTCTAATTTATATACATTGTATTCTCATGAATATGGAGATTGTTTCTCTTTTGTTTGGGCATCTGGCCTTGTTTTCTTTTATAGTCATGACATCATAGGGCATGTTGAATGATGTCTATGATATATTCTGATTGTGGTAATGTACATGTTATATTCTGATTGGGGTTCTCTATGATGCTTGTACATTCTTTCTCCTTTAATACAATTTAAATTTAGGAAAAAAAAAATCCTGGTTATTGCTCCTTCCATTTTCAGATTTCTTCCTACCAAGCAAAATAGAGATTAATGGGGACTTGAAAAAGAGATGTACAATTTACGCGAAAAATTCAGTTATTGTAATGTTTGTCTCAAATATTTTATAATGACGACACAACTAGACATCAGTAACAACCCTCATATATACTACTATTTTGTGATTGCTAGTAAATTCCATCACCTAATATATTTGTTGCTAATATATGTTTATTTTTCAGTGATTGCCTTGACCGTCACAAATAGTTTATAGTGATGGAAAAATTAACCGTTACTAGGAGCTGTCATTTATATTATTATTTTGTGATTGTTGAAAAAGTCCATCATATAATACCATTTTTTGAGATTACTTTAAATGTAATCATAAAGGTCCATCACATGTGGTTTTCTTTTTGTGATGGTCTGGGCTGTCACCAAAGATTATTTTCAACTTTTTTCTTTGTGATGGCTTAAATGTAATCACGTTAAGGAGAAATATATAGGTGATGGTTGGATGCCATCTCAAAAACTAAAAATTAATTTTGGAAAATATTTGGTGATTGAAATAGTCGTCACATATATATATCTACGATGGCAAAATTAAACATCACTAGAGCCATCATATATATACAATTTTTTGTGATGACTCAAATAATCCATCACGAAATATTGTCAATTGTGATTGCTTTTGAAAATCGTCACCAGGATCCATCACGTATGCTTGATTTTCTAGTAGTGCTCTAGTAAAAGAGGAGATATGTCCTATGTGATTCGTTAAATGAAAACCCAGGAATCCTTGGCCAATGTAGAATGAAATTAGAAAGAGGTTTCTAATTTGCATTATTTAGAGTTGTGCGTTTTCTAATCGAAATACATATGATTAAATAAATTAAGACTTGACAGTAAATCCATATCTTTTATTTAATTGGAACATTATATGGTGGAAGGATTGAATTATACGGTAACTATTAACTCACAGGATCTTTTATGATTAATGTTGAAATCTATATTATTTGGAAAGTCGTTGATCGCTAGGGAGGCTTATCCCTATTGTAGAATAAATGTTATTTATTTAAATAGATTATTAATTTAATTTATTTATTTAAATAAGATTAAAATTGTTCTAATTGATTTATTCACAACCGATTTAATATGGAGAACCTAAAGGGTCACACCATAAAAGGAAGAAGAATTATTTAAGAAGAAAATGGCATGATAGTAATAATGCATTAAGTATAATTAATTTAATCTATGGTGATAGAATAAATTAAATAACTTAATGTTTATTATTTAATATTTTAGAAATATTAAATATAAATTAATAAGAGGAGTCTTATTAATATTATTATTATTATTATTATTATTATTATTATTTTAATTCTAAAGGAGTTTAAGAATTAATATAATATCAGTACTCTCTCTCAATCCTAATAAGATTAGGATATAAATTAATTAAAAATATTTAATTAATTAAATAAATAAAGCCCTGTTCTAATTGGATTAGGAGGCTTAACCTAATATCTATATAAGAGAGTCTTATATCAGAAATAAGTAACGTGAATTTTTCCAAAGGTTGGGAGTACACATATTCTATAGTGATAAAAACAAAGGTTAAGCCAATAACCCATCTTCCTGAGTTCTTCATCTTCCTTGGTGGATCACCGTTAGAGGCCAAACATTGGGTGGCTGACATTGATCAAGGGAAGAAGCCACTATAGAGGAATCAAAGGAGTAGAGCTTGTACCTGAGGAAGCTTAGATCTTTAAAGGTATAATTCCATGTTCTCTCTTTTCTGTTATTGATAACTAGCACAAAGCATGATCATGGTTATGGGTTTGTATAAATTTTTGAAAACCTATGTTTCGCGCTTCCGCCCTATTTATGTGATTTGATTGCATGATTGTGTTACATACAAACCCAACAATATTGTCGAACTAACATTCATTGTGTTTTTTTTTCAGTATGACTTTGTTGCAAACGCTATGCTGATTTTCAACCCAAAAAGAATTTCCCGAATGAAAGGATGTCTTGGGCATTCAAGTCAGCCCGACCTAAACAGTCTAATCTTGTGGATTGCGGAGAATACGTAATGAAGTATGTCGACTACAGTGTCCAAGGCAGGGCTTTAGGGGGGTGCACTGGTCTGCAGAAGATGCGTCCTTGTTTAGGTATAGAATTGCCCATGAATTGCGTAAGCACAGGGCAATACACATTACATTGTCATTGTAAACATAGGTCAACAATGTTTCTGAACTTGTACATTGTAAATTTTAATATTGAAATTAAATATATAATGGAGTCCCAATACTTAGATTTAATACTGAATTTAGTAGAGTCCCAAATGTTTCTGAAATTGTACATTATAAAATTTAATACTGAAATTGAACATGTGATGGAGTCCCATTACTTAGATTCTACCTGAAGCTTAAATTACTCCGTGTTAATTGAAATAAAAAATAAATATGGAGCCCGAACGCGTGATTCATTTGGGGAGATATTACTTTGTTAAGTGAAGTCAGGTATCGGAATGAAGGCATAATGCATTTCGGTTGATGTTACGTTGTTAAGTGAAGTCAGGTATCAGAACGAAGGTGTGATGCATTCAGGTTGATGTTACTTTGTTAAGTGACATTGGGTATCGGAACGAAAGCGTGATGCATTCGGGTTGATGTTACATTGTTAAGTGACGTCGGGTATCGGAACGAATGTGTGATGCATTCGGGTTGATGTTACGTTGTTAAGTGAAGTCGGGTATCGGAACGAAGGCGTGCTGTATTCGGGTTGATGTTACGTTGTTAAGTGACATCAGGTATTGGAACGAAGGCGTGATACATTAGGGTTGATGTTACGTTGTTAAGTGAAGTAGGGTATCGGAACGAAGGCGTGACGCATTCAGGTTGATGTTACGTTGTTAAGTGATGTTGGGTATCGAAACGAAGGCGTGATGCATTCGGGTTGATGTTACGTTGTTAAATGACGTTGGGTATCGGAACGAATGCGTGATGCATTCAGGTTGATGTTACGTTGTTAAGTGAAGTTGGGTATCGAAACGAAGGCGTGCTGCATTCGGGTTAATGTTACGTTGTTAAGTGACGTCAGGTATCGAAACGAAGGCGTGATGCATTCGGGTTGATGTTATGTTGTTAAGTAAAGTTGGGTATCAGAACGAAGGTGTGATGCATTCAGGTTGATGTTACGTTGTTAAGTGATGTTGGGTATCGAAACGAAGGCTTGATTCATTCGGGGAGATGTTACGTTGTTAAGTGAAGTCGGGTATCGAAACGAAGGCGTGATGCATTCGGGATGATGTTACATTGTTAAGTGATGTCAGGTATCGAAATGAAGGCGTGATTCATTCGAGAAGATGTTACGTTGTTAAATGACGTCGGATATTGGAACGAAGTCATGATACATTCGGCTTGATGTTACTTTGTTAAGTAACGTCGGGTATTGAAACGAATGCGTGATGCATTCGGGTTGATGTTACCTTGTTAAGTGACGTCGAGTATCTAAACGAAGGCGTGCTTCATTCGCGGAGATGTTACGTTGTTAAGTGACGTCGGGTATCGGAACGAAGGCGTGATTCATTTGGGTTAATGTTACATTGTTAAGTGACGTCGGGTATCGGAACGAAGGCATGATTCATTATAACAAAATGTAAGGTACTGAGATCTGAGAATATTCTAAGGTATCAAAAAATTGACAATTATATGTTTAAAATGTAACACCATTCCCATTAGTTTATAAAACAAAAGTAACACCATAATAATTCCTGAAATTGACAATTATATGTTTTAAAATAATACAAACACCGACAACAATCTGGTACACAAAAGTCCCATTCATATCATTCCAAAAATTGACAAATGTAAAAGTTATCAGGTATAGAGGTCATGCATCGGGTTCATCCTCATCGTCATCCGACTTTATAATTTTTGGATCCAAGCGTCTTGGTAACCCTCACCGAACTGGCGATGTTAGCTCTGGGGACATCTTGTAGCCGGAGATGACCTACTGTTGGAGGGCTTCGATTAGATAGCCTTCTCTCATTATTCTCTAGTAATCCTCTTCTAACTGTTTTTCGACTTCGTACAGGTTTAATAATTTCAGTTTCGTATCCTTCGTGTGCTCTAAAAGATCAATATTTTATTTTCGAAGATCATCGTTCTCCGAGCCCAATTCATCCATTTCGGTCAATAGGCGTGCTTTTTGATCTTTCATGGTTTCCATTTCGCGCTCCAGATCTTGGGAATGGCGAACCGTTTTGGCATGGTTGCTTTTCTCAGTTTCCAAGTTGATCTGCATCTTTTGCATTTTAGAAATTAGGCGTTCATTTTCAACCTCCAGTGTTTTCTCTTTTGCGCTGAGAGTTGATAGACAACGGAGAGCACGGGTTAGGGTAGTTGTGGCCTGAAATATGCAATGCTGCTTAGGAATGATAGACTAACTTAAACGAGAACAATATGTTATGCAGAAATAATGTTTATGGACTTACCCGTCCCTGATATTTGGCACTTTTGTGTATGAGTTGTTCGATGGAATCCTCATCGAACTTCTGGTCGTTTTTAGAAAGGGCGAGGACGTCGTGAAGCTGGAAGGGGTAGTTATCGGGTTCATCGGGCCACATTATTAGTGGCGTTATTTGCGGTGGTTGTGGTGCTTGTTTGAGATTAAGTTAAGGTAAAGGTCGATTAGGGCACGTGTATGGTTTCGATACACGGTTTCTTCTGGGGAGGATCGGTGGTAGGTTATTCTATCTCTTTCCTTTTGGCGGTCTCGGATGTGGTGTGAGGAGCCCCATCGGTGGTGGTGGTTTGTTTGGTCGGGTACTGTGGGATTTTTGTGCAACTAATTTCTTTTTCATGAGTGTTTTCTTCTTGAGTAGTTTTCTTTTTTTCGTGGCAGTTAGTTCATCCGCATTCCTTCCCACATGTGATGATGGCGGCGGGACTTTGGAGATCGATTGTACAAGGATGGGGCTCTCAAGATGTTCATGCTGATGAGATGAGATGACGATGGTGGTTTCGGGAGGATGCTCGACCTACATGGAGCTTTCAGTGTGATGGCTCGGAGCCATATTCGGGTTCATCTTAGGCGATAGATATATCACCCTCGACTGGTAATACTGTTTGGGATGATTCGCCAGCTTCGAAGGTTGGTTGATTCCTGAAAAGGGATACTGTGGAAATGAATGTGTTAGTTTCGTTGGTGGTTTGGAAGTAGTTTCAAGGAAAGAAGAAAGTTTAGGACTTACACTTGTGGTTGAATAAACAAGTCTGATCGGAAAGTAGGTCGATGGGCCAATCTTCTTTTAGTATTTTGGTAAATAAGTCATCGAGTTCATTTTATCGATCATCGGAAACCTGACCGCACAAGACATCCACGATCGAAGGATCGGCCCATCCAGGGAAGAGATGTGTGTCGTCTCTCTTAATATAAAGCCAGAGTTTCTGCCAGCCCTTATTGCTGGAAGAGGTTTTCATCCAGGTACGCTTGGATTGATGTTTCTGTAAATGCATAAAACCTGTTTCTTTGAATTTCTTGAGGTCAAATAGCTGGAAGAGGAAGTCTATACATGGTGTGCTGCCATAGTCATGGCAGAAGGCGATTGAAGCATATGAGGTGAATATATGAGTTCGGCACTAGTTGTGTGAAACCGATTCCGACGAAACTGAGGAAGCCGAAAATGAATTCATGCAGGGGGAAACGGACCCCGTATTTGAGAGCGTAGAGGTGAACGGCTATCCATCCGTCGGGAAATTAATATAGTCTGTCGTTTGGCCCCGTACGCGAAGGTTATAGTCGATCGGGATTTGATATTATACGTGAATATGTTCTAGATGTTGATTGGAGATGGTAGACTTGATGTTGCTGTGGGAGCATTTTTTTTCCAAGTGGAATATAGTTTCAACATATTCATCTCGGCTTTGTCTGCATCGATTTTAGACGACACAATGGTGTCTTGAGAGGTGGTGATTATTTTTATCTTGGTAGCTTTTTGAGGTTGTGAGGAGCTAGAATCAGTCATTGATGATGGATAAATTAGTAGAAGTTGTGTTGGTGTTACTAGATAAGGGGAGATTCGTTGTAGGAATGGAAGGTATTGGGATGATCTAAGAAGTTTTAAAATATGAAAATGGAGAGTATGCAATTGTTTTTGGGGCAACAAGGATATATGATACGAAAAACTTTTTATCTTACGCACGTTTCTCCACATACGGCATTGTAATTATGATGGAGGGTCCTGTATTGTAACGTGGACCCTATCTTTACCGTACAGAGCGGTAATGATGATCGTGGGTCTGTGTTTGGCAAGTGGAATAAGCGAGGTGTTTGGTTGTTACAAACGACGACATTGTTGGTGCGGTGCTTTAACTTACTTTTGTTCTGGATAAAACGGTGATGTTTGTAAGTACTACGTATGTCTGCAGAACTAAACTGTGTTTCCTGAAAATTTAAACCCTAATTGCATACGAGGCCCAGATACTCTCTTTCATCATTTACAGGGGTCAATAAGCTTGAGAGGGCATGTCCTACTATCAAGCAACCATACCTGCACAAATACATGTCATCGGTAAGCTCTAATTTTGGTGCTAATTATTGATTCATTTATTTTTTCATGGATTTGTTTGTAAAGAATCATTTCATTCACTTTCAAACACTTCAGAAAAATTGTATGATTTGAATGATGTAACAAGTTTATGTGATGATACCATTCCGTATGTTGGTCAAATATTTGATACGTTGGAAGAGGCTGAATTTTTTTACAGAAAGTATGTCAAACAGGTTGGTTTTAAAGTAAGAATAAAAACTAGCAGAAAACATGTTAGATCTGACAATTTTTGTTCTAAATTGTATCAGTGTCGTAAATCTGGGAGTATGGTTGTTAAGAAAAAAGAGATTGTCACTGATGATTGTAGACACTCAAAATTTTTCATTCCTGTCACTAACCCTACAGGAGGGCAAAACTATCTTTTACCTTCCAGAGACAACCCTGGAAGTCCAAATCATCAAAGTCAACCCCGGCAATGACATCGAGAGTTCAAGTCAAACCCCGGTGACAACCCCAAGAGGTACGATCAATCCCGACAACAACATCGGGATACCAAAGTCAACCTCGGCAATAACACCGAGAGATCAAGTAAAACCCTAGCCCCGGGAGGTACAGTCAACCCCGACAACAACACCGGAAGACCAAAGTCAACCCCGACAACAACCCCGGGAGATCAAGTCAAACCCCGGCAATAACCCTGGGAGAACCAGTCAACCCCGGTAACGACACCGGAATATCAAGTCAAACCCCGGTGACAACCCCGGGAGGTACAGTTAATCCCGACAACAACACCGAGAGACCAAAGTCAACCCCGACAACGACACCGAGAGACCAAGTCAAACCCCGACGACAACACCGGGAGATACAGTCAATCTCGACAACCCCGGGAGGCTAAGCCAACCTTCGGAGACGACCCCGAAGCATCAAATCATCCCTAGAGACGATCCTAAGGAATAATAGAGTCGGCTGGGATCAAACCTCGAAGACAACCCCCGAAAAGGCAAAATGGTCATTTTACCGACTTGAAATCAAAACAAGTCAAAATCAAGCCAAATCAATGCCATGAAGTTCATGCAGAACCATAACATCAATCTCGAGTGAAAACAGCACAAGACAGCTCAGCGAACGAACTGTGAAGACTCGAAGATCTGGTCATGGACCCATATTCTCGGATTCGAAAAAGGTCAAATCTTATGTCATTGTGTAGCTCTCGGAAAGGGCTTTCCAGAAAGGTATAACACGCCTCAATCGGACTCCCAGATTGAAAGTTATGAAGGTTAGAATCAGACAACGCGTTGGTCAGAGTGCACGTACTTCGAGACAACGAGACCCACTGGATCGGGGCCCACTCGAAAAGCCGCAGATAGAATCATGGCTGACTCGAGTAAACCTGCGGCTCCCTAGTCTATAAATAAGACCCCCCCCCCCCACCAAGAGAAAAAAAAAAGAAAAAAGAGGAAATTCCGCCCATTTCAACTCTTAACCCTACCTATAGTGCTCCAAACTTCAATTTTATTCTTCCAATACGTTTTTATACGTATATACATCAACATATCAAATTTTAACCGGTGGAAACAGAGTTTTCAAGCCCTCCAAGTGGTTTAAAGCCTTTAGCGCTACACACTGTAAGATTTCTTGTGATCTGAATCTTTTTACTGCTTTATCATATATATATGAGCGTATATATATATATATATTTATAGCTTCTGGTTTCGCCTGGATTTTAAATCGGTGGCCTTTCTAGCTTATTTTTATGTATATATAAGTATATATATACATTTTTAATTGCTTTTGCAGCTTGGATTTCAAATCTGTGGCTTTTATCGCTTTAATATATATATATATATATAAGTATGTATATATATTTATAAGTTTCATTTAGCCTGGATTGTTAATCTGTGACATTTTCAGCTTTAATATATATATATATATATATATATATATATATATAACTAACTATATATATATTAACATTTAATTCAGTCACGCCTAGGTTGTAAATCTATGGCTTTTTCTGCTTTCATATATATATACTAACTTCGTTAGCCTGGATTGCTAATCTGTGGCTTTTTATCGCTATAATATATATATAATTATATATATATATATACACACTAACTCGTTTGGCCTGGAGTGCTAATCCGTGGCCTTTTCAGCTTCAATATATATATAAGCATATATATATTTACATTTATCAGTCACGCCTCGACTGGAAATTCGTGACTCTTTTCAGCTTTAATATATATATAAGTGTATATATTATTTATTTAATGTGATTAAATATTTGTTTTAACTGTTCATTTGATATAAATCTGTTCTAATGTAAAGTTTGTGGACTAGATTCATCTAAATCTAGCCATCTCTAACTTTCAACCGGTTCAAAAGCTGTCAAACTGGAACCGTTGAGCTAGAATGGCTAAGATTTATTTAAATCTAGCTTTCTTTCCAGTTTTATAAATATTAAAGCGACTACGCGGACCCTAGATCCATATCTAGAGTAAACGGGAAGCTTTGGCTATGCGCATGCAAGGATTTAATTGATGAATCCTTTGTCTTGCGACGTCTAGATTTCAATTTGCATTTTATTTCAATATGTCTGTTGTGCAGGCTTTTTGATAATATTCTGTGAGTCTAGGAATCACGGGATCTACGATTAACCACATGGATCTAGATTCGATTCCCATGATGGACAACTTTGTATTGTAAATACAGCCTGCCTATCTTTTTGTAAATGTAAATCAAAGGGACCTTAAAACGGTTGTCCCAATTTAAGGTCTCAGCATAGTAAATTATGGTTTGGAGTGCTCGGATCACTTCGATGGCTTTCATGCCCATAAGGAGACCGACACTTGTGTATATATTATTTTTTGGTCGAGGATGCTTTGCATCCCGATAATAAAATCAAAATCAGCCGAATGTAGAATAAAATGAAAGAATCAAAAGGCTTCAATTCCTATACGAGCGAAAGGGTTTGAAAACCATCTTCCCAAAACATCACTTTTCATATCTTGTCTAAAAATGAACTTTTTATTAAATCAAACCCTTCGTATATAGGTCCAACGAAGCATATCACTACTTTCAAATAAAGCACTTTACGCCCAATTACTGCAAGCACACACACACAGACACACACACACTGTAAATAAAATAGGGAAAATGAAAAGATGCGGTAATCGTGTGTCACGGAAGTCGGGGGGTGCCTAACACCTTCCCCCCGCTTAATCAAGCCCCCGAATTCTATGAATCTCGGTTTCCAAGGTCAAGTTAAACAGAGTCCAGTAATTGGGCCTACTTGCAAACTTTTCAAACAAAACTCGATTGAGTTGGTACAACCATTTCAAACATACCAACTGGCGACTTTGTAAAATCAAACTTTATAAATCGTCAACATTGTGTCTCGGCCTTTTCCTAAAAATTCACCCTTCAGATCAAACAGATCAAATAGAAAACACAAGAGTAGAAACACATTGGGAAAAGGGGGATCGCCAAAGATTTTTCCCGACGTCGACAATGATGAGGATAATATTGTGGTTAAGGGCAAGCGGAGGAGGGACTCGATTGATAAAACAGAATGTAGAGCAAGATTTTATTTTGTGTATGATAGGACTAAAGATAAATGGTTTGTCTCGACTCTTGAACTGAATCACAATCATGAATTTGTGTCCCCAAGCAAAGTTTCACAAATTCAAACACACAAAAATATTTCAAGAGTTGCCAAGTATCTGATTGAAACCCTTAATAATGTTGGGATTGGTCCAAGTAGGATGATGAATGTTTTTAGCTCATTGGGAAAAGGTATGAGCAATGTTGGGTTCTCTGAAACGGATGTGCGAAATACGGTTAGAGATATTAGACGTGATAATATCGTTGCGAATGATGCACAGGCTGCAATAGATTACTTGAGAAAGTTACAACTAGAGAGCCCAAGCAGATTTTACTTTAGTGTAAAACCAGGCGTGGATAATCGTATCGGATGTATCATGTGGGTAGATTATCGGTCAATAGTTGCTTATCAAAATTTTGGCGACGTTGTTACGTTTGATACCACATACCGAACAAATAAGTATTCCATGTCATTTGCTCCTTTCACGGGTGTAAATCATCATTATCATTCTATATTGCTTGGGTGTGCACTATTAAGCGATGAGACTGAGGATACATTTGTATGGTTATTTAAGCAAAGACTTGAAGCAATGAATGATAAACATCCAATAACCATTGTCACTGATCAAGATCGTGTTATGTCGAATGCGATTGCTAGGGTTTTTTCTCATACACACCATGCATTGTGTACTTGGCACATTAGCAAAAAAATCCCCAAAAAACTTGGGCATATCTATTTCTCGCATCCGACTTTTAAGTTAGACTTTAACTACTGTATGTTTAAGTCTTTGACTATTCAAGAATTTGAGGACAGATAGAATTTGTTGCTTGAAAACTACGGTCTGCAGAATCAAGAATGGTTGAAACCTTTGTATGAAGTAAAAGAGAAACGGATTGGGGTGTATTCAAAAAACTTCTTCGCAACAGGAATGACGACGACGTCTAGGAGTGAAAGTATGAATAATTTTTTTGACGAATTTGTAAACAGTTCAACGGGGATTAGAGATTTTATTTTGAAGTCCCAAAAAGCCATTGAGAAGCAGTACATAAGAGAGAAACACGATGATTATCTGACGGTCAGTCGGGCAAGAAAATTCCTTTTTGGAGATCCATTAGAGATGAATGCCGCCAAGATATATACCAAGGAGATGTTTCGGCATTTTCAAATTGAACTGACAAAATCACACAAGTTAACTTCAAAAAAGTGTTATGATTTGTCAACTCCTGATTCAAAAACCTATTTGGTGTTCAAAGTGATGGATCCTGAATCCAGCCGTAGGTATTTCACATTTGTGCAATATATCGAAATAGGGATGGCGAAATGCAATTGTAAACAGTTTGAACATTCTGGTACAATATGTCGTCACATTCTCAGGCTTCTAAGTTCAAAGAACTTGGTTCAGATATCTGCAGAATTGATCCACAAGCGATGGACTCAAGATGCTAATAAAATGAGTGGTGTGGCCCCGTACGTTCTCCACTCTGTAATAGATTATACTGAGACACAAACCGGTCGGTTCAGTCATATACACAAATGATTCTCTCTATTTGTGTTGGATGCTTCATCTTCTAAAGAAGCCATAGATTATGCTCTCCAAGTGCTAGATCGTGAGCACAAAATTGTTCGCACCTTCCTTACAGAAAGCGTGAAAGTAAGACCGGACGAGAATGTGTAACCTCAGGTGAATAATGGGGTCAATCTAGAATTGCCCGATGATGATGAGTATGATTATGCAACTGCTTCCAATAATCCTGTGTTTGATCTAATATGTTCGCATACAAAAGGTTGAAAAAAAGCAACACGGCTAAAAAGTGTTGTCGAACAATTGTCAGGTCAAAAACTACATCAAAAGTGTGCAATATGTGGAATCTTTACAAATCACGATAAGCGGAACCATTATAAAGCGTTAGGGTTGAAAAGGCCTAAATCTACATAATTCCATTTCTTTCGAGTTATTATGACATTTTTATACAAATAAAGTGTTATTGTTTGATTATGATTTGTCTTTATATGTATGTAACTCTAGGTAACTGTATGTCTCTATCCGGTAAATGAATGTATATATGTGGAAGGATACGGCGTCGTTCGAAAATTTCAGTGTTAATAATATTTGGACGGTTAATATCTTAAGTGTGGTTTTAAAATGGCTTCGTATTACCTAGCGTCAGCAGTATTAAACTGTTGACGAAACCTTTCATACTTAATGATGACCTTTCAGTTATCAAAATGTACAGCGTCGTTTTAAAACTTGAATTAGCGTCCGCATTATTAAACTGCGGACATGTACGTTAACTCACTGCCAAGATGGGCCAATTATTTAGCCCTTCTATGCAAACCCTGGAAGTGTCATCACAACAAATTGAGGTTTATTGATATATGACCTCTAGATGTTGTGATGGCGACTTCAGGCTTTGCATAGACGAGCTAAATAATTAACTCACCCTGACAGTAGATGTTGAGACATTTAGGCATTAAAAATAAGTTTATAAAGCTAAAGACCATCTGTTTCTGTTGCATATTCTTGATAGTAGTTACATATTCAAGTGATTTGGGATGATGAGGAACACACATGGCAACAAGAATTGGAAGGCTAGATAAAAAGAGTAGGTCGGATTCAGAACACATTAAGAACACATCCATTCTTCCACTTGTTGTGCCCTCCAAATATTGTGTCATGCATGTCTCTTCATCCCAGATCACATGAATCAATAACAAAAAGAATATGCTGTCAGAAACAGAAAGTTCTTGAGCTTTATGTTGAACTCTTTGTGCATATAATCCATGTGAAGTTTGGATGGCTCTATCACGTCTTATATATAGGAGACCTAGCGTCCACAAAATTTAACTGCGGACGAGACTTTTAAGTTCCATTATTTAAAAATGACGTCGTTCGACTATCGCTTGTATTAAATTGAGGAAGAGGAATTGTAAAGGAGGGGCATTTTGGTCATCTGTCCCGTCCGCAGTATTAAAGTGCGGAAAACTGGAAACTAAACTGCGGACGGAGTCTCTATTTAACCGACCGATCTTCGGATGGGTGGTTGTGATGTGTTGTAAGGCTAGACTCTTTTTTACAACGTTTGTTATGGATCGGTCCTCATATATATATATACGGTCCGGATCTTAAACTCACCCAACTAAAAGCTTACGCAACTCACCCTCCTTTAGCGACGGACCGGGCGACGGTTTGGTCTGTCGCTATATATACAATCGTCGTCTTAGCTTTTAGCGACAGACAACATATAAACGATGGTTGTAAAGATAGCGACGGACCAAACCGTCGCCCAATCCGTCGCTAAAGGGGGTGAGTTGAGTGAGCTTTTAATTGGGTAAGCCTAAGATCCTTATCGTATATATATATATACTAGCCGTACTACCCGTGCCTCTGGCATTACGTATGAAGTGGAAGGAGGAGGAGAGATTGTCGGCGCTAGAGAATGGAGAAGACAGAGGGCGAGCTCAGGAGGAGGAAGAATGGAGGAGGATCTGAGAGTGAGAGAGAGAGAGAGCAATTTTTTTCTTTGAAGTTAAAGAAGATATAATGGACGGTGAGATTTATCCCAAACTTTGGACGGTCCTGATCGTTTATTAGGGTGAGCGGAAAATTCAAAATCAGTTTTGTTTTGTTAATTATATATATATATATATACACACACACACACGAAAAGGATCAATGGCATACCCCTTGATCCTACATACATTGCATACCCCCTTTAGGGACGATTTGGTCCGTCGCTATAGGTTCGGTCCATCGCTATATGTTGTCCGCCGTTATATATTATCCGTCGCTAAAAGTTAAGACAACGATTCTCTGATATAGCGACGGACCAAACTGTCGTCCAGTTCGTCGCTAAAAGGTGTCGCTAAAGGGTGTAAGTATTGTATGTAAAATAAGGGTTTCTTGACTTTACCCCGCTACCCGCCATAACTTTGAATCTTTGATTAGAAAAGAAGTAGGTCCACTAAAATATATACAAAAAATCTCACTTTTCACAGATCCACACCAATCGTTCAGAAACTCCCAATTTTTCTCTCTCTCTCTCTCTCTCTCTCTCTCTCTCTCTCTGCAATGGCTCTGTTTGTTTCAGTTCCATCTACCCCTCTCTCACTCTCCATATCTACCTGTCACCCTCCAAGAAATTACAAACGTTTTTCTCCTTCACTTGCTTCACTGAGCTCACCTTCATCATCACCATCCCCAACCGAAAGCAATGTTTCATCAAATCCTAATTCATCAGCAAAAGTACCCTTTGTTGAATCCTCTAAACCCCCGGACAAGAATTTCAGTTACCCAATTGCGAACCCGAATGGAAACCCAGTTGTTGGCTTTTTTCGGTCCACAGAATCATCCATCGAACGGGTAAATTGTTTGATTTTTTTTGGTTATTTGATATTCTGTTTGATATAAGATCATGACTTTTGGAAGTCAATTTAAGGAATTTTCAAACTCAAAATTGAAATGGATAGCTTTATTTGTAGTCTATACAATGATGAATATGGTAAACTATGGACAAAGTATTACTCAATCTTTATTGTTTCTTTGATGAATCATATTCATTTTGAGTTTAAAAATATCTCAAATAGCCAATAATGATCTTGTAATTTTGAGTCACTATGGGTCCAGGGTCTCTTTTGTGGAATGGGATGGAGTAATTTTCTCGGCATGAAATTTAAGCTATGCTAAATATACTGCCATACTGGATTATGCACCTGATTTATTTTATGACTACAATTTGTTATTAGGAAAATTTTATTTTGACTTGATAAGTCTATCGTATTATTAGTGGAAGGAGCCATCGAGAATCAAGCTTATTAGTGGAAAGGAGGGTAGGTCTCAATCATTAGACAAGTTTGGTTGCTTCACTTCATAGAAGGGGGTTGGTGTTGTGAATGACAAACATGATTAAGAAGCAAGTAACAACAGGGGAAGGAGTTCACACGTGGCAGCAGAAGTAAGCTCAGGATGTGACTGAATCAGTTGAAATATAGTTTAGGAGGGAAGCTATTGGAATTCAAAAATAAGGAGGGAAGGTTAGTTAGATAGTTAGAAGTAGTACATTCATGAGGCTAAATGACAGCCATGTATAAATAGAGGAAACGTAGATAGTTAGGGGGATCGTTTGGGAAATTAACAATCTTCTGTAATTTTGTCCTAATCAATACAATCTATTCTTGTCTTCCTTTTCTATATCCTACCATCATTTTCTTGTTTCTTGCTCTATTATTTCTATAATTTTTCATTATACATTGACTGGAAAATCACAACCTCAACATTTGGTATCAGAGCCATCAATCCTTGGCTCATATATTCACCGAATTGGGTAACACACATATTGAGTTACACAGATATGGCCGCCGGGACTCGATCGAAGGATACCTTGGAAGATGGTTTGAGAGCTACAGATTTTCGAGTGCAAGAACTCATGAATAGCCATTACCAGCTGCAACAATCAATAGATGAACTGGGAAGTGGGTTCAAAAATATGCAAAGCACAATGGAGTTGATGATGTCAGAATTTTAGCGTGCTATCAAAGGTAAGGATTCTGAGCCTGAAAAAATTAATGATCCTGTTATAGATTTGCTTCAAACTGAGGGAAGAAATGGGGATAATGTAGCTCAAAAGGGTTTTCACCCTCGTTTTGATTTCCCCATCTTTAATGGTTTGGATATTAAGAACTGGGTAATGAAATGTGAATATTTTTTTCAAATTCATCCTATGAATGATTTATTGAGATTAAGAAGTGTAGCACTAAATCTTGGAGGGGATGTAGGTTCTTGGTTCCTAGCTTATTTCAAGTCTAATCCAAATGTCACTTGGAAACAATTCATTGTGGACATTGAGACTAGGTTTGGGGATAGCATATCTAGAAATGAATTGGCTGAATTCAACAGACGACTTCTGTAAGTCTCTACCAGAAACGGTTCGAATTTCTTAGAGCCATAGTGCAAGCTGAAAACCCAGAATTAGATGAATCATATTTTGTCAAATGTTTCGTGGGTGGCTTAAAGGAGGAAATAGGTGGTTTTGTGGGACTTCTTAAACCCCAAAAATTGACAGAAGCTATAGCAGCTGCAAGGGTTCAAGAGATGACTGTTGAAGCTATATACAAGAAAAATAAACCTATTTCCAACACTTCAATTGGATTCCACAACAGATCAAATAGACCACCACCTGTAGGAGGGAATCAGTTTCAAGGAAGAAGTAACCTGTTACATGTTGGAAATCCTAACTCTACAGGAAAAATGAGAAAAGAGGGTATAGAAGGACAATTTAAGAAACTCACCTACAGTGAAATGCAAGCTAGAAGGGAAAAAGGCCTATGTTTCAATTGTGACGAAATTTACAAGCAACGTCATAGGTGCAAGTTCAAACAAATCTATATGATTACGGGGGATGATGAGTGGGAATCTGAAAATAGTGAGGAGACAGCTACTGAGGAGGAAATAGAGTGTGAGGAACATCAGCCAGAGCCAGAAATGTCCATATCAATCCATGCTTTAAATGGCAACACATCTGAAACTACATTGAGGATAAAGGCAACTGTGAGGGGAAAGGAAATAATAATTCTCATTGACACAGGAAGCACCCATAATTTCTTGAATTCTGGTACGGCTGACAGATTACATTGTGCAAGGGAAGAAGATAAGCCTATGCAAGTGTGTGTAGCTGATGGGTACAAGATGTTATGCACTGAAAGATGTAAGAAGTTTGAATGGATGGCACAAGGCCATAAATTTTGTACTGACATGACGTTAATTCCTCTAAAAGGATGTGATGTGGTATTAGGAGTGTAGTGGTTGAAAACACTGGGGGATTGTATGTTTAATTTCAATTCATTAACGTTGAGTTTCTATAAGGGACCAAGCAAGGTTCTGCTGAAAGGAACTAGTGATAGGCAGCACAGTTCTGTAGCAATGATTACTGCCGTAAACTTACGACAAGCATGGAAGAGAGATCAACTATCAATAATGGCTTGTGTTTGTGCAGTACAAGGGCAAGAAGTGAAGACAAAGGATACTCCACTTCAGATCAAACAAGTTCTAAAGGATTTTGAGGATGTGTTCCAAGAGCCAAAATCATTACCTCCTCAAAGGAGTCATGATCACCAAATTCCATTGAAAACTGGTGCAGATCCTTTCACAATAAGACCATATAGATACCCCCATATTCAGAAGGCTAAAATTGAGAAAATTGTGAAAGACATGTTAGCAACGGGTATTATTCAACCTAGTAAAAGCCCTTTTGCTTCACCAGTTTTGTTGGTCGAGAAAAAGGATGGACATGGAGGTTTTGTGTGGACTATAGGGAATTAAACAAGATCACAGTAAAAGATAAATTTCCTATTCCCAATCATTGAAGAACTAATGGATGAGTTGAGTGGATCTACAGTTTACTCCAAGTTAGATTTGAGGGCTGGTTATCACCAAATAAGGATGCTGCCACAAGATGTTTCCAAGACAGCCTTCAGGACACACATAGGCCACTACGAATTCTTGGTTATGCCCTTTGGCCTCACCAATGCACCAGCTTCGTTTCAGGCCCTCATGAATAAGGTGTTTTCTGCTCAACTAAGGAAGTTTATTCTTGTATTTTTCGACGATATACTAGTATATAGCCCTGACTTGAATTCCCATGTTGAACATTTGGCTACTACACTCAAAATATTAAGGAAGAACACCTTATTTGCAAAACTATCAAAATGTGCATTTGCCCAATCACAAGTGGAATATTTGGGACACATCATTTCTGCAGAAGGTGTAGTTGCAGACCCAAATAAGATTGCTTGTATGATGAGCTGGCCAGAACCTAAGACACTTAAGGCGTTAAGGGGCTTCCTTGGTTTAACTGGATATTATAGAAGGTTTATAAGGCAATATGGGGAAATTGCTAGACCTTTAACCAAACTGCTGCAGAAAGACCAATTCAGGTGGACACCAGAAGCTACTTCAGCTTTTCTAAACCTCAAGGCAGCTATGAGTTCAACTACAGTTCTAGCTTTGCCTGATTTCTCTCAACCTTTTATTGTGGCGACAGATGCTAGTGCTAAGGGAATTGGGGCTGTCTTAATGCAAAGGGGCAGACCATTAGCATTTCTCAGTAAGGCCTTGGCACCAAAACATTTAGGACTATCGGTTTATGAAAAGGAACTATTGGCTATAATACAAGCTATTTCTAAATGGAGATCATACTTAATTGGGGCTCATTTCATTATAAAGACTGATCATCAAAGTCTTAAGTTTTTTATGGAGCAAAAATTATCTACTTTTCTGCAACAGAAATGGTTGAGCAAGATGTTGGGCTATGACTATGAGATAACTTACAAAAAAGGAACAGAAAATGTGGTGGCTGATGCTCTCTCTAGAAGGGATGGGGAAGAATCTAAAGTAATGGCAATTACTGGCATAATTCCTAATTGGGTACAAGAGATTATGCAGTCTTATGAAGGAGATACCAAAGTGCACTCCATTATTCAACAACTTAGTATATCTCAGGATGGCATGCCACATTACAATTTCCAGAAGGACATTTTAAGGTATAAGGGATTGATCTACATTGGTGCTCAAACAAATCTCAGAAAATCCATCTTTTCAGTTTTTCATGAGAGTTCCATAGGGGGACATTCTGGTACTCGAGCAACTCAGAAGAAAATAGCAGCATACTTCGTGTGGGATTCTCTTAATTCAGAAATCAAGCTGTGGGTTAAAGAGTGTGAAATCTGTCAAAGGCACAAAACTGAAAGTCTGCCTTACCCGGGTTTATTGCAGCCTTTGGAGTTACCTTATAAACCATGGACTGATATTTCTATGGATTTCATTGAAGGCCTACCAACTTCAGAGGGCAGATCAGTTATTTTGGTTATCATTGACAGATTTTCTAAATTTGCACATTTCATTGGATTACACCATCCTTATACGGCAGGATCCATAGCAAGAGTGTTCATTGATACCATTTATGGTCTTCATGGTTTACCACAAACTATAGTTACTGATAGGGATAGAATCTTTATTAGTAATTTTTGGCAAACATTATTCAAACAATTGGGGGTAAAATTATGTCTCAGTACTGCCTACCATCCTCAGTCCGATGGCCAAACGGAGAGGTTGAATAGATGCTTGGAATGCTACTTGAGATGCATGTGCAATGACCACCCAAAGAAATGGTATTCTTGGCTAAGTTTAGCTCAATGGTGGTATAATACTAACTATCATACTGCCATACAATGTACCCCATTTCAGGTGTTGTTTGGACTAGCTCCTCCTCATCTCAATTTTCACCAAATAGAGACTTCTAAAGTGCCAGTTGTTGACCATTTTATTCAATCAAGAAGTGGAGTATTAGCAGATTTAAGGAGTAAGCTATTACAGGCCCAGGTGAGAATGAAAAACTATGTCGACCAACACCGAACTGAAAGGAGTTTTGACATAGGTGATACAGTATATTTGAAGCTACAACCATATAAACAGTCCACTCTAGCTCAAAGATCTTCATTCAAATTAGCTCCAAGTTATTATGGGCCTTTTCCAGTTGTTGCAAAAGTTGGTCCAGTGGCATATAAACTAGCACTACCTGCCCATGCTCAAATACATGATGTGTTTCATGTTTCATGTTTCTTTACTGAAGAAGCAAATTGGTGTACAGTCACATATAGCTCCCACATTACCTCCAGTAGCTGCTGATGGTCGTCTGAAGATTGTTCCTGTGGCCGTACTGGACAGACATGTAGTTAAGTTCAACAATCGTCCCAAAGTGTAATATCTAATCCATTGGGCTAACAGTAACGCAGAAGATGCTACATGGGAGGATGCCCAACAAATGGTCAACCAATTTCCAGACTTCAAATTTAATCCTTGAGGACAATGATAGTTCGAAGAGCTGGGTAATGTTGTGAATGACAAACAGGATTAAGAAGCAAGTAACAATAGGGGAAGGAGTTCACACGTGGCAGCAGAAGTAAGCCCAGGATGTGACTGAATCAGTTGAAATATAGTTTAAGAGGGAAACTATTGGAATTCAAAAATAAGGAGGGAAGGTTAGTTAGATAGTTAGAAGTAGTACATTCATGAGGCTAAATGACAGCCATGTATAAATAGAGGAAATGTAGATAGTTAGGGGGATCTTTTGGGAAATTAACAATCTTCTGTAATTTTGTCCTAATCAATACAATCTATTCTTGTCTTCCTTTTCTATATCCTACCATCATTTTCTTGTTTCTTGCTCTGTTCTTTCTATAATTTTTCATTATACATTGACTGGAAAATCACAACCTCAACAGTTGGGCTATTCATTATTATTGAAAGAAATAATGTTGAAGTGTGTTGTAGGAAATTAATGTGCCTAAATATCAAGAAGTCAAATAGGACTCTTATTTTGAAGAGTTCACGTGTTTTGTGTAATCATTTGTAGTTCAATTTTATTTGACATAATTACTATTGAGGAAACTCTCAAGTCTTTGTTATTCTACAAAACAAATGCAATTTTATTAGGAGTAAACTAGATAACCCTTTGACAAACTAGAGAACAAAAGTTGAAAAAGTGTATTACACCCATAGGAAAGGGTATTTATAAACAAGTTGGTTAGCACATACAAACATATATAAGGTGCTCATAAATGAAGCTGCATTATCCTACTTTTTTTTTGGAATTAGATAAAATAGCCCGGGGTAGGGATTGAAACTAGTGACTGTCTCCTCTATAGTCTCACCCATGCACTTGCTTGCTGATAGTGGAATGACAAGATGCAGAATTTAGCAATCAAAAAAGTTTGAACTCTGAACTAGGCAATAACTAAAAACTGTAATATCGAAATATCCATTGCCTTGGTTGTTCATATTTTTGCAATATTTTCTTCTGAAGACTGTTGCTTGCCTACTTTCACTCCTGGTATCAAAGATATTTATTGTTAGTGTTCATAAATCCATTTATTTTAAATGAAGTATGTAAATGTAGACCTTTGTGAGGGACACCTATTATATGCGGAAAAAAACCTAAGCGTGTGTGGTTACTGTCACTTACTCTCTCTGTTCCACAAAGGAGTCCCATTTGTCACTTTTTTTTTGTTCCACAAAAATAATTAACTTTAAAGGGATAGTAGTATAAAATGACACTAGTCCTCAAGTTTTTCATCACAATTTCATTATCATTCCATACTTCTAAACTAACAACTTATTATTTTAGGGGTATACAAGGAACAAAAATATATCCTTATTCTTAAATTTTTTTAAATGGAGCTCTTTTGTGGAATGGAAGGAGTATTATTTATAGATCTAAGAGATACTGTGGCTTTCATGCTAGTTATATACAATCAGGAATCCATGATTGTGAGGGACCTGTCATTCCTTGTGGAACTTGGGATCCAAAGGTTAAGATCTTCAAAATGTTCATGCAGCAAGAGAAATATATGTTTCAGTTGTCTATTAGTTGCATTATGTAGAATGAAGATAACAACAGAAGATTGCAAAATAGATTGAAGTGACTATGGATTTTTGAGGTTGAGGAGTGACTCTTCAATTCGATGGTCTAAGAAAACTAGAAAAGTAATAAGTTGTTTCTTGGTAGATTGGTAAAGATTTAATTGTACTAGCATAAATTCAAAATCTACAATTTCAAACCTTGCGACTTCTTAGAAGTCCCAACCTCAACTTCTACCAGTATTTAAAAATCCCTTTTCATTTTTCAATTATAGGCACAACTTCTTAGAAGTCCTAACCTCTTAACAGTGCACTCACGAGCCAGAAAGAGTAAAAGAAATATAATTAATATATTTACAAGAGGGGATGAAGCTAGGATGTTTCTTGGGTGGAGTCATGTAATAACTACTAATTAATGGTATAATATCAATTCTGCAGTAATGTACAACTATCTATCATGCTTCTGGAAATATATTAGAATAATATACTTTCTATTCAAATTTTTTAAAAAAAATTAATGTGAATTAATTTACCGTTTAGTATCTTTTTCAATAAAAAATAAAAAAGGATTCCTACAAATAACCTTTGTAGGTCTAAAAATTACAATATAAGACTTGACATTTTTTAGTTTGAGATATCTTAATAGCATCTAACACTCAAATGCTTCAAACTGACTAAATGATTAATTCATATTGGAAACCCGTAATGACAACGAAGTAGGCAAGGTGTTGATTTAAAGAATAAAATTGTTGACATGTAACTATAAACGAGCTTTATTAATTTTGTTTATATTTTTATTTTTATATACTTGAAAAACAAAGAGAATGAAACTCTTTTGTGCTAATCTTGACCTTCCACTGCAGCTAAAAATTATACAACATCAAAAACTCTAGGTTAAATGTTGTCTATCATGAGTTGGTTGATACACTGTGAGTTCAAGGTTTTCTACTTTGTTTCAACCTTGTGTTTGACAAGCACACAGTAGATTCACATGACTTGCAAGAGGCTTATTAGGTGTTGGCCAATTCTTAAGCCTTAGTTGGTTTTACAAGGTCTCAATGGGCGATAATCTAACGATTTCTAAGATTTGTTGGTGGGAAAATCAAATCAGGGAGCAATAGGTAGATCCTTCCCGAGCAATTTATTAAGTGGCAGGTTGGCACCATAGTTGTTAAGGCGTCGCCTAGGCGTCCCGGCTATGAAAAATTGATACGGTGATGGGCTCCTTGAGGTGGAGCTGCTAAAGCGTGATCCTTGAGACGCCTTGGGACGTCTTGGCGACGCCTTGGGACGTCTTGGCGACGCCTTGGACGCCTTAGCAGCTCTGGTCCAATCAAAGTATTTTACAGTTCTGATCCATTAATTCATGACCCATCGATTAAAAACCAGTGAGAAAGGAAATAAAACCCTAAAAAACTTATCAGTAATCGGATTCGACACATCTTTATCAGACTACATATTTGTGATGGTTGCAACTTTATTTTCTATGTGGTGTTTGTTGAATTCTTCATTTATTTTACTAATTTTTAATATCAAGTGTTTTGTTTTTGGATTGTTATTACTAAGTATTTACTTAATTATGCCTTTAATATTATTCTATAGTATTATGTTTTGAGTTTTAATGCATATGAAATTTTATTGCCAATATACTTGTTAAGTAAAATAAATAATATATAAATTGCACATTGTAAACGACTTATCGCCAAACGGACGCCATGGCGGTCGCCTTGTCGCCTAGGCGTCCAGGCAGTCGACTACTGCCATAACTCGCCGTGGCGCCGTGACTCGCCGGTGGCACCGTGACAACTATGGTTGGCACTTGGGCCTATGTAGAAAAATATGCCCCCAGGTTCAACTCTAAATTTTCCTTGGCATTAAATGGTAGTAAAAAATTCAAGTGGATAGGGTGAACTTCTCACATTATACTTAAAAGGCTTTCTTGGTTTTCATAATTTCAGTGGGGGAGACCAATTTCACTGAAACACAACTATATCTCATATAATTTGGCAGGGAACTACTACAGTTAAAAGGCTCTATCCAAATCCGAACTATGATGTGGTCAAGCTTTTGACACCACCTATATGCTGCAAACTTTATAATCATTTGGCTAGGGAAGGGACAGTCCTTGTACTTCAAGAATAAACAAAAAGAAGAGTAAGTCCCTGTTTTGACTTTTGAGGAATGCATTCTCCTCAATTAGTGGTCCTCCATCATTCTCATTTTCAGTTTATATTTTATGAAGAAGTAAGCTCTGCCTACTACTAAGTTAGAGGTGGGGCTTTCACTCTGTAAGGGTCAAAGTCATGGGTATATGGCATCTTCCTCTTCGACCACTTTACCCAGATCTTCTATATTTGTGTCTATTACTTGTTATACCCCTTTTTTCGTCCGTTCGCTCTCTATATATAATGTATATAAAACATTTAAGATAAAGCTAACTACTTCATTCTCATTTTCAACTTATATTCTATGAAGAATCAAGCTTTACCTACTTCCCCTTGTAAATTAGAGGAGAGGCCTTAGCTCCATAAGGGTCAAAGTCATGGATCTATGGCCCTTCCTCTACAACCACTTTACCCTGATCTATGTCTTTGTGTTAGGCATTTATTGTCAAACTCATAAAACTTTTGAGTCTTCCTTTAGCACAATTTGTATTAGTCTTACCTCCGTGGAGCAGGAGCAGGAGCAGTTTGTCACATCAACTCTCATCACGTTAATTTGTTTTCATAAAATGGGATGGTCCTTTTCTCTTAATCATAGTCTGATTCTGTCTGATGCCAATATTTGTTACTTTATAACCCATAATTTGCCTATGAAGCATCTGGAGTTTATTTCTCTCTTCATGGAAGCTGCAAAGACATTCTTTGTTCCCAACTTGTTCACCATGTTTGATAAGTACATTAATTTACTTATAGCACTTCCTAATTTGTGACCTACTAGTAATATTAAGACTTTGCTCATCAATATGTTTCTCATTCCAGGTTTAAAATGTTGAATGTCTTTTCCTTGTTTTCTTTTTACGCTCTTTGATATGTATACACTCTTGAGGTCTTCTTCCATATAATCTATTTAACTGAAAGTAATTTTTGCTTTGAGCAGGTGATATTTGACTTTCGCTTTCTGGCACTTCTAGCTGTTGCGGGTTCATTAGCCGGTTCTTTGCTGTGCTTTCTGAATGTAATTTTTCATTATACCTACTCTTTTTCCATATTTGTAACGGAAAGTATCTAAACTAGAAAAAGTCGGGCCTAATTAGATGAACTCCGTTTGCTCATCGTTTATGCTAAAAATATGTGTAGTACATCAATTTTACATGGTTATGGTTAAACTTCAGTAAAGAATCTCCTAAACTTTATTCAGTCAAAGCATTGTCATAGGGATAATTATATCCAAAACTTGGAATGTGTGACGATTTCTCTGTAGATTTTGTCTCAGCCATCTTTGAATGACTGATAAAATGGGAGTTACTACAACCATGTTTAGCACTATTTTCTGATTGAAGATCTATGATAAAACTCAAGGCTTAAATACATGGTTAGTCCGTGCTTCTTTAGAATTGCTTATCATAACAATAAACTCTCACAGTAGGTTGAAATTTACGATAATCACTAAGCTCAAATAAAGGAGGATTACAAGTCTCACGCAAAGAAGGAATACTGGCGAGAATCGAATCAAAGACCTAAATGTCTCAGAGGCCTCAGTCTTAACAATCTGGCTAAGACCTCATTTACCTTTGGATTGGACAAGAAAGCAGAAATATAATATTTTCCTTTGCTAAAATGCTGAGGGAGATTAGCAATACATGTTCATACAGATACAATTGCTAAAGTTCTTGTCTCTCACAAACATTTTAGTTAATACCATTATTTAATTCCCTCCAAAACTTGCAAAAGATTCAGTTGAAGAAAATTTCTCGCCAAGAGAATCTCATCTCAGCTGCTTACAACTTCACTAGTTTGAAATTGTAAATATTTTCTTTTTCTTTCTGTTAGAATAAATATTCTTATTCTATTCTGGAAAGGGTAAGTTCGGTTGCTGAATGTCGCATGCTGCTATCGCTGTATCCACTACTGTATTTTTTTCAAGTTATTATATCAGTTTGGGAGCCATTTTTCATTTTATATTATAAATTATAGACTTAACAAAGATACATATTCAAGGAGCTATAGAATTCACATGACTCCTAACTTAATTTAGGGAGAATTGATCTACCCACAAGTAAAAGTGATAGTTCCACAAGTATCTTCTCACATGAATAGTAAATTGGCCCACACTCATGTGAGAGGGAACTTGTGGAAATATCAAATTTTACTTGTGGAAATATTGATTCCCTTTAGGGAGGATTTATTATATAGATACTGGTCACATGCCAAAAAGAAGCCCAGATTTCAATAATGATCTCTAGAATTTCTTAGCATATGCAGAGATTGTATTGTCCTATTCTCTCAAGTATTGAAATGATTTTTTGCTGTTAATAGTTCTATTTAAAAATGACATTTTCCAAATGAGTGTGCACTATATACTGCTTTCTAAGCTTCTCATTATGACAAATTTATTATTGCAATGCTATCCTCCTACGTATCTACATTCTTATTTATCAACTATATGTAGACTTGTAGAAAGCATAATCTTTGTTTTTCTGTTGGCTACCTGAATTTGAAGTATTAAGTATTAACCTTCTATCAAGCTAAAATAATGTGGCATCGTTGGGAGTGTTTTGGCCAATCTGTAGTATTTAATACTTTAATATAATATGCATCGTTTGGTTTGATATTTCTATTTCTAAGTGGGTGTGGTCTCACTGACTAATTCAAATCTTTCTAGGGTTGTGTTTACATCGTTGATGCGTACAAAGTTTACTGGTCAAGCTGTTCTAAAGGAATTCACACAGGACAGATGGTTCTCCGTTTAGTTGAAGCTATTGGTGAGTTTCTGAACATTATAAGTACTGTATCTTATACTCCCTTCATTCCAAATTGTTCTACAAAAAGTGTCCATTATTTATTGATGGTGGTATGAAAGGACATAATGTCCTTAAGTTTAATAACACAATTTTAAGTTTAACAACATAATTTCACTACCATTGTAAGTCCTTAAATTTGCAAATTTTGCAAATGGGACTTTTTTTTTGGTGTGGAAGGGAGTATTTCATTATGTTGTTTTCAAGCGCATGCTTTATATGGTACTTGGAGTTGTAAAAATACTTAATAATCCTGTGAGTAATTATGTCACATAAGAAGTTATTTACTTTTTGAACTTTATGGTTAAGCAATAAAAATTACAAACTTAGCAAAACAAAAAAAAAAAAATTACTCCCTTACTTGAGAGGAAAGTTAAAACTCTAGTGAAATTATAGGAGTGAGTTCTAATCAAGTAGAAAAGCAGTTACTCGTTTAAGTCCCAAAATTAATTCATACGAGAGAGAGAGAGAGAGAGAGATCTTACCAAGTATTTCTTGCCCTGTCATTTGTTTTTCTGAATAACTGATAGTACTGAATTGTTTCCCTTACTTTTATTTCTCCATACACCACGGTACCTTATTACTTCTTGTGTGCACTATTTTAGCTTTGTCGTAGTGTTCGACTTTAGGACTGTAAAGAGAACTAAAAAAGAAACATGCAACATATCATGGTGACGCTCTGTTTAATAAGAATCATACACAATCACGTTGCCGGAAACTCTTAATCAACAGCTTTTACTCGTTTCATATTCCAGTTTGTTTATCACTTTCTTTTTCCTTTTTCAAGTGATCCTGATGAGCTCTTTCCTATTATTTTCTTTCATTTCTTTAGTTAATTTACTTCTGTTGTTTAATATGAGGAAACTTTCTTTAACAATCATCTCGACTTTTAGTAACAAGTGTTATTATCTCCATGTCACTTCTACCATCAAAGCTTTCAATTCTGATGTGATGTTCATCTTGATGCAGATGTATATCTTGCTGGGACTGTCATGTTAATATTTGGTATGGGTCTTTATGGATTATTTATCAGTAATGTTCCAGCTGATGCCCCTCCTGCTGTTGATCGTGCCCTCAAAGGGTCTTCCTTGTTTGGGATGTTCGCTTTAAAGGTAGTTTTTCTATGTTTGAGCTGCTTGGATTTCTTTTGGCTTAACGCACAAACTGCATGCATCATAACACGTCACTGAGGCGAGGTTCCATCTGTCATTTTTCTTGTGATTTTCATTTTACATTGTAAAATTATGCTCAGGAAAATCCTGATAGATAATATAGAATAAAAGAACATCTTACAATGAGGATGGTTATCATAAAACTTCTGACTTCCGAGTATGCTCTCTTATCCTCAGTGGTTTTGGCAACAAGAGGGAGCTTAAATTGTGAATCTAATATTTCATTAAAAAGGAATTTATTTGTTTAAAAATAAGCACATTTCCTGCACATATGTGGTTGCCTCAAGGCCATTTATCCTTCTGCGCGTGCAACAGTGATCACTTGCGTTACCTGGAACTTAAAGCCATTCAAAGTTTGCCATGATCAGTCATTCTTATCATAAGTGTTGTTTCCTATGTTGCCTCCGATTCCTTTTCTTATTCTCTAGTGAGGAAAAAATAATAATCATATTAATATTAAACTCAACAAACAGAAATAAAAGGATCAGGATATTGAATAAATATTAGTTGCCCAAAGGTTGAACGTTAAATTTTAAATTTATAAATTTTCATATCTTTTCTCTGAGATTGAATCCTAGCTTTTTTTTTCCTTTTTTTTTTGGTGCAAAAGATGCCTGAAGGCTAGAATAAATTAACCAAAGTCATTACAATCGTTAGCCAGCAATGGTGAGATTTCCACAGGTGGATCCTCACAAATAGAAACTAACAAAATCATTAAAATGCCCCATATTAGCTAGTCTATCTGCACAAGTGTTGGCTGCTCTGTTTACAAATCTGAGCTTGGTAGTCCATGGAAACAATATAACAAAAGAGTGTATTCAATTAACTCATCTTCCATATAAAAATGGCTAGTCACATTCAAAATAGGCACTTTCTCTTAATAGGCTTGTAAGTAAATTTTAACGCGTCTTTAATAATGAGCTCTTCATTTATTCAATCATTTTCCCCTCTAATGTTAAATCCGTGTAAGAGAAACTATAATTTGACGAAATCAGAATATTTATGCTCCTAAAATGATGATTGCATCAGTCATGTTGGTAGTCGGAACTAACATCTTTAGACACTATAGCTTCCAAGAGAGTGAACATAGGTAATGGCAGTACCAGAAGACGAGTTATTGTGCATGCTAGTTTTAGTACCTCCTGCATTTGTGTGAATCTCATTGCTTCATCACAGTGGACTTTTTAACCTAGAAATTAATCCATATTCAATTGTACAAATCTTCATTTAGCTGGCCTATCTCGATGTGTATTTAAATCCTTTTGGTATGATTGTATTAAATGGTTCTTAATTGCTTGCAGGAGAGGCCTGCATGGATGAAAATCAGTTCCCTCGATGAGTTAAAGACGAAAGTGGGACATGTTATTGTCATGATTCTTCTGGTAAAAATGTTTGAGAGGAGCAAAATGGTGACTATAGCAACTGGTCTGGATCTATTAAGCTACTCGGTATGTATTTTCTTATCTTCTGCTTCCTTGTACATCCTTCACAATCTTCACAAGGAAGACTGAAATGTCCGTAACTTAAAATCACATGTGGAATACTGAAATGTTAATAGCTGATAAAATTTGATATTTAGTTGACAGTGTTGATCATATTTTCACGTCAGTTTCTTTTTGGTCCATCGAGACTCTTCATTTGTATTATTATCCTTTTCAAATTGAAAATCCTCCATGACAAATGACGATCTATAATTTTCTATGATGATGCTCCTTTCGGCTACTCACTTAGGAGCACGACTCTTGTATTGCTCTACCACAACCCCACTTTCACGGTTTAGGCTGGCTCCCATTTCACTCTTAAGGGCCCCCACATTTGTTAAATTTTCTGGCTTGTTTTCGCTGGTCTTTGCCAATGCTTAATCCAAGACTCCTATATGCAACTGCTCAGTAACTAACAATCTGTTCTGATTTGCATTTTTCACGGTCACAAAACTCACAACTTGTGTTACTGCTGCAAATTATGAAATAATGTTTATAAGGCGGTCTTATATAGAGGGCTACATGATTATGATTGACATGTATCTTAATATTGTCATCTGAACTAGAAATATTTGTGTATAAATATATATGGAAAAGTGTGGTCGTGGCTGTCATAACTAACAAAAACAACGCACTTTTGCTTAATGCAATGGTGCGAGTTACATGGAAAACTATCGAACGTTGTCCAATCTCATGTTTGTTCACTATCTTAACCTCATATATATATTTATGAGGATAAGATATATATATATATGGTCAGTCTCTCCAACGAACCATAAAGAGCGAACTAAAAACGAACTGGCTATAGCGACGGTTTTTTCCGTAGCTATAACATAGAAAGCCGATTTTTTATGTTATAGCGACAAAAAAATCCGTCGCTATAGTCGGTTCGTCATTAGTTCGCTCCCTATGGTTCGCTAGAGAGACGGACCCTATATATATATATATATATATATAGTTAGTGTTTTCACTTGAGACAGATTAGTGAAAATAGTTCCGGCGAGGATTTACATTGAGATAGGAACTTGAACATTGCAGTTTTTAATTTGAAAGTTAGTGAATAAGTTGTGCCCAAATAGTTGAAACTTGAAAGTATAGAAAAGAAAAAACAGAAGAATATTGTGGCTGCTGGGATTCGAGCCCAGGTCTCCACGGCCACAACGTGGAATTCTTACCACTAAACTACAGCCACTTTGATGCTTAAACTGAAGTATCAAAAAAGATTAAACTTAATAGTCACTTTTGAAAAAAAAAATGTGTTACTGTCCTTTACATGGAAGCTTTAATATTTTACAAAGAAAATGTCAACAAAAAAGGTAAGACTTTTTGTCAGACTGATATGAATTAAAATCATATTATTGAAAATGATTTAGCCACCTATTTTAAGACTGGGAACAATATTACATAATTGAAAATTAATTATCAGTGTCAAGACTTGGCAGTATAATCAAAAAACTAATAGGTCAATTATATTTTCACAACAGTTTTTCCAGTAAATTTTCTATCTTTACATTTGAAAAATATATCAATAAATCAGTATTCAACAGTTTCATTATTCTTATATAATTCTCTATTTTAATCCCTATATATAATTTGATTCCTCAAGGTGAGGGAATCAAAAAAGCGTTCCTTATTTATGTAAAATGACACTCCACACTCCATTTATTGCGATTTTATGTTGGTTAAATGATTTTATTTCACTTAATTGCTGATTTGGGTATGCTTATCAAATTCACTCATTTTTATTTTTTAAACAGATGATTTAAAAAAGAAAGAGAACTATAAAAAATTAAAAATCAGTTAAATTTTGATTTTGATCATTTTTGTAAAAAATATTACTACTAATTATAAATTTTATTATTTTATAATTAAAATAGTGTTGTTTTAGTTTTCATAAACACATAATGATGGTTGCACTTTTTGATTTCTAGCCATATCTATTTTTAAATTAAAATAATTGTAATTGTTAAATTCAAAGGACAATTACTTTTAAATAAAAAATAGTTACAACGGTCAAAACATGATTTGACTGTTGAAATTTTTAAATTTTAACTTTTAGATTTTAAATTTTAAATTTTAAAATTTAATATTTAAGGAATCAATATAAAGAACATGTTGGGTTCATAGTGAAAAAATTGAATCTCTATCCTACAGAATGACCCAATAGCACTCAATTTTTAATAAATTTTTACATAACAAATAAAAGGACTCAACTTTATAAAAAAAAAATTATTATTCCCTCCGTCACTAAAAGGATGAAAAAAGTACAATTTAAACCGATATTAAGAAAAAGGAAAGTGAAAGTGAAGGTAAAAAATTTATAAATTTATCCTTAGTATCCTCACAAGATTATATAAATGACGAGTACTTTTATCCTCACTAAATGACTTAATTTATACCTTTCATACTTTATCTCTAGTTATCCTTTTAAATAAGGAGGGAATATTATTTTTTTCACTCCAATTACTATTTTCATATCAAGAGTCTTTTTCCTCCTCTAATTCACGTAATATATATATATACTTGGTCAAAACACAGCAAAGAAAAGTTACAAAAAACCTCATGGTTGGAATATGAAGGTAGCCGATTATGTATGTACTGGAATGTCAGAAAAATGGAATGTCAGCATACAGAAAACTCAACCTTCTAGTAATCGTGCTGAATAAGAGTGGGTACCAAACACTTATGTTACATTTGAATGGAAGAAATGGAATTAGTGAATGAATGGAATAGAGAAGAGGATGGAATGGAATGAGCCATTTCATACTCCCTCCTCTAATATTATCAATGGTTGGAATATGAAGGTAGCCGAGCTAACCAGATTGGTTGCAAACATATAAACATTATTCAAGTGATGGAAGATGAAAGCTGTGAAATTTGAGTGATATGAATTTACAAACAAATTACAAATATATTTACCGGTTTTACTGACGGAAAAATAGAGTCCCACGTTGGTTATTTTGGTTAGTTTATGTGGGTTTATAACTGACAAGGGGAAAATAATTTGATACCTTTAAGGGAGTGTGAGGGCAGGGAGGGTGCACGTGGTTTCATTTAAACCCTAAACCCTTGCCTCTCTTGCGGAGGTTCAAATAACGTCGTGGGGGTGTTTGTCCGCTATTTCCCCCGTTGTATCAAATGAAATAGCGACGCCCACGCGTGCAACTTCCCACGTAGAGCTCCGAGAGGCTTTGAGGTGGTGGCTTGCCGGCTGTGATGTTACACGCCTTTCGCTTGTCACTGATATCCTCGCCTCTCCACACTCCCACCTTTTTTTTTGTTTTCATTTTGTTTTGTTTTCATTCCAATGTCATCCAAATACAATATTTTTCATTCCATATGAATGAGTCATTTCATTCCCACTTTCATTACTCCAATCCAATCGTAGCATAAGATTATTATTGATTTTTTAACGTCAACCTGTTCTTTTAATATTAGTCTATAATAATGAATATTGTATACTATCTCAAAAATACTACCCCAAGGGGCACCCCACTTTTGTAGAAGGGAGAGAATTTAGCCAAAACTTGTTTTGAACCCACATGCGCGACGTCGCTGACCTGGGTCTTGGGTCCAAGGTTCTTTTATGAAGCAATATCAATCTGAATGGACGCCCCAAAACTACAAGTGTTATTAACTCTAAGCACTATAGGGAATTGAGTTAGAAGAAATCGACTTGAAGTGCCCTTCTCAAAGCGTCCTAAGGTTCGAAGAGCGGAGTTGCAAGACTAAGGAACTACTAGGCCAACAGGGACAACTATGACGGAAAAGCAGTTTCACTGAGAGCATAATTGTCTTAAGGACATAGTACAGAGTACTAGTCTTGAAAAATTTGTTTCTGCAATTTCTGAAATAAGTTAATATATATATATAGTATCCATTGTTTTTGACTAACACATTGATGTAAGCCACGACCATTAGGACGAACCTGTTGAAAAAATAGTACGAAAATAGATTTTTTTTAAAAATTAGGATCATCTTTATGTTTTTATGTGAACAACAAATATATATATATATATATATATATATATATATATATATCATGTATTTAGAATACAAATTTGTTACTTAGTGCTTGGTTGGATTAACACGTTTTGAAAATATGTACAATATCTGGTATCCTCAAAATTTTCTCTCATATGACTTACTGAACCTAAAGTGTGGCCCTCCAATGTACCATTCTGAAAAAAAAAAACTCTAGATGTGTTTTTCTTAAACTGAAAAAGAGAATACAAAATTTGGTATTTTTTTATGATAGGAAAAATCCAAAATACCTTTATGATCAATGATATATATAATAATATTGATCATTACTCTCATGAACCTGATCCATATTAGGTTAGGAATGAGATTCTAAGGAATTTCTCTTCTAACTCCAATACTTATTTAGATATTATTATTTATTAATAATATTCTAAATAAATATTAATTTCACTAAATAATTATAATTACACTTCAGTTTAGGAATTAATTAAATAAACCATTTACTAATAAACTGTAAATATTTACTCTATAGATGCACATAAATATTTCATAGTCAATTAATATAATTTCAATACATTTAAACTAATTTCATAAGTTCATAATTTATCTCTATTTGATCATAAATTTATTTAAGAATTAAATCAATCTTTTTAATATTAAATATTAAAAGACTCAATAAAGATTTTATGATCAATAATAAATTATCTTATGAAAATTTTTATAGATATTTTGACAATAATAATGTTCCTCATATTAATTAAATATATTAATCAAAATTCCGAAGCATTAATTAACACAATGTAATCTCACTCATTGGAACATCAAATTAATATTTATAACAATATTAAGTCCATTATTATTTCAAAATTAAGAAATTTCACAAATTAGTATTTATGTGAAAATATTTTATAAAGAAAATATTATCACATGATCCGTTTAATACACACCGTTAATACATTAGTATTTTAATTAGAAGTCCAACTTCCATGATCAAGATAAATCATCTTGGTTAAAATATCATAACCTTAGGATAATATCTCCAAATTCTCCTAGGTTATAAGCCATTATTTCTTTATTTATATATTACATATAACATTTATTTATACACATAAATCATAATATATATATACACACAAAAAATTTATCCATCGAACAAAAGACGAACCGGCTATAGCGACAGTTCGTCCGTTGCTATAGCATAGAAAGTCCGATTTTCTGAGATATAATGACGGTCCGAACCGTCGCCATAACTATGGCGTCGGATTTCTATGCTATAGTGACGAACAAAATTATCGCTATAGCCGGTTCGTCAGCAATCCGGTTCACTACAGAGCCGGACTATATATATATATATATATATATATAAACAAATCCCATCTCTAAATTATTCGAGGTTATAAACCCTTATTTCTTTATTTATATATTACATATAACATTTATTTATACTCATAAACTATTATATATATATATATATATAAACAAACTAAATGATCATTTAATGAATTATATATTTTTATTAATAAATAAATATTAAATATAAATAAATAATAGATAAATATGAATTTTATAGAAAAAATCCAGCAGAACCTACTTGACATTGTTGATTTGCGTGGGTGCGTGAGTGGGTGTGTGGGTGGTGGTATCAGCAATAGAAAGTATGTCGCAGGAGTTGTATTACCATCTGTGTGTGTACATATGATTCAAGGAGGACAAAGTAAGAATATAGGACTAATCATGCGAGTGATACCGATTTATCTATCATTAATCTAATCATAACTGATTCTCTGTCTATCACTGCACCATATCTTTATATTATTTAGAAGGTGCCATAAATATGATTTACAATTAGGTATAATATGGATCATCCTGAAATCAACAATCACAAATTTATATTAATAAAATTTATTGTCACACATAAAATATATATATATATATATATATATATATATATATATACAAAATAAGCAAAATACATGTAAATATATACAGATCTTTGGGTAAAATATTTAACAAATATACAATCAAAAACATATATATATTGCGATTTTCGTTAAAGTGTTGTACTTGGTTTGATACTTTAAAATACTTGTTTTAGTTTTTTTGTTTATAAACTAATTTTTTTTAGAAGAGAGTAGTAATACTTGAAGTTGATATGTTAATTTAATTTTAAACAATACAATTATAAGAGTTATTTTCTATTTTAAGTTATTTTATATAAAGTTATAAAATTTTATTCACTAAACATGCATGTGAGTATCGTGTCAAATTTAGTAAGAAATCCATAGAAGACAAATTTCACTTTTTAATATATGCAATATACACTTTATCTATAACAATGTATTACATAATGAATAAAAATATACATCAAATCTTTTTGTAAAACAATATAATACCCAGAGTTAAAATGCTAGCAAGAACTTTCTTTAGATAATTAAAGACTTATTAATTGATCTCGAATGAGAGAGAGAAAACATAGTATTGTATAATAAAAAGAGGTGATATTTAATAAAAGAAATTGATATTTCTACACGAAAGTGTCGCTATAGGATCTATAGCAACGATTTTTCTGTGAAAATATTTTATTTTTTTTTGTGAATTTATCAATTTTCTTAATAAAATAGAGAGTAAAAGGAAATAGAGCAAAAAATAATATGATTTGGATTCATAATGCTAATGGTTATTAATATTATATTGCAATTAATAGGTGGTAGATTTTTTTTAATGATTTTGGACTCAGATGAAAATATATTACAGAACAAAGAAGTTTATTGTATTTAGGTATGCTTTATTATTATTTTGTACTAGTCTAATTCCCATGTAATGCACGGGTTGTTTTAATATGTATTTTTATATAAAATATAATTATTAAGCATGACTTCTTTCTGGTACGTAGTAGTTTGAATAAGATATTCAGGATTGTAGAGTAAAGCTAGATATAATTTCGCAGAGTTTCAGCTTTGTACTTCGTGATTCGTACTTGGATTTAAATCCTTGTACTGTTTTATAGACTTCTGAAAATATCAACCAGTTGGAGAGTTCACATTGGTGCATTTAATGTTCTGCTCCAAGATGCTCTCTGATGTTGAATTTGTTGGGAAACTCCTCGAATCCTATTCAGATATAAAGTTGAAGTATTCGGGGATTTGAGTCGAGGGAGGAATTGTTGGAAAACTCCTCGAATCCTATTCAGATATAAAGTTGAAGTATTCGGGGATTCGAGTCGAGTGAGAGATTGTTGGGTTACTTCTCGAATCCTATTATGAAAAAAATTGTTAATTTAGAAAGGAAGAACTCCTATTATTAATAGAAGTATTATTTTGGAAAGGAATCTTTTATTTTGGATGTGTCCTATTTTGAATAGGAAAAGAAGAATTGTGGATGAGTCTTATGTTTAGTTGTTGAAGTGTAGCACAATCAAAAGTCATGTAGCGTTCTAATAGTTGAGAGAAGGTGTGAGTTGGGTTTTGTGTTTGTGTGAAGGAAGGGGCTTTTTGCAGTTTTTATAATCCATGTAAAAAAGTTGTATTGTGGGTGGGTTTTGCAGCTTTTAGTCCGTCTAAAAAGTTATGTCGCGGTATTGTGAAACCACAAGTTTTAGGGCATAAAACTTAGAATGATTATTGTAAGTCTATTATTTTGATATAGTGGAGATTCGGAGTTTGTCCTGTGATTTTTTTCTTTAAATGTTTTCCTCATTAAATCTTGTGTTTTTATTTCTCTTTATTTTATTGTGTGATTTACGTTTACTTAAATCCCAACAAGTGGTATTAAAGCTAGGTTGATTACATCCAAGGTAAAAGGGGAATTAGTCGCATTGGTGTTACAAATAAAGAGAATAAAGATTGAAACAATTGATGTTCATCGTGATGTTGATGAATAAGAGATTTTGCACTTATATAGAATCACTGTTGCAGTCGTTAGATGAAGATCATGAAGATGCTGGTGAAGATAAAGACAATGATGATAGCAATGATAATGATGATGAAGATAAAGATTATTGTGGTAGTGTAAATCATGTGGATGATATGACTGATGCGATGATACGGAAAATGCAGATGTTGCAGATGTATGGAAGATGCAGATGTTGCGGATAACGCATATGATACATATATTGCGGATAATAAGAGTAATGCAGACAATACGAATAATGCGGATGATGCGGATAGCGCGGGTGATGCAGATTATGGTGACAACTACAACAACGGTAAAAATGATAAAGTTGAAGTGTTTGCGGATTCGATCGAGGTAGGAAGTATTGGAAACTCCTCGAATCCTATTCAGATGTAAAGTTGAAGTATTCGGGGATTCGAGTCGAGGGAGGAATTGTTGGGAAACTCCTCGAATCCTATTCAAACATAAAGTTGAAGTATTCGGGGATTCAAGTCGGGAGAGAGACTGTTGGGTTACTCCTCAAATCCTATAATGAAAAGAATTGCTAATATAGAAAGGAAGAACTCCTATTATTAATATGAGTATTATTTTGGAAAGGAATCTATTTGTAGCAAAAGTTTTATTTTGGATGTGTCCTATTTTGAATAGGAAAAGAAGAATTGTGGGGTACTTTATAAATAGAGTCTTATGTTTAGTTGTTGAAGTGTAGCACAATCAAAAGTCATGTAGCATTCTAATAGTTGAGAGAGGGTGTGAGTTGGGCTTTGTGTTTATATGAAGGAGAGGGTTTTTGCAGCTTTATAATTCGTGCAAAAAAGTTGTATTGTGGATGGGTTTTGCAGCTTTTAGTCTGTCCAAAAAGTTGTGTCGCGATATTATGAAACCTCAAGTTTTAGGGCGTAAAACTTGGGATAATTATTGTAAGCCTATTATTTTGATATAGTGGAGATTCGGAGTTTGGCATGTGGTTTTTCCCTTTAAGGGTTTTTCACATTAAATCTTGTGTTTTTATTTCTCTTTATTTTATTGTGTGATTTACGTTGACTTAATTCCCAACAAGTGGTATCAAAGCTAGGTTGATTAAATCCAAGGTACAAGGGGAATTAGTCGCATTGGTGTTACAAATAAAGAGAATAAAGATTGAAGCAATTGGTGTTCATCGTGATGTTAATGAATAAGAGATTTTGCGCTTAAGGAAAATCACCGTTGCAGTCGCTAGATGAAGATCATGAAGATGCTGGTGAAGATAAAGACAATGCTGATGGCAATGATAATGATGATGAAGATAAAGATTATTGTGGTAGTGTAGATCATGCGGATGATATGAATGATGCGATGATACGGAAGATGCAGATGTTGCAGATGATATAGAAGTTGCAGATGATATAGAAGATGCAGATGTTGCGGATAACGTAAATGATACATATACTGTGGATAACAAGAGTAATGCAGACAATGCGAATAATGCGGATGATGCGGATAGCGCGGGTCATGCAAATTATGGTGACGACTACAACAACGGTGAAGATGAAGTTGAAGTGGTTATGGATTCGAGTCGAGGGATGAAGTGTTGGGAAACTCCTCGAATCCTATTCAGATATAAAGTTGAAGTATTCGGGGATTCGAGTCGAGGGAGGAATTGTTGGGAAACTCCTCGAATCCTATTCAGATATAAAGTTGAAGTATTCAGGGATTCGAGTCGAGGGAGAGATTGTTGGGTTACTCCTCGAATCCTATTATGAAAAGAATTGCTAATATAGAAAGGAAGAACTACTATTATTAATAGGAGTATTATTTTGGAAAGGAATCTATTTGTAGTAGAAGTTTTATTTTGGAAGTGTCCTATTTTGAATAGGAAAAGAAGAATTGTGGGGTACTATATAAATAGAGTCTTATGTTTAGTTGTTGAAGTGTAGCACAATCAAAAGTCATGTAGCATTCTAAGAGTTGAGAGAGGGTGTGAGTTGCGTTTTGTGTCTGTGTGAAGGAGAGGGTTTTTTGCAGCTTTTATAATCAGTGCAAAAAAGTTGTATTGTGGGTGGTTTTTGCAGCTTTTAGTCCGTCCAAAAAGTTGTGTCGCGGTATTGTGAAACCTCAAGTTTTAGGGCGTAAAACTTGGGATGATTATTGTAAGCCTATTATTTTGATATAGTGGAGATTCGGAGTTTGGCCTGTGGTTTTTCCCTTTAAGGATTTTTCACATTAAATCTTGTATTTCTATTTCTCTTTATTTTATTGTGTAATTTACGTTGACTTAATTCCCACCAAAATTATAGGGTAGGTACTAGAGTTGTTTCAGATCTGGCAAGCCACATCAGATTGTAGTCTCAACTAACTGCATGTTATTGGACTCACATCTTTAATCTGGCGGTTTAGACAAACCACTCTCTGATTTTCTTATCTAAATTTGAAGATGGTGAGTAACATCTTGAAATCTCCGCTTTGAGACTCTCTGCATTTGTCAGTCCTATGATAGTTCTAACATGCTCTACGAACTTGGTCAATAGTAGAGTGATAAGGAACGTAGAGTCTGAGCTTTACGTTCTGCTCTACGACTTGAGCTCTACACTCTTGTTCTACGAACATCCATTTTACGATCTGCTCTACGAATGGCTTTCTACGAAGAGCACTCTACGATACTTGAGTAGACTCTGCGAACTTCTTTTTATTCTTCGAATACTTCGGCAGCACTACAATTCTGAAGACAGCTCTTCGAACTATCTGAAAATTTTGCTATCTCTTTACAGCTTTACGATTACCCAACTGCTGCTCTAAGAATATTTAGATTACTCTGCGAACAACATTAAGTTTATAAAACAACAGAGTAAATCTACGATCGTCTAACAATAGTATACGATCGATTTGATCCTATTACATATACATTGAATCAACTCAAAGAATCAACCTAACAATTTTGATCGTTCTAATTCTAAGTCCTTGTACAAATATATCTCAAATAAGGACTTTGCAAACTACTAAACAATTATTCATTATAATCACATCATCAAATTTAAATATGCATAACTTTACAGTTCCTAACACATCTAGATTGCGCAGTCCAATGTGTGATTGCCTATGTGGCATTATTTTGACTGTTTGTGTGGAATTATTTGACTTGCCTGTGTACAAAGGTAGATTTCTATTTTGTTCTGAGCTTGGTATGAAGCAAGCTTGTTGGGAGCTGTCATTAACACTCCAAAATTAATACCTTACCCCTATGCTACTAACAAAAGAATTAGTATAGCAATAAGCAATGATCAATCCCACAGAGAGTGATATATTTTATATTTATCCTTGTATTTCTAATAAAGATGGGAGTTTTAAGTTGATTACAAAACTAGCAAGAGTAAATTGATGAGATCAATGAGTTAAAGCTTTAGTTCTTCGGTTCAATATCGCCTTTTCTCAATTATGAAATAATCAAATTTAAACAATATATATATCACCGCAATCGCTAATTATCCAAAATTCTCCTTAGGTTATAAAATTTAATGTGACAATCGCCGCAATAACTATCATACAACCTAGAACTACCAGTCTAGATTTAATATAACAGCAGCTTGAAGAATTAGATAATTAGGTTATTCCAAGCAACAATCATGTTGGATAAAATCTAGTTACGCACAACACGCACGTATACGTGGTTAACAAGTAATAAAGTGAAAGTAAAGTATCGTTCCCACGAGGAATTATTTAATAAGAATCACCAAGTACTAACCCGTAACCAACTCAATCTTATTTAAACGAATGAATTAACAATTTATATAATTAAACTACAACTATCACCACTAGTTAAATTAAGATTACGGAGATTTAAGATCGCAACTTCACTTATTGCTTCTTTTAAGTTAATACACTTCTTATCAATTATGCTCTCTATCTGAATTGTTAATCAAGAACACTAAAGTAGATATAACCACCTTCCGATGCATTATACTCATACTCACTCGCATCTACATATGATAGAATTAAGTAAGACACCCTAATTAACTAATCCCCTATATCTCTATGTGAATTACAATTAAAAATAATTTCACGCACAAGTTCTCTATTAGATTACATATGGCGTAAAGGTATATTCCTATCCTAAACACGAATCATGAATTCTATCTCCGCAGAAATCACAAACATATGCTCTTATGATCAGATCTAAACCCATATGTCATCTTCCGAATTCATATAGATTATCACGGTAATTGTTAGCTAGGCAATTAAGCAATTAATTCCAAATCATAATAGACAATCTCAACGATAGGTCATAACAATTGATAGAGAAACGTATTAAAATAAATCACACAACAAGATCCATTGTAATCTTAAACAAAGAATTAGTTCATTGTTATTAAATTAAAACTAAGAACCCACAATTGAATACACATTAAAAGATAGAAATAAAAGTAGAGTAGAGAATAAATCTGTTGTCAGCAAATCATCAAGCTCCCTCTTGCTCCTGCTCTTGATCTTCAATGGCTCCAATATGCTTCAATCTCCAAATCCCCTTTCAACTAGGGTTTATTATTTTATTAGAAAACTCAACTAAAACTAAAACTAATATATTATATATCTCCAACTATACTATCTAATATATATATATATATCCCTAAGCTGCTCCGTGTCTTCCAGGTTAAGTCACCATCCAATTTATATCATACTTGAAGTCTATTATATATTCAATGCTCATGGCCCCTTTTATCTCGCGAATTACAGCCCTCCTTGTTGCAAGTCCAAGTCAAATTAGGCCCACTTGCTCTCCACTTGCTCCTTAGCTTGCAATCAGATTCGTGTGGGAAAAGGAAAGCAGTATGCCTTTTTTACATGTCCCAGTTTTGCGCCCACTACTGCAACCTTCATCATGCCCTTGTAGCACCCGGATCCGAATAAGAAAAGGAATCATATCAGCTAACTTGCGTGCGCCGTACAATCCAGCAATCTGCCGCCTCCCCACCCCAGCGGGGGTTCTCTAGCATCATGCCCCGCCCCAGCGGGGCCCACTACTATTCGCACTACTGGAATTCCTTTGCTTCATGTTGCTTGCATTTTTTCGTGAGTTGCTTCTCCATTTGGAATGCATGACAAGCTTTGCATGGCAATCCCCAAACTGTGGCCCACTTTGAGTTGCCCATTTGCTTGCATGATCCCTTGGTCCATTAATTGTCGAATTGGGTTAACCCACTTGGCTCTGAATTGAGTTTGTCCTGTTTCAATATTTTAGCTCCAAATTCCCCTTTTATGCCACTTTTGCACCCATTCCGTTACTTGCACACAAGAACATAAAATCACGTAAAATTGATATGAAAATTACTTGAAAACAACGAGAATTAAGCTATAACAAATACTGAATCATAGGTGTTAAACCCACTCATCAAATCACACAATCAGGGATTATTTAACTTGCCTTCTGATAATCTTAGCAATAATTAAAAGTTTGTCCACAATCATGGACCAATTGCTACTTGTGATTAGATATAATATCGTTTGCTTACTACTTTATCTTAATCTAGCAGATGATATTAATCGGATTAATCTAATTGGTCAAATCAAATCAATAAGATAGAATTGCATTCAATCAATTAAAACAAATCATCAGAATAAATCTCATGCAAGAATGAATAAATAAAGTAAACTTAATCAAATCATTAATTATAAAGAAGGTTCAACATCCCTGAAAACTAAAATAGAAAATTTAGATTGACATGCCTTCAATCTTCCAAAATTAGGATTTGAAATCGAATGTAGATGTTGATAATGTCTGACTAAAAACATATATTTATATCCTAGAATAAAGTCTCAAGTCTCTAAGAAATAACAATCCAAATTCGAGTAGAATTCCCTCAAAATCCTGGCTTGAAGTCTTTCTTTATTTTTAAATTCCCTGATGAACTCGCTGGGGCGAGTTCAATTGCACTATGGAGTTCATCGGGGCAAGCTTGAGTTGAAAGGTCTGCGCTGGGGCAAGCTTGAGCAGGCAGGGGCGAAGTCTGGCAGAGAGGTACTCGTCGGGGCGAGTTTAGCAAGGAATTTGGGCTTGTCGGGGCGAGCTCAGTGTTTTTTGAAATTTCCTTCCTTTTTTCCTCTTTTCAGCTTCAATTCCTCCTGAAATCATCAAATACCTTAATAAGATCATATACACATAAAACATGCAATAAAACTAAACATAAAGAAATCAGTGTCAACGAATATTGTGCATTCATCAAATTCCCTCACACTTAGCCTTTACACGTTCCGGTGTAAATCAAAACAAAGGTCATATATCATTGTTCAACTAAATTCTATTTAACCAAACTCTCAAAAGATTTCAAGTTCCAAATCATGAATTTCAAAACTAACTAACAGATATCTGACTAGCACCTCATCAATCAATGTATGACAACGAGTTTATCTTTCACCATTAAACTTCTCTGAATCAAACTGTATCTCCATAAGGATCTTTCCTATGATCTACACACATACTCAACTCAACTATCACGGAAAAAAGTCGTGCACACTGACTCAAAACTTAGAACATATTTTCTCTGCTATTCATTTTTTCCTTTTCATCATAACCCGCAAATTCACTTTCTTTTCCAGGTGAATGCATTTTATGCTCCATTTCACCTTTCTCATTCTTTCTTAAGTGAGTGTATTTTATACTCCATCTCACTTATCTGCATGTGTTTATGGGATAATGCGTTTTACGCTCCATCTCAACCCTCCACATGTTTCACTTTTGTATTATTCTTCTTTTTTTTCAACTTGTTTTTCAACTTTTTTAATTTTTCTTCTTTTTTTACATGGTCATGCAAATAGCATAAACAGTTTGTTAGTTCCCAGAGGGCACACAATAGATCTAGAAAGGGGGGTTGAATAGATCCTTTTTAATTTCAAATCTTTTTCATTTAATTTTGTATTGCTAAGTAATTAGCATATGGCAAACATAAGAATCATTTCAAGCACAACGGAATAAGTTAAAGATCCCCTTCATAAGTATCTTGATAAGCATTGTTCTAGAGTTAGTTTAGTTGTAAGTGGATATTACAGTTATAGTAGTTATAGCAATTTATGGTACATAAGGTAAATGACTGAAAGTAAATAACACAAGGGATTTTAAGTGGTTTAGAGACTCAAGCTCCTAATCCACTCTTCTGCTTTAACAAGCAAGGATTCCACTAAGGAAATGGGTAACTCATGAATCACAAAGATTCCTTCAAAGCCAGCAGCCTAGGAACTTTAGTTCACTAAGAACTCTTCAAGCCCAACAGACTTGGAACTATAGACTAAGCCCATCAAACTTAGAATCTCTTGTACCCTTCGGTACTCAGCAAGCCCAGCAGGCTTGACTTTGATTTAGTTCCTCGGACAAGGACCTCTCAGGCCCTGGTTGCTTGTTGTTGTTGTTGTTGGTGTTGAGTTGCTAAGATGACTTGAAGCTTGATCATCCCTTGGTACTTATCAGCTTGGTGCGATCCTCTTGCATTCTGCATCGAGACTAGATCACCTTTGATGGACTGCTAAGATGATCACTAAGCTCGACGACCTTGAGTACTTAGCAGTTTATCAATTTTCCTTTGTGCAGCTGAGCTTCATTGTTGATGCTTGACTTCATCTGACTTCAACATTGCACATTGTTCACCAGTTAGGATCTGCTAAGTCTTTTCACTTCTTGTAGACTCTGTCTGGTACTTAGCATCCTTTGAACACTAATTGACTTGTGTGCAGATCTGGTACTGCATCTACTTCTCTTCAGCTTCAGTTGTTCATGGTGAATCGTTGAGTGGCCTAATGGATCTACTTCATGGTCTGCCACTCTTCCTCTTGTCTTCTTGGCCTTCTCGGCTCTCAGCTCAGATGCCATTAGGTTGGCATTCTCATGTATTGTTGAGTGAAGCTTTTAGCGGTTGAGGGTCGTCATCATATTTGCTTCACTTCTTCTCTGGTAGTCTTACTGCCACTAAGACATATTCTCTTAAGTTCTGTAGAACTCTTGTAGAGTCAACAACTCTTCATCTTTGAAGCTTTGGCTGATAGATACTCCTTCATCAACTTCCCGTTGGAAACTAGCCATTGGAAGTGATTTGAATTTCTTCAAAGATTCTGAGTTATTTGGTACAGACTGCTTGTGACGCCCCCAGAATAGGTCCATTCAACCCAACCCATTCTGAGTCGCCAAATACATGGAACAGAATTCAAATACAAACTTTAAATCATACGGTCGTGTAAAATACGACCACACAACTGTGAGTGTCAATACAACTATGTAGAAAATATTAAGATTCAAACTAAGTCCTCATTACAATTATTATCACACTATTTATCAGAAATACTGAGGACTACTACTGCTCTAACTCGGACCATCACTCTGTCCCCCGACTAGTTCCCGCAACATTCTCATTTCCTGAAGAGGACAACAGATGAAAAGGGTGAGAACTAGCTCAGTAAAGAATATTATGACTAAGATAATGGAAAATAAATTATCGTTAGCCTTCAATAAATCAGATAAAATATAATGGACAACCAATCTTAGATCAATATTCGCAGCGGAAATAACAATTCATTAGAAGAGTTAAGCAGAGAATCAAGTCTACTATCTTCTATGATTTAAAAGTCCATCATCAATATTTTATCCCTGTAACATCAATCAATATACATCTCGAATCAAATATTCATCTTTGCACTACAGGCCAAAGATATTCATTTGTATCATCAGTGGTCATATTCATCTCAACACCTGTCATCTTTGCACTACAGGCCAAAGATATTCATCAGGTAATCATTCATCTTTGCTCTACAGGCCAAAGATATTCATCAAGTAATCATTCATCTTTGCTCTACAGGCCAAAGATATTCAGTTACATCACCTTTTAGGACTGAGAATGATGAAAAATATTTTAAAAAAACGAATCCAGTGAGATAAAAGACAAAGACTAAGGATTCGTATTTTAGTATATCCAATTCAAAAATACCTCGTAATAATCAATTATGGAGCAAAATTCAAGAATAGAGCTCAAAACTTGGATACAATCAAAGATAGTAACCTTAACAAGCAATTTGGACAAATAGAAGAAAATTTAATTTTTCCGTGAATAGTACCGTATACGTGAATAGTGTCGTATACGTGAATAGTAACCCCGGCGGAAAAAGTAAGAATTTCAACATAAAATCCATGACAATATTTCTGTATAATGATATTGAAAAGAATAACATCATTTACGAAAAAAATAACATCCCTTACCTCAAAAAGATAGTACCTCTGACTGGAATATCGGATATAATATCGAAGAAAACTTGCACTGAATACTAATACTCAAAGTATAGAAATACTCACAAAAATACGCTCGATATTATAGAGAGAGAAAACTTATGATTCTGGTGTGATTTTTAATTCTAACCTAAGCACCCTATTTATAGGAAAAGTTTAGGATGCCAAAGGAGACTAAATGAATAAAATAATATTATTTTTTTTTAATTTTCGCCGCCTGGCGGCTAAAAAATTTTCCACCAAAAGTGGGGCCCGCCCATAAAAAAAATTATATTTTCCGAAACTTCAATAATTCATAACAAATAGCCCCTTTGTCAGAAAAATACAAATTCTATGTCCTTCCATAGGAAATTTAATTCTCTACAACTTTGCAGAAGAAAGTTTTTCCAAATTCCAAACATAAATTATCCGAAATCCATAAACAGATGATTTCTCACACCAAAATATTGATAAAAACTCATCAGCGCCAATTCCTTCTTTAATATCCACAAAATAAATATTTTTTTATCATATAAATCAATAATTAATTATTCACAAGTAATATTATAGAACTACAATATTAACAACCAGGTCGTTCCTAGGAAAGAGGGGGTCTTCCGATAAGGACTTCTCCTTACTGGCGCGCAATTAAATAACCCCTCCTAGACAGAACTTCCTTAGACATTGTCAATAATGCTATCTAATAATATTATTCAAATAATATGAATTATTGAGTTGATAACGTGAAATACTGTGCAATGACAATTATTGAATCAATACTACAAAATATCAACTGTAGCCATTATTGAATCAATCATATAAAATGGCAACGTAGCAATTATTGAGTCAATAAAATATCAATGTAACAATTATTGAGTCAATAATATAAAATATCAACGTGGCAATTATTGAGTCAATAATATAAAATATTGAACAGTAATTACTGTAACAATAATTGAGTAATGGCTTCTCACGTAAGACTCAATAATTCGAAATACTGTGCAATACCGTGTGCTACTATGCAACACCGTGTATCACTGTATTTTAACCACCGGATATTTCAACAGTACTAACAGTAACAATTACGCCGTTATCTTGTAAAAAGTTATTTCTGTCGCTTTCTATATCCGACAGTTATTCCGTTGTGGGGGCCCACAAATAGCTGCGCTGTCGTACGAATATTCCCCGACAACAAGAATATTCCACGACCAAACGAATATTCCCCGACAACAAGAATATTTTATAACCACTTGCTCATTTTAAAAATGTTTGCACATTTCACCCATAGCTTTCATATTTATCAAATCAACACCTTACTATTTTGAAATAATATATAAAGAAAATTAAATCTTTATTCATAAAAGTTGGGGTCTAACAACCTCCCCTCCTTATGAAATTTCGTCCTCGAAATTGACGTACGTACCTGATATGTCAAAAAGGTGAGGATACCTCGCTTTCATTTCCGATTCCAACTCCCAGGTCATTTCCTCAATTGCATGGTTTCTCCACAAAACTTTAACTTGAGGTATAATTTTCGAGCGTAGGACATGCTCCTTCCTATCCAAGATCTTGACAGGTACCTCCTCATACGTTAAATCTTCGGCTATCTCATCTGGTTCTAACTCAATAATGCGGTTTGGATCCTTCACATATTTACGTAACACGGATATGTGAAACACGTTATGAACACGAGACATGCTTGGAGGTAAAGCGAGTCTATAAGCCACATTTCCTACTCGGTCAAGAATCTCAAATGGACCAATGAATCGTGGGTTGAGCTTTCCTCTCTTCCCAAACCTCGTAACTCCCTTCCATGGAGCAATACGTAATAACACATGGTCTCCAACATTAAATTTCACGTCCTTTCGATGAAGATCCGCATAACTCTTTTGTCGATCTTGTGCTGTTTGTATACGTTGTCGGATTATTTGGATCTTTTCTGTAGTCATACGTACTAACTCCGGTCCCAACAATGTTGTTTCACCCACCTCATCCCAACATACTGGAAAACGACACTTTCTCCCATACAACGCTTCGAATGGAGCTACGCCTATACTTGCCTGATAACTGTTGTTGTAGGAGAATTCCACCAATGGTAAGTACTTATCCCAACTCCCTTTGAAGTCTAGAACACATAGTCTCAATAGATCTTCAAGAGTTTGAATAGTTCTTTCCGATTGTCCGTCTGTTTGAGGATGATAAGCCGAACTGAATCGTAAATCCGTGCCCATAGCTTTCTGCAAACTGATCCAAAATCGTGAAGTAAATCTGGGATCACGATCCGAAACTATGGATACTGGCATGCCATGCAACCTCACAATCTCATTCACGTACATATGAGCAAGACGTTCAAGGGAATAAGTCTCTCGTATCGACAAGAAATGAGCAGACTTGGTTAATCTATCAACAATAACCCAAATCGCATCTAAGCCTTGAGAAACCTTGGGAAGACCCGTAACGAAATCCATCGTAATGTGTTCCCACTTCCATTTCGGAATCTCCAGTGGTTGCAATGGACCCTTCGGCACTTGATGCTCCGCCTTTACACGTTGACAAGTTAAACATCTCGAGATGAACTCCGCGATCTCTCTCTTCATATTGCCCCACCAAAATGTATGTCGAAGATCACGATACATTTTAGTACTCCCAGGATGGATTGCAAACGGTGTGTTGTGTGCCTCCATTATGATTCTATACTTCAAGTCGGAATCGTTAGGAACACAAAGTCTGGAGTTGACTCGAAGTATTCCATCTTCATCGATTCTCGCTTCTGGAATTGCACCTTTTTGCACCTTCTTCTTCATCTTCATCAGCTCCGCATCCGTAGCTTGAGCAGCTTTAACTTTATCAATCAAAGCTGGTTCTACGCGTATACTTGACATCATCGCACTCGTTCCCACATATGATCTTCTACTCAACGCGTCAGCTACCACGTTCGCTTTTCCAGGATGGTATTGGAAGTATGATCGTAATCTTTCAACAGCTCAAGCCAACGTCGTTGCTGCATGTTGAGTTCCTTCTGAGTGAAGAAATATTTAAGGCTCTTATGATCCGTATAAATCTCCACTTTCTCTCCGTACAAGTAATGTCTCCAGATCTTCAACGCGAAAACGACTGCTGCCAACTCTAGATCATGAGTAGGATAATTCCTCTCATATTCTTTGAGTTGTCGCGAGGCATAGGCTATGACTTTCCCATGTTGCATGAGAACACATCCTAACCCTTTGCCCGAAGCATCGCTGTAAATAACAAATCCATCCGAACCAGATGGTATTGTCAGAACAGGTGCCGAAATAAGTCTCCTCTTGAGCTCTTGGAAGCTCTTCTCGCATTCCTCTCTCCAAATGAATTTCGTATCTTTCCGAGTCAACTGAGTTAATGGAGCAGCGATTCGAGAAAATCCCTCTACGAATCTCCGATAATAACCAGCTAAGCCCAGAAAGCTTCGTACTTCGGTCACCGACTTAGGTTGCTCCCAGCTTTGTATTGCTTCAATCTTCGCCGGGTCAACAGATACTCCACGTTTCGATACCACGTGCCCAAGGAATGCTACTTCCTCAAGCCAGAACTCGCATTTCTTCAGCTTGGCGTATAGCTTGTTCTCACGAAGCTTTTGAAGTACTAACTTCAAATGGTGTTCATGATCTTCACGGCTTTTAGAACAGATGAGGATGTCATCAATAAAGACAACAACGAATTGATCCAAATACTCCTTAAATACACGGTTCATCATATCCATGAAAGCAGCAGGAGCATTAGTCAATCCAAAAGACATGACTAAGAACTCATAATGCCCGTACCGTGTTCTGAAAGCAGTCTTTGGAATATCCTCAGTTTTAATCTTCAACTGATGATATCCAGAATGAAGATCGATCTTTGAAAAGAATTGCGCTCCTTGCAACTGGTCGAACAGGTCATCAATACGAGGTAACGGATACCTATTCTTAATGGTGACATGGTTCAACTCCCGATAGTCAATACAAAGTCGCATACTCCCGTCTTTCTTTTTTACGAATAAAACAGGAGCACCCCAAGGAGACGTACTAGGACGAATAAAACCGATATCTAACAACTCTTGTAATTGGATCTTTAACTCCTGAAGTTCAATAGGAGCCATTCAATATGGGGTTTTAGAAATGGGCTTTGTACCGGGCTCAAGGTCAATAAAGAATTCAACTTCACGTTCTGGGGGTAGACCGGGAAGTTCTTCGGGAAATACATCAGGAAACTCATTAACAACGGAAATATCATTCAAATCTGATGTATTCTGATTTAGATCAGTGACATGAGCTAAGAAAGCTTGACATCCGTTTTTCAATAAACGAATAGCCTTGGGATTTGAAATGATATTGATTGATTTTAGTGGTTTGGTGGTTTGAATTCGTACAACAGGTTGATTAGGAATATGAAAACTAACAACCTTACGAAAACAATCAATTTTGGCATGGTGAGTGGTTAACCAGTCAATTCCTAAAATCACGTCAAATGCAAGTATTTTCAAAGATATAAGATCAACAGGTAAGGTAAGGGTACCAATCTGAATCAAGCAAGATTTGTAAACTGTAGATGTAACAAAGGTTTCTCCCAACGGAGTTTCAACAGATAAGTCAAAGTCTAATTTATCAGAAGTCAAGTTCAAACGTTGAGCACAAGCAGGTGAAATAAAGGAATGGGTAGCACCGGTATCTAACAAGGTATAAACTTTGCAAGAGTTTATGATTAGCTTACCCGTAATCACCTCGTGTGGATTCCTGGCGTTTTGGGCTGTCACGACAAACGCTCTTCCCGGAATTACCGACTTTGACTTGTCTGCAACCGCCTTTGGAATCACCACTCCCGCTGAACTTGGTTTCGTAACAGGACAATCTCGAGCTATATGTCCTTCTTTTCCACAGTTATAGCATCCTTTGAATTGTTGTGGGCAGTTTGGGCTGATATGTCCCTCTTTCCCGCATTTAAAGCATACGACCGGTGGTCGTTTTCCTCCCCTCGAAACAGTTGATGCTGGTGCTGATGTCGACGTCTTCGCGTTCTCATTGTTGTACCTTCTCTTCTTGAAATCTCCTCCCGATTCGCTTCTTCTACTATCATGGCCACGATAACCACTGGAGTGGTTACCGCTTCTGTCATACTTTCCTCCTCGCTGGTTGTCATTGCTCCGATGACTGCTGCCACCGGTACGACCTTGGTTGTGGTCCCTCGGTTGAACATAATCATTATCTCGTTCTAATAACTGGGCCCTGTTTACTACATCCGAATATAAAGAAAATTTATGAGAAATGAGGTATTGACGTATTTCGGGTTTCAAACCTCTTAGAAACATCCGCGTCATACGTTCCTCATTCTCCACCAAATGAGGTGCAAACCTGGACAGCTCCGCGAACTTAGCCTCGTATTGGGATACCGTCATGTTATTTTGTTCCAGTCGGATAAACTCTACCTCCTTCATATGACGAATACTTTCAGGAAAGTACTTGTCATTGAACAGTTTCTGGAACGCTTCCCAAGACATCTTGAGTGCGGCAGGCTGGGTACGCTTCACGGATTCCCACCAGTAATCTGCCTCTCCACAGAACATAAACGTGGCGAATGGAACTTTCTGTTCCTCCGTGCATCCCAAGACATCAAATATCTTGGTAATTTGTTTAATCCGCGTCTCCGCCTTGATCGGATCTGGCTTTCCCAGAAACTCTGGTGGTCCCAATTCTTTGAACTTCTTGGCAGTAACAATTCGCGAGTTGTTATTATCGCCACCTATATGTTGCACACGAGTCTCCCTCGTTTGATTTTGCATAAACTGCAAAAAATTTCTAAACATCTCATCGTTTATCGTCTGACCAGCGTTATTTTCAGGATGAACATTGCCTTCTTATTGCACGTTCTCCTGGTTAACGATTAAAGGTGTCTCCACGGTCTCATTCACTTCGTTGTTAACATTCTCAGCTGCCATTCTCAAATACTGCCATAAAACAAGGGTTAATTAAACAAATTAACATATCACATATTAACCCTATGCTCCGACTGACCAATTAAATACCACATAAGCTTAGGTAGGACACACTAGCGAAGGATTTACTCGTCTCTCCCCTCCTAGTTCTATTCCCCGATCTCCGCCAGAGATCATATCCCTAAGCTCTGATACCAACTGTGACGCCCCCAGAATAGGTCCATTCAACCCAACCCATTCTGAGTCGCCAAATACATGGTACAGAATTCAAATACAAACTTTATATCATACGGTCGTGCAAAATACGACCACACAACTGTGAGTGTCAATACAACTATGTAGAAAATATTAAGATTCAAACTAAGTCCTCATTACAATTATTATCACACTATTTATCAGAAATAGTGAGGACTACTACTGCTCTAACTCGGACCATCACTCTGTCCCCCGACTAGTTCCCGCAACATTCTCATTTCCTGAAGAGGACAACAGATGAAAAGGGTGAGCTCAACTAGCTCAGTAAAGAATATTATGACTAAGATAATGGAAAATAAATTATCGTTAGCCTTCAATAAATCAGATAAAATATAATGGACAACCAATCTTAGATCAATATTCGCAGCGGAAATAACAATTCATTAGAAGAGTTAAGCAGAGAATCAAGTCTACTATCTTCTATGATTTAAAAGTCCATCATCAATATTTTATCCCTGTAACATCAATCAATATACATCTCGAATCAAATATTCATCTTTGCACTACAGGCCAAAGATATTCATTTGTATCATCAGTGGTTATATTCATCTCAACACCTGTCATCTTTGCACTACAGGCCAAAGATATTCATCAGGTAATCATTCATCTTTGCTCTACAGGCCAAAGATATTCATCAAGTAATCATTCATCTTTGCTCTACAGGCCAAAGATATTCAGTTACATCACCTTTTAGGACTGAGAATGATGAAAAATATTTTAAAAAAACGAATCCAGTGAGATAAAAGACAAAGACTAAGGATTCGTATTTTAGTATATCCAATTCAAAAATACCTCGTAATAATCAATTATGGAGCAAAATTCAAGAATAGAGCTCAAAACTTGGATACAATCAAAGATAGTAACCTTAACAAGCAATTTGGACAAATAGAAGAAAATTTAATTTTTCCGTGAATAGTACCGTATACGTGAATAGTGTCGTATACGTGAATAGTAACCCCGGCGGAAAAAGTAAGAATTTCAACATAAAATCCATGACAATATTTCTGTATAATGATATTGAAAAGAATAACATCATTTACGAAAAAAATAACATCCCTTACCTCAAAAAGATAGTACCTCTGACTGGAATATCGGATATAATATTGAAGAAAACTTGCACTGAATACTAATACTCAAAGTATAGAAATACTCACAAAAATACGCTCGATATTATAGAGAGAGAAAACTTATGATTCTGGTGTGATTTTTAATTCTAACCTAAGCACCCTATTTATAGGAAAAGTTTAGGATGCCAAAGGAGACTAAATGAATAAAATAATTTTTTTTTTTTTTAAATTTCCGCCGCCTGGCGGCTAAAAAATTTTCCACCAAAAGTGGGGCCCGCCCATAAAAAAAATTATATTTTCCGAAACTTCAATAATTCATAACAAATAGCCCCTTTGTCAGAAAAATACAAATTCTATGTCCTTTCATAGGAAATTTAATTCTCTACAACTTTGCAGAAGAAAGTTTTTCCAAATTCCAAACATAAATTATCCGAAATCCATAAACAGATGATTTCTCACACCAAAATATTGATAAAAACTCATCAGCGCCAATTCCTTCTTTAATATCCACAAAATAAATATTTCTTTATCATATAAATCAATAATTAATTATTCACAAGTAATATTATAGAACTACAATATTAACAACCAGGTCGTTCCCAGGAAAGAGGGGGCCTTCCGATAAGGACTTCTCCTTACTGGCGCGCAATTAAATAACCCCTCCTAGACAGAACTTCCTTAGACATTGTCAATAATGCTATCTAATAATATTATTCAAATAATATGAAATATTGAGTTGATAACGTGAAATACTGTGCAATGACAATTATTGAATCAATACTACAAAATATCAACTGTAGCCATTATTGAATCAATCATATAAAATGGCAACGTAGCAATTATTGAGTCAATAAAATATCAATGTAACAATTATTGAGTCAATAATATAAAATATCAACGTGGCAATTATTGAGTCAATAATATAAAATATTGAACAGTAATTACTGTAACAATAATTGAGTAATGGCTTCTCACGTAAGACTCAATAATTCGAAATACTGTGCAATACCGTGTGCTACTATGCAACACCGTGTATCACTGTATTTTAACCACCGGGTATTTCAACAGTACTAACAGTAACAACTACGTCGTTATCTTGTAAAAAGTTATTTCTGTCGCTTTCTATATCCGACAGTTATTCCGTTGTGGGGGCCCACAAATAGCTGCGCCGTCGTACGAATATTCCCCGACAACAAGAATATTCCACGACCAAATGAATATTCCCTGACAACAAGAATATTTTATAACCACTTGCTCATTTTAAAAATGTTTGCACATTTCACCCATAACTTTCATATTTATCAAATCAACACCTTACTATTTCGAAATAATATATAAAGAAAATTAAATATTTATTCATAAAAGTTGGGGTCTTACACTGCTGACTTGACGTAACATCACTTTTTAACTTTTCTGACACATCAGTCTACTATTTCACCTACCACTTCAAAGACATCACTTTCATGTGTCAGGCTGGTAGTCACCTTTATTTCTCCTTTCTGGTTCCTCGATTAGAACCACATGAGTTGTACTTCTACATCGATGCTCTCAATCAGCAACATTCAAATGTAAGTTTTTATATTGAGACTTTACCAAGGCATCAATAACCAGATGACCGAACTCCACGATTCTGATGTAGATGTCTATGAGCTTGATCGTAGTTTGTCGGCTGAATGTAGTTCGTTGACTAGTTGAGACAACACTACGATTCTGAGAGTGTTCTCTGGATTGACAATGTAGAACCTCTCCTTCTTCACTCGTGCAGTGCTCTAATGATTCTATTTGCCTTGACTTGCATTAGGAACTGACAACTTGTCTGAATGTTGTGGCCCTTTTGGTTTGCAAGACTCTTCTGATTAGTCATGCTCAGCTCCCTCAACATTCTGCCTTGTGATCTCCCGTTCACTCTTCATGGTGAAGCTGAGCCATAGACTATCATTTTCTTCTGTTCTCTATAGGTTAGCCGACATCACTGTATTTGCTTCATCAGTTCTTGCTACTCGTTAGGCAAACACTACTACCATAGTCATCACCATGATCGTTGTCTTCTGTTGGTTTGACAGACACTGGACTCGTTGTCTTCCTTTGGTCAGTCACTTCATTTATTGTCTTCTAATGTTTGCTTGTGGAAGACTTCTCATGAATGGCTTCTCTACTCAATCAGTATGCTGATAGAGTTGGTGCTTCGATCTTCTATTTGCTTGCAGGCCATTCGGTGAGTGCTCTCTGGCTTTCTTCAAATTGATTGAATCTTGACTACTCTTTTCAGAGGCTTCGATCTTCGAATACTTCAGGAGTGCTCATTTGTTGAGAATCGTGTAGTCTCTATAATTCTTTCTTGGTGTTGTGAGCACTTGACTGACTATGTCTAAGCCTTTGTTCTACAGACTACGATCTTGCTTTGGTTTTGCAGACACCACGACTCTGAGAGCAGATCATATGACAAACTACAATTTCTGCCTTCACAATTGTTGTCCCTTGACTGATCTGCCCAACTACGATTTCTGCCTCTGATATAATCTTCAAGCTCCACGTCTTCGAGTGAGGGATACGATTCTTAACTTGACTCGACAGGCGCTTCAACAGGCTGTCTCCACGATTCTGAACTTGACTTCCTTGACAGACTACGACTTCAAGAAAGTCCTCTTCGACACACCACGATCACGCCTTGTCTCTCCTGGCAGACTACGAAGGCTGTTGCAATGCTCAACGATCAGACAAACCTATCTATTACAATATATAAAATCAACCTAACAAGTTTGATCTTTCTATTCATAGTCCTTGTACATCATAATCTTTTGAAGGACTTTACAAGGCTGTTTGTTCATGTAGGATCAACCTAACATATTTTTGATCATTTCAGTCTAAGTCCTTGTACATATGCCTATCATGTATTAAGGACTTTACAACTTTCATCAATGCAGACATATTTGCATATTCATTCAATAAGATCATAATCAAATCTTATATAAATAGGAATAACATTCTCATGCATATTCCTAACAATCTCCCCCTATTTGATTATGACAAAAACATTAAGTGCATATGTATGCGATGAATGAATCTTAATATATAATGAGCAGCTGTATTTCTAAAATAGATAATTATGAATGTAATTGATGAAAAACTTAACTTACACATGTTATGACACTCTACATCCTGGATCCTGAATATACCTATTACAGTTTGAAATGCACCTTTTCTTCTTCAATGTCTGCTCCTTGTATGTCTCCAGAATGCTTTCTGTTCAGCTATTCTTCTTTCTTTTCTTCTTATATTGCTCCCCCTCAGATGCATGCTCCATTTCTTCATCTTCATCATGCACTATCTCCCCCTCAGTCTTTGTCTCCATGGGGTCATCTTCTTTCGGCTCCCCCTCAGATGATGACTCTGCTACTGCTGCTGCTTCTTTGTTCTTTTTCTTCTTCTTGCTGCTTCTGCTTCTGCTTCTGCTCTTGCTCTTCTCCTCAGACTTCATTCTCTTCTTTGAGTGCCTCTTTGAATGCCTCTTTTTCTCCCCCTTTTTGTCATTAATCACTTGAGAGAGCTGCTGGACATTGGACATAAGCTTCTCCACCAGGTGAGATGAGTTGCCAACCTCAATATTGAGTTCTTGTTGGCTGAGCTCCAGCTGGAGGGATAGAGACTGACTCAGAGAGTCTATCTTGTTAGAGAGAGATAAAATCTATTATGCACTTTGCTTCTGAGCTTGCTTGGCTTCTTCTTTCTGATCCATTATAGACTTCAGATATATTTCATCTCATTGTTGAAGCTTGAGAGATATAGCTGATATTGTGGCCTGAAGTTTGTTGTGAAGCTCACTATCTTCTCCTCCGGATAGGATCTTAGCTTCTGCAACAATGATAGAGAACTTCTCAATAACTCTTGCTCTTGAAGAGTTTGAACATTTGGTTGAGCAGCATCCTGCTGAAGAGCTGGTTGACTCCACGATTTTCACTCTTGGACAAGCTTTCAAAAGTAATGAGAATCTTATAGAGGTTTGAATATCAGTCACTGTTAGAGGATGAAGGGATATCAGATGGCATTGTTATGGTTCTCAGGCTGAGTTTGATCTCCTCCGATGGTAGAGTGCAGAGGCTCCACGATCGTGGTCTTTGAAATAATTCTCCTACCATCTAAGTCTGCTCGTTGATCATAGGGAATGTAGACTTTGCTTGCTTGCTATAGACCTTAAAGTGAGGCTGGTCGTTGATCAGCTTTGTTGCATATATCTTTATCCTTGGAAAGTTTTGTGCCACCAACTCCAGGTTAGGAAAATGTGAGAAGCACCATTTGAAGTAGCTTCTATCTCCAGTGATGGATGCCTTTACCTATGGCATTGAAGGATAGAACCACCTTATCAGATGATTCTTAGGCTCTAAATCATACAACATAGTTGAAATGGCCAGCTCCATAACATTGAGATTGTTGAGCAGATCTATTGTGGACATTCTCACCACATTTAGCCTCTCATTTCCATAGTCAACCTATCTGCCTGGGAGCACATCTGGTGGTTCATCATACACTTCTACCACTTTTCTACCACTATTCTTGATTTAAACCTTGCAGGGGATGGAGCATGATAATCTTCTGGCTCCTCATCCTCAGAACTGGAGTCTTCTCATTTTTCTTCATGTCCTGACCTGGAGTCAGATTGGTGCGAACTTCCTTCAACCGACTCATCATTAGTTTCCTTCATTTGATCATCATTTCCATCATCTTCAGCAGAGCTAGCCTTCGTAGACTCACTAGCCATTTCCTGCTTTGCAGTCTTCAGACTCTCACTGCTTCCATCACTGCTTGAATTGTTAGACATCTTCCTTTTTTTCTTGACATCTTCTGCCTTAGTCTCAGGCTCATCATCATCATCATCACTGAGTTCAATGATCTTTGAAGAAGATTCTCCTTTCTTCTTTGGACCTGATTTAGCAATCAGTCTGTTGCTCTTTCTTCTCCTTGGAGGTTCAGCAACAGGAAGTTTTAGATTTTTCTCCTTCTTCAGATTCCGAAGCTTCTACATCATCAGAAGAACTCCTTTGGGGTTCAACAATAAAGGATCTAGGTGCTTCATCCCTTTCAGATCCTGATTCCTCCTTATTAGCAGATTGGCTACTTGAGGAGTCGGTCATAAAACTTTCAGCAGCTTTTTCTTCTTCTGATGACTTCATCTTCTTCAGTAGAGAGACTTCTTTGAGGGACTTCTTGTGACTTCTTTACCACCTTTGTTTTCTTCTTGGTTGGCCTTTTAGACTTTGGCTCTGGAATTTTGGAGTCTTCAGAGTGTAATAGCTCATCCTCCTCATTACTCGCCTTCCTCTTCTTTGAAGTGCTCATGTTGCTGCCCTGTGCCATCAGTCTTTTTTTTCCATTGGATTCTTCTTCCAGTTGTCAAACAGCTTTGGAGATAACACTTTTTGACTATTTAGGGTTTCACCCTCTTCATCCTATATTTTGTTCTTCAACTTCTTCTTCAGAATAATGCTCAAGAATCTCCTATGAAAAACCTTTGTGAGCGATTTATCTGTCGACTTCTTCTTCTCACCCTTGTCCAGCCACTCGGACATTAAGTCGAACAGTATAATTCCAAAGTTGATTCGCTTTTTTAGAGCAATGGCAGACATGATCCTCAACTGGTGATCGCTTACTGCATCATGAGCAGTATCCTTGCTCAGTATACACTTCGCTACTATCTCAGTAAGGAACTCGTACTCTTCTGGAAACTTCTTTTTCTTTATATTCTTCAGTTTAGGGTTCATCTTAGATCGCATAACCCTCTTTCCTTCTTTGATGTCGACTTCTTCAAGATTCTTCAAACCATGATCAGAGAACCCTATACATTGGTTGATGTCTGTGGGCTTTATCTTCAGAATAACTCCTCTGACCTTTGTTGATAGAGTCCCAGAACTTGTAGTTGCATTTGAGTAGAACTCTCTCACCAGGTTTGAATAGATACGAGTATTTGATTCCAGGCATTCAGAGAACCCAGCCTTCTTCACCAGTTCAAGAATATGTCTGAACTTCTTATCTGGTTTCTCGAACTTCTTAGTGCCGAGTTGAATACCAATGACAACACTGCAAGTCTTCTATTTGAGGGTTATGTGTTTCTAAGTATCTGGGTTTTGCTTTTGAGAGTAATATAGAAGGTTTCTGAGAGCTATTTGAGAATGGTTAACTGCTTGAGAGTTTTAGGCTTTTTGGAGAGTGTTTAGGGTTTCGGTTTGAGAGAGAAGATAAATCAAAGACTTGCAGCTTTTTGATGGACTCTTAAAAGCATAACTGCCACTGATTTGAATTTTCCTTTATGTAACCATTCCCTCTATGTTTTAGTGGGACAGTTGTAAGAGTCTGATAGGTCACAATCTGTAACTTCCTCTAAAATGTCAGTTTATTAGATTTGGCTTTCCTTCAGTTGACTATTGACTTCTTCAGTTCGTGGAGTGGCCTCATGACTTAGTTCAGTACTCCAAGATTTCTTCGACTGATCTACAAACTCTGTGTCTTCTTTGATGATCATAGTCTGTAGCCATGTTTCAACAGGACAACTCTTCATTAGTCTTCAAGAAAGTGGCAAGATTCATTTGCAGCTTGTATCGAGGGGTTACTGCTTGCTTCTGCAGAGAATCTTGTGATGCATTCAATAACTGCACTTCTTCTGGGTTAAGGTTGCTCAGGAAGGGCCAACCTCTTAGTCCAAAACTAAGGGCAAGGTTTGTTCCTGAAGCGTTTGTCAGACGAAGAGCATCATAAACATGGTGGCAATAATATCATCACATTAGGCTTCCCTGCTGGGGAGATCTCTTACCAACTCTGGATATTCTCTGATGTTGGCATTTGTATATGCTGCAATCGTGGTGTCAGCATGCTCTTACACTATGATCAGGTGTTTGATTGTAGGTACTTCACGATTGAAGGAGATGATTGATGTGTTTATCAATAGCACATTTTGGGACGTCACTACTGGGGATGGATATTCATTTGGTTCATCAGTCATAGAGTTTTGGGACTCTATAACTGGGATGTTTCTATTTTGGGTTAGCTTTTGTTTTTATGAACTTGACCGAATGCACAATAGGTTGACTTGTCCTGTGAGCTTATCTCAAGACTTCAATCAAGAATCCCACTTCTTCATTTTCTTCCTTGAGCTTCACCATCTCCATATCTTCAGATGTTCTTCCTTTGTCATCAGGTGTAGCTATCTTCGATGATTGGAAGATCTAAAGAATTTGCTCTCTTGTGCTCCTTTGACACCATTAGTGATGCTGCTCATAGCAGATCACTGCTCCCCCATAGTTGATAATATTTTCCCAGAGAAGGATGAACTATTCTTCTTTACATGCATAAGTAAGGTAGCCTTTCATATCTCCTTCAGGCTAGAATCATCATGGTTGAATAAGCTTCATTAGGTCATAGAGTGATATCTTCAAAACTGATCACTCCACGATTGTTGACTGGACTACGAACATAGTTTTTCTCATTCAGGCATATGCGTCTTCAGTATTCGTGGAGTTATGCTTCTGTGAGGCATACTTCATAACCATTGTTTGATAATCTCTTGATATGAACTTCCTTGATGTTTCTCTTGAGATGATATGCTATATATGGATAAGCATAGAAGATCTCTTTTCATCTTATCATGAATAATCAGCTTCCTTATGATGATCAACAAGCATGTGAACTTCATTCACGGGGACTCAGCAAGTCTTCAGGAGCAGGTTTTGGCATTTGATAATCTTGAATAAGAACATTGTTGAAATGTCTTGAACTTGCAGCCGGGTGAATCTTTATGACTGAAGTAATCTGCTTTAGTATTCCTTAGTGAGGTCAGATAGACCATATACTTGCAGGTTAAACAAATTTCTATTTTGGTACCCATAGTAACTTGGGTCCTGCTAGATTAGTTTTCTTAAAATCCCAATTCCTCATACTCTTGAATTTATATCATCTAAGCATCAACAATCATATTCATGCATATATCAAATTTAGATATGACAGTTATAATGCATGATGTTGAGTGTGTGTATGATTAAGCATTTTGATATGACACTTTTTTCTTTGGTTGTTTCACCCCTTTACTTTGTTATGTTCATGAATTTTGAATGTTCACAGAGTAAGGATCAACTCTATTGCTTATTTGTATCTGGTCGATTCGTGGAGATGGTCAGTTTCTAAGAACCTTCAAGATACACCTCTAGTGTTGATCATACTCTACATTTTATCAAAAACACAGAACATTGGTTTGTACATATTTGCACACATACCAACCCTTCAGCAGAGGTTAATCCACTTAGTCTTAATTTGATTATGATTAACTTATGGCATATTCCAGACTTCTTTCAAGATGTTATCTTCAACCTAAACATGGGTGGAGAGAAAATTTATTAGCAATAAGTTTAATGAGTGGGTTTTATACCTACTAATTGGACACCGTTAAGGCTTAATTCTTTGTTAACTTTAAGTATTTTTAGTGTTCTTTTATTTGTTTTTGTGTTTGTGTTGTAGGAAACGACTTCGATTGGTCAAAACATGAAAAATTGTGCTAAGTTGGATTCATGGTCTTGGCTTGGGACTTGGGTTTTATGGTAGAGTTATTCCTTAGCTTTCCGGAACATCTTGAATCGTCCCAATCGGAGTTCATATGAGAGAGTTATAACCTTTTTACCAAGTGCGAGTTAAAATCTCAGAGTTTGAAGTTGCAATTTATATAGCAGTCACTTCAAGCACAATTTCAACCTTAATCCAGTCAGAATCTGTCAATTCTAAAAGAATAAAAGTTGTAGATCTCGTCGACAGCTTCGATTTGACAGGTAGTAGTCCCCGTAACTCTTCCTGGATCAAAAGTTATGCTCATTTTACCAAAGGATGTCGCAGCAGTGGAGCAATACCCGCCGGGGCGGGCATTTACAAGGAAAAAAGCATGTCGGGGCGGGTGTAGGTCAGAAAAAACCCTGCTGGGGCAGGTGTATCAGTGTAAAAAACCCCGCCGGGGCGGGTAGATGCGCTAGGAGCATAAAAATATCCTACTTCAAGTAGGATGTGGATGGAATAAGGGTTAGGAGTTTGGTTGGAACAAAAAGGCTATTTAAGGGTCATAGAGGATCATATATAGGGGGATTCCATTAGATTATAAAAAAAAAATTAGATATAAACCCTAGTTTAGATTGGATTGGAGATTGAAGCAACTTGGAGACCATTGAAGATCAAGAAAAGGAGCAAGAAGAAGCATGAGATTTGCTGACAACAGATTCTATTCTCTTCTCTACTCTTATTTCTATCTTTTAATGTTTATTCAATTGTGGATTCTTGGTTTTAATTCAATATTAATGAACTAAATCTTTTGTTTATGATTACAATAGGATCTTATTGCGTAGCTTATTTTAATATATGCTTCTCTATCAATTATTATGATCTATCGTGGGGATTGCCTATTGTGATTTGGACTTAACTGCTTAATTGCCTAGCTATTAATTACCGTGATAATTTATATGAAATCGAGAGATGGATTATGGGTTTAGATCTGATCATAGTAGCATGTGATTGTGTTTTCTGCATGGCGTTGGAATTCATGATTTGTGTTTAGGATAGAGATATACCTTTACACCACATGTAATCTAATAAAGAACTTGTGCTTGAAATCCTCTTTAATTATAATTCACATAGAGATATAGTGAATTAGTTAATTAGGGTGTTCTTCTTAATTCTATCATATGTGAATTTAAGTTGATTTGAATATGATGCATTGAGAGATGATCATATTTATTTATGTGTTCTTGATTAACAATTCAGAATAGTGAACATAATTGATAAGAAGTGTATTAACTTAAATGAAGCAATAAGTGAAGTTGTGATCTTAAATCTCCGTAATCTTAATTTAACTAGTGGTAATTAGTGTTATTGTAATTAAATAGTTAATTCAAACTTGAAATTATCTATTTAAATAAGATATAGTTTGGTTACGAGTTAGTACTTGGTGATTCTTATTAAATAATTCCTCGTGGGAACGATACTTTACTTTCACTTTATTACTTGTTGACCACGTCTACTTGCGATTTAATTACACACAACAAAGCTTCGAACCTTAATTTACTTTCTCTCTTCCCCTTTTTAGGAAAAATATGGTCTCTTGATAGAGTACTATTATAGACATACAGTGATGCATTATGATGTACACGAATATTAATGAGGAACTAAACATTTACACTGTTAGTTTCTTAACAGCCATTATTCTTGCTATAATGATGTTAGGCATTGATGTGCATGTCTTTATATTCAGTGCTAACAGCTTGTTGCTCCATTTGACCTTAGATCAATCAAGCACAGTCTTGGAGTTATGATCAGAGGAAAGTCTTGGAAGCTTGAATTCTTTAACACCCTTGAACCTCAAGGTTCAGATCCATGTAATTAGCCAAATACATATTAGAAAAATTCTTCTTTCTCCTCTAGATAAGCATTTCATTTCATGTATGCCTTTCATCTTTCAGAATAGTGGATGTCAAATTCTTTGCTCTTGATGCCTCTTGACTTCCCATCACAGGTCTGCAGACTATTGATTGACTGTGGACAAGAATTGGCCTTGTTGCTATAGCATTTAAGAACAGGGACCAATCTGAGCACCTTTAAGTGAATATGCACATTTACCTGTACGCATAATTTCTAACGTGTGAGTCATCTGCATTCACAAGTGACTTACTACTAAAACTAAGTTTAGAACATTGTTTGTGCCTAGGACCAGACTCAAAGCGTTAGCTTTAAGATATAGCATGAGAACCTGCTTTGATACCAATTCTTAGTTCTCAGAGGGCACACAATAGATTTAGAAGTGGGGTCGAATAGATACTTTTTAATTTCAATTTTTTTCAATTTTATTTCGTATTGCTAAGTAATTAGCATATGACAAACATAAGAATCATTTCAAGCACAGCGGAATAAGTTAAAGATCCCCTTCATAAATATCTTGATAAACATTGTTCTAGAGTTAGTTTAGTTGTAAGTGGATATTACAGTTATAACAGTTATAGCAGTTTAAGGTACATAAAGTAAATGACTGAAAGTAAATAACACAAGGGATTTTAAGTGGTTCAGAGACTCAAGCACATAATCCACTCTTCTTCTTCAACAAGCAAGGTTTCCACTAAGGAAATGGGTAATTCATGAATCACAAAGATTCCTTCAAAGCCAGCAGCCTTGGAACTCCAGTTCACTAAGAACTCTTCAAGCCCAGCAGACTTGGAACTGTAGACTTAGCCCATCAGACTTAGAATCTCTTGTACCCTTCGGTACTCAACAAGCCCAGCAGGCTTGACTTTGATTTAGTCCCTCGGACAAGGACCTCTCAGGCCCTGGTTGCTTGTTGTTGTTGGTGGTGGTGCTGAGCTGCTAAGATGACTTGAAGCTTGATCATCCCTTGGTACTTAGCAGCTTGGTGTGATCCTCTTGCATTCTGCATCGAGACTAGATCACCTTTAATGGACTGCTAAGATGATTACTAAGCTCGACGACCATGAGTAATTAGCAGTCTATCATTCTTGCTTTGTGCAATTGAGCTTCATTGGTGATGTTTAACTTCATCTGACTTCAGCATTGCACATTGTTCACCAGTTAGGATCTGCTAAGTCTTTTCACTTCTTGTAGACTCTGTCTGGTACTTAGCATCCTTTGAACACTGATTGACTTGTGTGCAGATCTGGTACTGCATCTACTTCTCTTCAGCTTCAGTTGTTCATGGTGAATCGTTGAGTGGCCCAATGGATCTGCTTCATGGTCTGCCACTCTTCCTCTTGTCTTCTTGGCCTTCTCGGCTCTCAGCTCAGATGTCATTAGGTTGGCATTCTCATGTATTGTTGAGTGAAGTTTTAGCGGTTGAGGCTCTTCATCATATTTGCTTCACTTCTTCTCTGGTAGTCTTACTGCCACTAAGACGTATTCTCTTAAGTTCAGTAGAACTCTCGTAGAGTCAACAACTCTTCATCTTTGAAGCTTTGGCTGATATATACTCCTTCATCAACTTCTCGTTGGAAACTAGCCGTTGGAAGTGATTTGAATTTCTTCAAAGATTCTGAGTTATTTGGTACAGACTGCTGACTTGATTGATAGCACCTTTTTGACTTTTCTGACACAGAAGTCTACTATTTCACCTACCACTTCAGAGACATCACTTTCATGTGTCAGGCTGGTAGTCACCTTTATTTCTACTTTCTGATTCCTCGATTAGAACCACAGGAGTTGTCCTTCTACATCGATGCTCTCAATCAGCAACGTTCGAATGTAAGTCTTTATATTGAGACTTTGTCAAGGCTTCAATAACCAGATGACCGAACTCCACGATTCTGATGCAGATGTTCATGAGCTTGATCGTAGTTTGTCGGCTGAATGTTGCTCGTTGACTAGTTGAGACAACACTACAATTCTGAGAGTGTTCTCTGGATTAACAATGTAGAAACTCTCCTTCTTCACTCGTGCAGTGCTCTAATGATTCTGCTTGCCTTGACTTGCATTAAGAACTAACAACTTGTCTGAATGTTGTGGCCCTTTTGGTTTGCAAGACTCTTATGATTAGTCATGCTCAGCTCTCTCAACATTCTGCCATGTGATCTCCCGTTCACTCTTCATGGTGTGGCTGAGTCATAGACAATCCTTTTTGTCTGTTCTCTATAGGTTAGTCGACATCACTGTATGTGCTTCATCAGTTCTTGCTGCTCGTTAGGCAAACACTACGATCATAGTCATCACCATGATCGTTGTCTTCTATTGGTTTGACAGACACTTCACTCGTTGTCTTCCTTTGTTCAGTTACTTCATTTATTATCTTCTAATGTTTGCTTGTGGAAGACTTCTCCTGAATGGCTTCTCTACTCAATTAGTATGCTGATAAAGTTGGTGCTTCGATCTTCTGTTTGCTTGCAGGCCATTCTATGAGTGCTCTCAGGCTTTCTTCAGGTTGATTGAATCTTGATTACTCTTTCCAGAGACTTCGATCTTTGGATACTTCGGGAGTGCTCATTTGTTGAGAATTGTATAGTCTCTACGATTCTTCCTTGGTGTTATGAGCACTTAACTTACTTTGTATAAGCCTTTGTTCTGCAGACTACGATCTTGCTTTGGTTCTGCAGACACCACGACTCCGAGAGCAGATCATATGGCAGACTATGATTTCTGCATTAACAATTATTATCCCTTGACTGATCTTCCCAACTACGATTTTTGCCTCTGATATAATCTGCAGACTCCAAGTCTTCGGGTGAGGCCTACGATTCTTGACTTGGCTTGGCAGGCGCTTCGACAGGCAATCTCCACGATTCTGAACTTGACTTCCTCGACAGACTACGGCTTCGAGAAAGTCCTCCTCGATACACCACGATCCTGCCTTGTCTTTCCTGGCAAACTACGAAGACTGGTGCAGCGCTCAACGATCAGACAAACCTATCAATTACAATATATAAGATCAACCTAACAAGTTTGATCTTTCTATTCATAGTCCTTGTACATCATAATCTTTTGAAGGACTTTTCAAGGATGTTTGTTTATGTAGGATCAACCTAACATATTTGATCATTTCAGTTTAAGTCCTTGTACATATGCCTATCATCTATTAAGGACTTTACAACTTTCATCAATGTAGACATATTTGCATATTCATTCATTAAGATCATAATCAAATATTATATAAATAGGAATAACATTCTCATGCATATTCCTAACACAGCTAAATAGTCCTAAATAATGAAATCATTGCACATAGACAACTCCACAGATAACTCAGTCAAATGAGCATATTTCTCATATTCGAGTATTCATGCCACACATATTCAATTCAAATCAGTTATTATAATTCATAACTTAGTTCTCATCATTCATCAACCTATTAAGCAACAAACTGACTCTAAAATTTAACATTAATTCTCAATCTATGATCTTCCCCTTTAAAAACTTAGCCAAATAGAATCAAAGTCAAAAAATTTCATAGCCATCAATTTTTATAAAAAAAAAATTCAAAATTCTCAACAAAACTGGATTAAATCATTTAGCTTAGAGCATATACCTAAACCTACACCTACACCCCCCTCACACTCAAACCTTACATTGTTCTCAATATAAGCCAATCTTGCAAAGATGAAGTGACGAAAAAGTAAAAGAAGAGATAGAATAACAAATATGAGATCCTGGGTTGCCTCCCAGGCAGCGCATTTGTTTAACGTCGTTTGCTCGACAACAATCCTGTCGATCAATCATATACCGAATCCACCAAATTCAGCGCCTCAACTTCCTCCACCTGATAGCCTTTGAAGAATGGTTTCAGCCTGTGACCATTTACCTTGAATATCTTCCCTGTCTTTAGATTTTGTATATCTATAGCACCATGAGGAAACACATTAGAAAATAACAAATGAACCTTCCCAACGAAACCGCAACTTACCTGGAAACAATTTCAGCCTTGAATTATAGAGAATAATTTTTTGTCCAACAATGAAATTTGTCCTTAAAATCTGCTTGTCGTGGAAAACCTTTGTTTTATTCTTGTACAGACTAGAACTCTCATATGCTTCATTCCGTAATTCCTCCAGCTCTTGTAACTGTAACATTTTATTCACTCCCGCTTCATTCATGCCCATGTTGCATTGCTTAATTGCCCAGAAGGCTTTGTGCTCTGACTCCACAATAAGCCTAGAAGGCTTTGTGCTCTTACTTCTTTAATCACAACTCGGATCGTTGTATATAGCAAGGTGTCTGTTCCACAATAAGAGCCCTCTTATTTATAGAATAAATCTCCCTCCTAAACCTTTTAGGATTAGGGTTTTAATTTAATTTTCAATCTAATTATGAACTAAATTAATAATAATAATAATAATAATAATAATAACAATAATAAGACTCTTCTTATTTATTTATAATTTACTATTTATCCATATACTTATTTGTAAATATTAGTATTTCTCCAAATACTAAATTATTATTATTTAGCCAATTTATTTATTTATAATAATAATAATAATAACAACAACAACAACAACAATACTCTTATTAATTTATAATTTAGTATTTCTAAAATATTTAATTATAAATATTGAAATATTTAATTTTTTCCACCACTAAAATAAATATTCTTAATTTATTATTATTAAGTCAATTACTTTTAAAATTATATTTATCTTTTTATGGTGTGACCCTTTAGGTTCAATATTAAGCCGGTAGTAGAATAAATAAATTAGAATCATTCTAATATTATTTATGTGACAACCCAAAAATCTATAAGATCTTAAATGATTAAAATAAAGGTTAAGGGATAAAACCTAGATGGGAATTTGAGGAATAATTTTAAAAAAATTTAAGAAGAACCTATAGAGTTACTATTTGAATAAGAATAAAGAAATATAACCTAATATATATATTAGGTAGGATAATTAAATACTCTAAGAAATTTATTTTGTACATTTTAAATAATTAATTTTATAATTTAATTATAGCAAGTCTAATTGAGTTATGAAATTAAAGATATATGAGTAAGGAATTTATTTACAAAGGTGTGTAATGGAATCCTAATTAAATGATTAGGATAAGATAAAAATTAAAAGTATGGGACTAAGTTGATTTTATGGCCCAAGGAATTAAATAAGTAGCCCAGTTGTTTATTTAAGCATTTGATTCGTAGCTAATTTAATTTAATTGTTGAACTAGCCCAATATAATATTTATAAGATAAATAGTATGATGACTCAATTTAATTATAGGAGGAAGTCCAAGTTTAATTTTGTTAGTAAGTAAAACAAGTAAAATTGCAAGCCCAATTGAAATAATTAAGGGCCCAAGCTAAGCCCACTTGTAGGAGGGATATTTTAGTCATTAATATGATTAAAATAAAATAAAATTTGGATTTATATGGGCCTTAGTGGATGAAATATATAGAGAGGGAAAAGGAATGGTGGATGTAATGATTTATTAGCTTTAGTTTGTAAAATTACTTTTTAGATGTCACGTGATGAATGGGCCAACACATTAGTTAATGCTTGCAAGTAAACTAAGGTAATAATGAGAAAGAGGGAGATAAGGATTTGTGGGGATAGGAAGGCAACATGTGGTCGGGTAGGTATAGAAAGAGAAAAGGGAAAATGAATGTAGATAATTAAGATATATTCACATATTCTATTTCTTTCTTTATCTCTCATCTATTATTTCTTATTCTTTCTCTTTGCTAACTAAAGAAAATCGAGAGAGGGAGAAAGGTAAGAAGGCCGGCGGCCATATTAGGGAGAAAGGAGGAGAAAAATTTCTCCATAGAAGAAGAATGAGAAGAAAAAGAAAAAGAAAAGAAGATCAAAGAAAAGTATAACCAATTCTTCTAACTTTATTCTCTTTTCTTTTTGTGAATTGATGAAAAAGGGGCTTTTGATTTGGAAGTGCAAAACCCTTCAATCTATGTGTTTTATATGGATTCAAGTGTGGATTTACCCATGTTGGGAGTTGATTTGTTTGGAAAAGAAAAGAAAAATATTTTTCTAGTTTATGAAAACCCTAACTTTTATGTGCTTTGATTGTCCACTGTTTTTGACCTACATATTCTTTTCACGATCCGTCGAAGAGAGGTGCTATATATAGGTGTTGGCTAGTAAACCCAAGTGGTAGGACTCAAAAATCAAGTTTCTAAAAGTCGTGGTGTGAGTTTTGGTGAAAACAGTCCCGTTTTCTTGAAATTATTTTGGACCAGTCAGAAACGAGGGCATTTTCATCCAACTTTTTTGCTTTAAAAATTCGGAAACAATTTGGAGTATTAATATCAGAAGTTATGAAGGTCCTGTAAAAATTTGAGAATTTTTGGCCATACGGTTTGAGATTTATGGATTTTACGGCTAAGGACTATTTTTGAAATGTTACCCGAATAACTCTCTGTGTGTAAGTCCAAAAATTACGAAATATTTACGAAAAGTACATGTGTATAACAGGAGCCTACCCTGAAAAGTTCAAAATTTTTGGAGTTAATCTCGATTTATGAAAAATCTGAGAATATTTGGCTATTATGGACTATTTAAAAATAGTAGATGAATTTTAAAAATTTCAGAAAAAATATATGTTCAATATGGAACTATACTCTGTCAAATCCCAGAAAAGAAATATTTTTGGGACTGATTTGGTATTTTGCATATAAATAATGTTATATGGGTAAATGAAGTTAATTAATTATATGATGTGAAAAATATAAAAAGTACGGTTTTATGTCTTGAGACCTTTGAGCATGGCTTATGCAGATTTTTGAGTGTGGTTTGGGTCGGTTGTGAAGAGTTCTTATATTTATGGTGTTTTAGAAGGCTTAAAAGAATTAATAAAGTAAAAGAAAATAATTAAAATAAATTGTTTATTAATGTTATTAATGACTTAAATTATTTTTATATGACTAATGATATTGGATTATGATATTATTAGAATTAAATGTTATTAAAATGTTAATAACCTTAGCTTAAAATATTATTAAATAGTTAATAATATTAAACGTAGAATTAAAATGAAGAATTAAGTTATTTTTAAATATAATTGTTGAATTTGGTATTCAAGAAAATATATTATGTATGGGATATGTTGGAAAGAGTAATACAGGCTACTGAATTGGATTTTGGTTTACTGAAATGAATTCAGTTTACTAAAACTGATTTTTGTCTGCTAAAATAGTGATTTCAGGATACTGAAATGAAATTCGATTTACTGAAATGGTATTTCAGTTTACTGAAATGTTATCTAATTTACTAATACAACATAAAAGGAAAAACTTATAAGTATAAGTTATGACATTATTAAAGATTATCAAAGTATAATCGTAGTACTAAGACTTTAATGAAATGTCTAATATTTCACTATATGACTGAATGTTAGATAATTTAATATAAGATGATAAGAACTTATAAAGTAAGTGATTAAGTATTAAGTTTAAAGTAGTACAGTCGTATTCTGCAATGGTTGATGTATAGTAGCTGAGCTAAACGACTCCTTCATATGGGAAAGGTATATACGAATTAGTAACCGATCTAACTCACTGTAAAAACAGTGTAGACGAGACGAAAACTAATTTGTTAGTTGTTTGTGAGAAACCACTCAGTATACTATATTAATTACTATTAAAGACTCGATGTGTGCTAGATTTAAACTTGTAAATAAGTATGGTGTTAAGTGATAGTAGTGTGCATACAAGCCAATCATGTATGATGATAAAGCACGTACTTTGTAAACAATCTTATTTATTTATTAATAAAATATTCATTTATTAAAGGCATTTAATTATCTACATGGTGCTGTTTTTATAATATGTAAATAACCCATAGTTTTAAGCAATGCTTTTAGAATCATGATGATGATCATGCTAATGAGATCTAAATTCTTAGAAAGCTCTAAAACTAAAATAGTTCCCAATCGTGGGATTACTAAAAAGGAGATTAGTAAATCCGGATAGATTGGTACATATGTTGCTTGCTCATTGGATGAGGATGATTGATCTCATGATCATTTGTGTGGAGACACTAAAGCAAGTATGTAGGTGCTTATTGGAGAATAAGTTCACTGAACGTGATTCGCTATGGAATACCTAATGGAGTTTTACTCGCATGTCAATAGGAATTCCTAATGTGATAGTAGTACAAGTGATCCTTGGACTTGAGATCATCATAGTATCTTGTATGTAACAAATTATACTTTGACTTATTCCTTAAGACCTTTTAAGGCATATATAGGGTATGCTTGGGTATAATGAGTTACATATGGAGATAATGAATGATCAATAAAGAATCTACCACCTCTAGTAAAAGAGGAGATATGTCCCATGTGATTCGTTAAATGACAACCCAGGAATCCTTGGCCAAGGTGAAATGAAATTAAAAAGGAGTTTTTAATTTGCATTATTTGGAGTTGTGCATTTTCTAATCGAAATACATATAATTAAATAAAATAAGACTTGACAGTAAATCCATGTCTTATATTTAATTGGGACATTGTATGGTGGAAGGATTGAATTGTATGGTAACTATTAACTCACAGGTTCTTTTATGATTAATGTTGAAATCTATATTATCTGGAAAGTCGTTGATCGCTAGGGAGGCTTATCCCTATTGTAGAATAAATATTATTTATTTAAATAAATTATTAGTTTAATTTATTTATTTAAATAAGATTAAAATTGTTTTAATTGATTTATTCACAACCGGTTTAATATGGAGAACCTAAAGGGTCACACCATAAAAGGAAGAATAATTATTTAAGAAGGTAATGGCATAATCGTAATAATGCATTAAGTATAATTAATTTAATCTATGGTGATAGAATAAATTAAATAGCTTAATGTTTATTATTTAATATTTTGGAAATATTAAATATAAATTAATAAGAGGAGTCTTATTAATATTATTACAATTATTATTATTTTAATTTCTAAAGGAGTTTAGTAATTAATTTAATATTTAGTACTCTCATTTATTCCTAATAAGATTAGGAGACAAATTAATTAAATGAATTTAATTAATTATTCCCATGTGGTAGGAAGCCTAAATTAATTAAAGGAGTTTAATTAATTAAAAGAAATCCCATGTCTAATAGGATTAGAAGGGTTGACCAATGTCTATATAAGAGAAGTCTTATAATAGATATTAATTTGATGCAATTCCAATTGTTGGAGAGTACTCCTTTTCTATAGAGGATAGAAAACTAAGGTTAAGCCAAACACCCTCCTTCTTGATAATTTCTCTTCCTTGGTGGATCACCTCTAGAGGCCAAACACTTGGGTGGCTAACGTTGATCAAAGAAAGGAATCTAACCCGGAAATTCAAGGAGATCACGAAGAACAAGGAGTTGAACTAGTACCTGTGGAAGCTTCGTTCTACAAGGGTATGATTCCATAACTTCTTATTTATCGTTTTAAATTAATAATTTGCATAAAGGATGATCCGGGTAATGGTTTTGTAGAAATTTTTTAAACTCTGATATACCATGCTTCCGCTAATTTTTGCAATTTGATTGCGTCACGATTTCGTACAAACCCAACAGTGGTATCAGAGCCAAATCTTTATGCAATTATTAATTTATTTTTGATTTCATATACATATGGGTATGTATTTAAAATAATTTATTGGGCATAATTTTATTGTATAAAATTATATTTTTTAAGAAAAAAAAAAAGACTTTTTTTGGGACGAATCACATTTTTTTTTTTGGTGCTAATCTTGAATTCTGCAAAGAAAAGGTGTTGTCTCTTTCTTACTCCAAAAAGAAGGTGACCCATCAGGAAAAGACTTTTTTAATAAACCTGCAGGACTCTTTTAATAAAAGAAAGTGACTTCTTTTTAAAAAATAAATATGATATATTTATATATTATATTCTAAATAATTTTATAATTAAAATAAAGAGTTTATTTTAATCTTGAAATTGGATTTCATGCAATTTAAAATTGCCCATTAAATGATACTCATATATATATGGAATGTTTTAATTCATGAGATGAATATTTATTTATTGATATATATGGTGATATGTATGAAAATAAATGGGGATTGATTATGGACTATTTGACCAATGTGATTGGATTTTATTTTAGTTGAATGCTTGAATGAATGGGTTTTATTAAATGGGGTCTGCGTACCTCGTCTTCTCTAATTTTTTTTTCTTGATGTAAAATTCTATCTACTTCCTATGTACTTCCCCTTGACTGTTGATCAAGGTTTCTATTTAAATTAAATAGTTTAATGTAATAAGAATAGTTAGAATTATCTTGAAGAAATTGGAGACCAAGGAGCAAGGAGCGCGTGAAGACCCGTTTGTATGGAGCCCGAGTTTAAATGTAATAGTTATATTTAAATTTAAATTCTTGCACTCCTAGGTTTGACCTTTTGGTTCACTTGGTGGCTCTAGTGAACCAAACTAGAATAAAAGTCCATAATCAATCCGGGTAGAATATAATATTCTATATTGCATGCTAAATATTATATATATTATATTTTATGCAAACATGCTTCGCATGTTTAATAAAATGACGCGTATTTTATATATATATGTGCATGCGCGCTAAACAAGATGAGACAAATAATAACAAACCTCTCAAAGAAATAATATTAAGTCTGAAGCGTTCAATGATATTTGGAATATCGAACGTCGCCTTCTAGCATGATAAATTAATAGAGTATTAAATATTCAATATGAGCTTGTTGTGCTATCCACAAAGCTAGTATTGCGTATTTAAGATGTTAATTAATCACATTTGATGCTTATCAAGAAAATTGAACGATCTAGTCTTGTTGTGCTATCCACAAGGACGAACATTTTTCTTTTTTGAATTTATGGAAGTGCTAGGCTGGACTTAACTTAAATCATTTTAGTTCGGATGTGCACACACTTGACCATTATGATTTAAGAGGCAAAATAAAAGGAGTTATATAGTGTTGTAATTGACAAGAGTTGTCTACCTATTTATTTGTATATCGCTTGTTGTGCTATCCACAAGGTTATATACATTTGAAATGGGATCCTTATTCTCACTAGCAAATCTTTAATTAGATGTTGCCGAACTATATAAGTGAGGGTAATATAGTTTGATGAAAATAGTGGGAGATACCAATTTAAAATAAAGACCTAAATTTATTTTGGTATGCAAAATTAATAAAATGAATGTTTGCTAAAATGTTATTTTTCACATGCAGAATTTTAAAAATGTCTAAATCACTAATCTCACTACGAAGCATACTTGATGCAAACAAGCTTACCGGGCCGAATTATGAGGACTGGCTAAGAAATCTGAGAATTGTTCTCACTGCTGAAAAGATTTCTTATGTCCTAAATTCAACTGTCCCTGAATTTGTTTCAGAAACAGCCTCTGAGGAAGAGATTGTCACTTTCAATAAGTGGCAAGATGATGCATCTGTGGCTCAATGCATCATGCTCGCATCCATGAATAACGAGCTTCAGCGTCAGCACAAAAAAATGGATGCTCCTGCTATGCTGCTTCACCTCAAGGAGTTGTATGGTGAACAGAGTAGGACTGCTAGATATGAGATATCTAAGGAGCTCTTCCGATCTCGGATGACCGAGGGTACTGCTGTCGAGACTCATGTCCTGAAAGTGATCAATTTGATTGAACGCCTTGGACAGCTTGGGTTCGTCATGGATGGGGAGTTGAGTCAAGACTTGGTCTTGCAGTCACTCCCTGAGACCTTCTCGCAGTTTGTGGTTAATTTTCACATGAATAAGCTAGATGTCAGCTTGCCTGAGCTGCTTAACATGCTGAAAACTGCAGAAGGTCACTTCCCATCCAAGAAGAACCATATCTTGATGGTGGATTCTTCCAATAAAAGGAAGAGACCTAAGGTATCTTCTGAAAAGAAGAAATCCAAGAAGGCTAAGGGAAAGGGGAAAGAAAAGGAACAAAAGAAACCTGAACCAGCTAAAGGAATGTGCTTTCATTGCAACAAGCCGGGACATTGGAAAAGGAACTGCAAGAAGTATCTAGCAGAGAAGAAGCTTGGAGAAGCTTCGACTTCCAATCAAGGTTTGTTTATGATTGAAATTAATTTTTCTGAAAGTCATAATTCTACTTGGGTATTGGATACCGGCTGTGGTTCTCACATATGTAATACTGTGCAGGGACTGGTCAGAAGTAGAAAGCTGAACAATGATGAGGTGATCCTACGAGTGGGGAATGGAGCAAAGGTTGCTGCATTAGCTGTAGGAACTTATTATTTAGCAATGCCTTCGGGCAAGTCCATTTATCTTAATAATTGTTATTATGTTCCGAATATTATTAAAAACATTATTTCAATTTCTGTATTGGATATGGAAGGATTTAACGTTGTTATAAAGAACAATAGTTGTTCTATTTATAAAGACGATGTTTTATATGGTATTGGAAATTTGCGAAATGGACTTTATACACTTGACTTACAAGAAAATATATTTCAAATTGAACAAACTAAGAAAAGGAAAAGAGATGATATTAATTATACCTACATGTGGCACTGTAGACTCGGTCATATCAATGAAACAAGATTATCCAAGTTGCATAAAGATGGGCTCCTCGAGCTATCCGATTATGAATCATATCCAACTTGTGAATCTTGTCTCATGGGTAAAATGACTAAATCTCCTTTTAGTGGAAGAGGAGAAAGAGTTACAGAGTTGTTGGCATTGATTCACACAGACGTTTGTGGGCCTATGACAACAAGTGCACGGGGTGGGTATTCTTATTTTATTACTTTCACTGATGATCACTCAAGATTTGGATATGTGTATTTAATGAAATACAAGTCAGAATCATTTGAAAAGTTCAAAGAGTTCAGAAGTGAAGTAGAGAAACAAACGGGCAAGAGTATAAAGATACTTCGATCAGATCGAGGCGGAGAATACTTAAGCGGTGAGTTTCTCAATTGTCTCAAAGAAAATGGTATAATCTCACAATGGACTCCTCCAGGTACACCACAGTTAAATGGAGTATCTGAAAGGAGAAATCGAACACTGTTAGACATGGTTCGATCCATGATGAGTTTTACCGACCTTCCAATTTCCTTCTGGGGATATGCCCTAGAAACGGCTGCATACCTACTTAACAAGGTACCTACCAAATCCGTCCCAAAGACTCCATATGAGATGTGGAAGGGGAGGAAACCAAATCTTAAGCATGTTAAGACTTGGGGTTGTCCAGCTTATGTCAAAAAGTTTGAACATGATAAGCTACAGACTAAATCCGAAAAGTGTAGATTTGTGGGATACCCTAAAGAAACTGTAGGGTATTATTTCTATCATCTAACTGATCAAAAGGTGTTTGTTGCGAAACATGCTGCCTTCTTGGAAAAGGAGTTTATCCATGAAGGGGTCAGTGGGAGTAAGATATATCTTGAAGAAGTTCAAGAACCACAAATTACCACGGATCAAAGTCAGGTACCTGACCAAGTAGAAGAACCTACTATACCACACCCTGTTCGTAAATCTGGGAGAGTACCGAAGATACCTGAGAGGTATGGATTCGTTATAGAGGATGACGATGAGGTACACATCATGAATGATGATGATCCATTGAATTACGAACAGGCCATGAGTAATAAAGACTCAGGGAAATGGCTTGAAGCCATGAAATCCGAAATGGACTCCATGTATGAAAACAAAGTATGGACTTTGGTTTCACCACCTGAAGGCATTAAGCCTATTGGGTGTAAATGGGTTTTTAAAAGAAAGACTGGAGCGGACGGCAAGGCGGAGACCTATAAGGCCCGACTGGTTGCAAAAGGTTTCAAACAAAGACAAGGAGTTGATTATGATGAAACCTTTTCACCAGTAGCTATGCTCAAGTCCATTTGGATTTTGCTTGCGATTGCAGCTTATAACGACTATGAGATCTGGCAGATGGAAGTGAAAACAGCCTTCCTCAATGGGAAACTTGAGGAGGATGTGTATATGACACAGCCAGAGGAATTTGTTTCAAAGGTTGGAATAAATCAAGTCTGTAAGCTGCAACGATCCATTTATGGATTGAAGCAAGCTTCTCGTAGATGGAACATTCGTTTTGATGAGACAATCAAAGAGTTTGATTTTATCAAAAATGACGATGAACCATGTGTGTACAAGAAGGTTAGTGGGAGCGCAATTTCATTCCTTGTATTATATGTTGATGATATATTACTGATAGGGAATGACATTCCTATGCTACAATCAATTAAAATCTGGTTATCTAAACACTTCTCCATGAAGGACTTGGGAGAAGCATCCTATATTTTGGGGATAAAGATCTATAGAGATAGATCTAAAAGGATGCTTGGTTTATCCCAAGGAACGTACATTGATGCAATGCTAAAGAGATTTAGCATGGAAGATTCCAAAAGAGGTCTCATGCTGATGAGCCATGGAATACATCTCTCCAAGAAACAGGCCCCAAAGACACCTGAGGAGAGAGACCGTATGACTAAGATCCCTTATGCTTCTGCAATAGGATCTATCATGTACGGTATGATATGTACTAGACCGGATGTTGCTCATGCACTTAGTGTAACGAGCAGATACCAGTCGAATCCTGGAGAAGAGCACTGGAAGGCAGTGAAGAATATCCTAAAGTACTTGAGAAGGACTAAAGATATTTTTCTTGTCTACGGTGGGTCTGAATTAAAACTCGAGGGCTTCACAGACTCAAGTTTTCAAACGGACCAAGATGACAGTAAATCTGTTTCGGGGTATGTTTTTTACCTTGAACGGAGGCGTAGTGAGTTGGAAGAGTTCCAAGCAGCAAACAGTTGCTGATTCAGTGACAGAGGCAGAGTATATAACTGTAAGTGAAGCTGCAAGTTGATGTTTTAGATGAAAAGTTCATTACAGAACTAGGAATAGTTCCTAAGTCTCATCTTGAATCTAAACATGTGTTGCGGCACTTTGATTAAACAAATCATTGAAAGAGGAGAGTGTAGACTCTCAAGACAACATTGCAGATTCATTAACTAAAGCTTTAACACAACAGCAGTTTGATCGTCACTTAGAGAAGATGGGTATGAGATACCATGGCGATTGGCTTTAGTGCAAGTGGGAGATTGATAGTAGTGTGCATACAAGCCAATCATGTATGATGATAAAGCACGTACTTTGTAAACAATCTTATTTATTTATTAATAAAATATTCATTTATTAAAGGCATTTAATTATCTACATGGTGCTGTTTTTATAATATGCAAATAACCCATAGTTTTAAGCAATGCTTTTAGAATCATGATGATGATCATGCTAATGAGATCTAAATTCTTAGAAAGCTCTAAAACTAAAATAGTTCCCAATCGTGGGATTACTAAAAAGGGGATTAGTAAATCCGGATAGATTGGTACATATGTTGCTTGCTCATTGGATGAGGATGATTGATCTCATGATCATTTGTGTGGAGACACTAAAGCAAGTATGTAGGTGCTTATTGGAGAATAAGTTCACTAAACGTGATTCGCTATGGAATACCTAATGGAGTTTTACTCGCATGTCAATAGGAATTCCTAATGTGATAGTAGTACAAGTGATCCTTGGACTTGAGATCATCATAGTATCTTGTATGTAACAAATTATACTTTGACTTATTCCTTAAGACCTTTTAAGGCATATATAGGGTATGCTTGGGTATAATGAGTTACATATGGAGATAATGAATGATCAATAAAGAATCTACCACCTCTAGTAAAAGAGGAGATATGTCCCATGTGATTCGTTAAATGACAACCCAGGAATCCTTGGCCAAGGTGAAATGAAATTAGAAAGGAGTTTTTAATTTGCATTATTTGGAGTTGTGCATTTTCTAATCGAAATACATATAATTAAATAAAATAAGACTTGACAGTAAATCCATGTCTTATATTTAATTGGGACATTGTATGGTGGAAGGATTGAATTGTATGGTAACTATTAACTCACAGGTTCTTTTATGATTAATGTTGAAATCTATATTATCTGGAAAGTCGTTGATCGCTAGGGAGGCTTATCCCTATTGTAGAATAAATATTATTTATTTAAATAAATTATTAGTTTAATTTATTTATTTAAATAAGATTAAAATTGTTTTAATTAATTTATTCACAACCGGTTTAATATGGAGAACCTAAAGGGTCACACCATAAAAGGAAGAATAATTATTTAAGAAGGTAATGGCATAATCGTAATAATGCATTAAGTATAATTAATTTAATCTATGGTGATAGAATAAATTAAATAGCTTAATGTTTATTATTTAATATTTTGGAAATATTAAATATAAATTAATAAGAGGAGTCTTATTAATATTATTACAATTATTATTATTTTAATTTCTAAAGGAGTTTAGTAATTAATTTAATATTTAGTACTCTCATTTATTCCTAATAAGATTAGGAGACAAATTAATTAAATGAATTTAATTAATTATTCCCATGTGGTGGGAAGCCTAAATTAATTAAAGGAGTTTAATTAATTAAAAGAAATCCCATGTCTAATAGGATTAGAAGGGTTGACCAATGTCTATATAAGAGAAGTCTTATAATAGATATTAATTTGATGCAATTCCAATTGTTGGAGAGTACTCCTTTTCTATAGAGGATAGAAAACTAAGGTTAAGCCAAACACCCTCCTTCTTGATAATTTCTCTTCCTTGGTGGATCACCTCTAGAGGTCAAACACTTGGGTGGCTAACGTTGATCAAAGAAAGGAATCTAACCCGGAAATTCAAGGAGATCACGAAGAACAAGGAGTTGAACTAGTACCTGTGGAAGCTTCGTTCTACAAGGGTATGATTCCATAACTTCTTATTTATCGTTTTAAATTAATAATTTGCATAAAGGATGATCCGGGTAATGGTTTTGTAGAAATTTTTTAAACTCTGATATACCATGCTTCCGCTAATTTTTGCAATTTGATTGCGTCACGATTTCGTACAAACCCAACATTAAGGATATCTAATATTTAACTATGTGGTTAAGTGTTAGATGGTTTACTTTTAAAGTAATAGTATTATGAGATAAGTATGTTATACTAATTTAAAGATCAGTCTTATAATTGATAGGTCTTTTCAATAAAGCGATTATATTAGATTGCGTAGCAGTAATCGACGATACAGGCAAGTTTCCTAACTCGAACTCGAGTTGTTATTGTAAAGCATGTTCGTGATTAATCATTGTTGATTATATCACAAATATGATTTATTGATTCGCACTTAGTGCATGTTGCATATGTTCATTAGGTATGAAAAACTGATCACCTTCATTACCATAAGGTTCAGTTAAAGTTATTCATGGTCCTTGTTGACATTAAATATTTTTGATTATGTCATTCATTATTGAATTTAATTCATATTCTTTCACAATTTTTATATTGTTGAAAGTTTGACAGCTTATTATTATTATTTTCAATCATGATATATCTTCATTTGAACTTAAACTTGATGGGTAAACTTGTTGATCATCCGTGCTATATCATGATAAACATTTCAGATTAAAGACGAAACTTTGGACACAGTCAAAGGCAAAGACAAGTTCCAGGATGGAATTATTATACGGTTAAAATGGTAATAGTATTGGATACAAATGACATTGTATGTCGTGTAGAATATGTGTATTAAGTTAAGGTTTAATACCTTGAGAATTATGTTGTAAAAGTTATTGTATAAACAATTTATGTTTATATCTTCCGCAATAGTTAGAGAAATGATGTATCGTAACGTACCAGGTCCGAGGTCTGGGGACCCGGATTTGGGGGCGCTATAATTTATAATTAATTAAAATTCTTTAATTCAAATATAAATAAATAACATCTATTCTACATCATGAGTGACACCTTACAATAATGTATCATGACTATCCGGATAATATTAAATCAACATTTAATCACAAACAAGTCTTATTTATTTAATCATATGCATTTCGATTCACAAAATGCACAACTCCAATTAATGTCAATTAGAAACTCTTTTCTAATTTCCATTCACATTGGCCAATGATTTTTGAGTTGACACTTATCGAATCGCATATGACATTTTCTCTCTTTACCGGAAGTGATAGATCTTTTGTTGATCATTCACCTACCTCCATGTACACTTTATTATACCCTAACATACCCTATAATATACTCTAAAGTACTAAGGAATATGACAAAATATAACTCAAAATACACAAGGTACTATGATTCTCTCAAGTCCAATGATCACTTGTATTACTATCACTATAGTAACTCCTATTGTCAAGCAAGTAAAACTCCATTAGGTGTTCCTTAAGCGAATCACGTTTAGTGAACTTATTCTCTAATAAGCACCTACATACTTATTTTAGTGTCTCTATATAAATGATTATGAGATCAATCATCATATTCAACAGAGCAAGCATAGTATGTACTAATTTATCTGAAATCAGTAACCCCATATTAGTGATCTAACGATTAGGAACATTTTAGTTTTTAGTTATCTTGAATTTAAATCTCATTAACATGATTATCATCATGATTATTAAAGCATTGTTTCAAAACTACGGGTTCATTAAATTTATTTAATTCAACCAATAAAAAACATGGATAAAGAATGTTTTTAATAAATTAAACTCTTTTATTAATAAATAAATAAGATTACAAAGTAAATACTTATCACATCCTATGTGTGATTGACTTGAGGGCATAATAATTTCACGATATACACTCACATTGGAGGCTTGACACAAGATCATTCATAGGTAATGCTTTTGCTCAAAATAGTAGATAAAGTGAAATATATGGGCTGATTGAAAAGTTGTAGGAAATATATGTGGAGTGACCTCTTGCACGACAATAGTTGTTCAAAAGAAAATTTATGAACTTGTGGATGGTAATAATTCATTCTTACCATCAGCCTTATATACAACCCCACAAAGGTCGTCCAACGATGTCAAAAAATAAGAAGACTATATCTACAAGACGTGATCCGTCCACTTTTGAGTTTATAGAAAAGATAAGGAAGTGTAGTATATACAAAGATCCGAACCACAACAAAAGATATTGTTCATTAATCAAAAATGACCAAAGTACTTCGCTAACTCAATTCATGTTTTAATTTTACTAACTTCATAAATCTGATTGATTAAGTAATACTAATATTAGTTTACATATAGTAGCACTGCTATAATATTAGTTAATTAGTACTAAAATTATGTAGTTTTTTTGTCCTCCCTTAACTTAATCTGATCTTTCAGTACTGGCCAAAGTGATAGACTGTTCCACGTATACTTACTGTAGCTCATTCAAAAAGAAGAAAGGCTTCAAATAAAATTTGTTTATATATAATTTGAATATCTTAAAAATAAATATATTTTTGATTCTTTTATTTTCCTATTATGCTCAACTATGTCTACGGCACTTTTGGTGCTAAATTTAAACAAATGATGCATATGTAGTAAGTTTACATGATGCCAATTTGGACTTTTGAAGAAATTGAATTTAATGATCCAATAGTGATAAAATTTAAAGTTTATTAAAACATGTGTGGTATAATTTAAAGTTTATTAAAACATGTGTGGTAGAATAAACTATTAGATGTATTAGTTGGGGTAAATTTGGGACTTTTGATCATGGTTAACTTACTACAGCTATACTACTCCACTTAGAATTTGGGCCTAGATATGAAAATATCAAAAAAAAGAGTTGCGGAAATATTTTTGGAACGCTCTCTTCACATAAACAATAAGTAATTAAATATGATTTACTTTCATATTATCAAGATATTGAAAAAATGTTATTTTTAACTTATGAGAATAGTAATTTCTGTTTTCTTTATATATTACGAGTTCATAATCCCGTGCAAAACACGGATTTTGTTATAAATTTAATTGTATTTTTCATACTTTGTATTATACTATATTACTAATATATTAAAATCTGTTGTGTTCGATGATTTTTATATCTAAAATATATTATTTAACTAATACTAATGTATTACTAATTATTGATGAAAAAATAAATAATTTTAAAAATGTAAGATAATAGTTCACCTATTTAATAATATGAATGATAGTATTCGTCTTTTAATTAATGATTTGTTTGTTTATATATTTATATATTATTTATGTAATAATAAAATTTTATTTAAACTCAAATAGTTATACTTATATAATTTAATAATAAAAAAATATTATATTATTGAATAGTATTGTTATTAAGAATATGAACTTTGAAGAACACTACAATTAAAAAGTGTATGAGAGTAAGAGATAGTGGTAAATAAATAATTATAATAGTAAGAATGTAGGTAAAAAGTTTTTGAAATTAAGTAAAAAAAGAAAATTTTTCCTTACTTAAATTTTAGATTTTTATTTTTAAATTTTAGGATTGAACGACCATTCCAAATTTTAGGGTTGAGGTTGAAAAGAAAATAAAATTAGAGATACATTTTTGATTTTTTAGAATTAATTGCGAAATCTTAAAATTCAAAATTGATATAATTTCGTTCAAATTTTGAAAATAACAAATATGATAATTATAAATACTTTATAGTTAGTTTATAATTATAATTTTTATTTTTATTAAAATTAAGTAGCTTTATATTAATTTTAAATTTAAAAATTTCACAAATGAATTCTAAAAAATAAAAATGTATTTCAAATTTTGAAGAGCTAGTAAATCTAAGAAATAAGAGCGTAATATAAATTGAAAGCATGCCGTATCCGAACTCTGAAGCATTGTTTTGAAATCTGGTCTGGGCTGGTTGAACCGGGAATTGGTTTTATGTCCCCGTCTAATTTGACCTGGTTGAACCAGTTTGGTTAAAATTTGAATTGAACCGGTTGAACCCTATTGAACTAGTTTTTAATTATTTTTAAATATTTCTTTTGTACTAAAATTTTTGTAATATTAAAGTTAATCACTTCTAATAATATTGTAATTCAATTTTATTATATTTTAATTTATAAAAAATGAGAATTTTTAAAATTTAATTAATTATTAATAATATATTTTTATATTAATAATATCGCTGGATCAAGAACGATGTGAAAATGTTGTTACGAAGTATACAAAGCCACATCGTAATAAAAACATTTAACGGCGTAATTGCATGCCTTATTTTTTCTGATTAATATCGCACTTTTCCCTCTTTGGCGCCAATATCACTTCTGCACCAGCAGGTAGTACCGTAGTAGTACTAGCAGACCCCTCCCTGTCCAATCTTCTCCCTCCACGATCAAATCAGCATCTTTCGTTCTGCACAGAGAAACCCTAGCTCTTGATTTGAGATTTCATGTACCGATCGCATACCTAGGGTTTCATTGAGTTTCCCGAACAACAGTATTAACCTAAATAGGGTTTCGTCAATGTCTCAACGCTCCCCAAAACGCCCCAAACTCAGCAGGTTCATGTTCTTTCTCACGAGTTGCTGCATTATGTTTGCGGTTATCTGATTTGCATTTTCGTTACTGTTCAAAATTGGGTCTTTTGGCTACTATAAATGGATCATTTTTGTTTTGTTTTATTTTTCGTTGGAGATTAGGAATAGATGGATTTTCTAGTCACTGTTTCACTAATTTTATTATGAATTCTGTAGTTGACATATTAAAGTTTTGTTCTGTTTGTTCAATATTTTCAATTTTTATGAGAACCTACACTATTATAATTTTAGTAAATTTAGGAATATATTTCAATCCTAGGGCCTATGGGGGTCAGGAGGGAAACTAGGGAAAACTTACCTTTTTTTAATCTTCTGAAGCTAGTACTGACTTCTTATTGTGGGTATGGTAGACTCGCACATTTTGGTTGGACTAAAATGGTACTCAGACTAGGCTTAATTATTTTAGTGGGTTTCTTGTTAATTAAGTACCTGGTGGCTAATCAATGAATTTTTGAAAGAACCTGAATTTCTTTTTTGTTAAAATTATGCTTTTTAAGAATCTATTCAAGAATTCAAGTAGAATTTCATTATTATCTGTTTGGTTTTGCTTTGGCCCTCTTGATGTCTTGTATTGTTTTTGTTTTAATAGGAGTATTAATTTTAAGGTTTAGAATGGAACTTTATTTTTGGCTGATTCAATTTAGTGGTTTGTTTGTCCTGATGCTAATCAATTGAATATTTAGTGAATGTGATAAAGAATTTTCTGGTTATATTGTTCTATCATTTGATCTAACCATGGTGCAAAATGCAAACCGAGCAGGGTACACTGTTTTTAGTAGTATAACACTGCTTTTTGAATCCACTTTTAACTTTCCCCTGTTTGTTATTGAGAAACTGAAGAAGAAAATTGAATATTAATTCGTATTTGAATAGAAATTTCGTTAGAGTCTCAAAATAGATTATGTAATAGTATATGTATGCTTGGTTGAGGCATTTTGTTCTCACACTGTTTACGAATTTTAAGATGGACTGAAAAGAAAAGAAAAAGGATGGCAAATGTAAGTTTTATATCCAATTTTTTGTTTAATAGTTTTTTTTAACAGATACAAAAGAAAAGAAAAGGACAAAAAACTTGCCAGCTTTCTTGCAAAATTTTCTGTCCAAAAGTGGATGGATTTGGACAGAAAAGAAAATGATATAAGTGAATATTTTACAATCGCTATACTTATCAATTTTCTTTCTATAATCCATATATTCCTTTATTTACAATGACAAATAAAACTTAATAAAAGGGTAAAGTAGTAATTTAAATCTAAAACTTACATTTTCCTTTCTTTTACTTTATAAACTCTCAAGCAACACATAAGAAAACTTACAAGTTTTCAATGCTTTACTTTTCTGTCCTAATTTAAGTTTTTCGTTCTTTTCTTTTCTATCCAAAACTCACAAACAAGTGAGAGTTGGGTATTCCTGATTGCAGGATAATTTAAATTCAAATCTTAATTGGTTTTGCTCTTTATATGAATGCGCTTATTTCTATTATTCATGTTTACAATTTTATCTTCATTAGGGGAGAAGATGATTATTTACCGGGGAATATAGTTGAGATTGAGATCCATAACTTTATGACCTTCAATGATTTGAAATGCAAACCAGCATCACGTTTAAACCTTGTCGTTGGACCCAATGGGTCCGGTAAGAGCTCTTTAGTATGTGCCATTGCGCTTGGTCTTGGTGGTGAGCCACAGGTGAGTGAGAAGAAGCTTTATTAAAATATATGTTAAAATTTTTAAACTATTTTCAGGTGAGATTTTGTATATATGCAGCTTCTCGGAAGGGCTTCAACTATTGGAGCATTTGTGAAGCGTGGGGAAGAATCTGGCTATATTAAGATTTCTTTGAGAGGGAATACTAAGGAGGAGAAAATTACCAGTAACGCGCAAAATAGACACACGTAACAAGTCCGAGTGGCTATTTAATGGTAACATACCTAATCACCGGAAAATATTCCTTATGGCTGGTGGAGTCACTAGATTTCACTCCACGGATGTATGGAGAATGGTTTACCACTAACAATATCCCTCTCATTGAGCAAGGCTATCTGTTTGTATGGATTCATTGAGGTCTTCTTGAAAAGACTTGCACCTCCATAATCAATAGCATATTAAATTAATGTTCATATGCTGCTCGTGTTAAACGTCCTGTCAAAAATTAATCTATGACTTTCAAACTTTTACCACTTCTCTCTCTCATTCCCACCTCATGTCTACCCTGTCTAATAGCTATATACCTCTGTGCTAATCACCTGTCTATAAGAAGTGTGCGTATGAATAATGTTAATAATATAAAGTATGCGTTCACTTGAGGAGTTTATTGTATACATGTTATTTTGTTTCAGGTAGAGTGGTACCGAAGAAAGATGTAACTGAAATAGTTCAAAAATTTAACATTCAAGTCAACAATCTAACTCAGGTGAGTTGTTGGATATTTGTCTGAATGATAAGCTACTGGCTTATGTGTATTATGGTTATGTTTTGTAATGTTAATACATATCTTTCTTTCAATGCGTACATATATTTCTCGATACATGTGTTCTTTAGTTTCTAATTGAAGTTGCATTATAAGGAAACATAAAATAACTGTGTCATGTCCTTGTGATTATTTTCCTGTATGTAAAAGATATTGCAAAATGTCAAGAATGGATGCACAACCCATGTAAAGCTACGTAAGCACAGGCATAGGATAGGAAGTATAGAAATCTGTGCTAAAGGAACCGTGTGCTTTATTCCCATGATGGTAACATCCCCACAATTTTTTTGATGGAGAATTGGGAAACACAAAAGATAGATACATATGTGATCCAGAGAGAAGTATCCTAAAAACTCAACAAATGAGATCGAAGGCTTAAAATAGGGTCTCTTACAAACGATGCAATAACAAAAACTGCAACTTGACCATTGCAGATTTTTCTTCTTTCGTTTTTTGAATTGATTTCAAATCAAAGAATGAGGAGCTTGTAATGTTTTGATTCATTAACTTACTAATATTTTTTTTGATAAGTTAAGTCATAATTAATATTGTGTCCAGTTACAGAAAGGTAACCAGTACTTTGTTAATACCCCAAAAATAGAAAAATGAAAATTCAAGTTGAGGATAGCAACTATGAATTAGGTGTTCTTTTTACTTTTTAAATATTTCAAAATTACAATATCTTTTACTGCTTATGTTTTCCAAATAGAATATCATTTTAAAAAACCGTGATTTCGGCATGACTTTAAGATGTTTAGATAATACATTTTAAGGCAATATATTAATATAATCTGAAAAATACTCCCTCCGTTCCAAAATATAGGATCAAGTTCGAGTTTTTAGAGTCAATTTTGAGATATTTTCAAATTCAAAATTGATATGATTTCATTTAGTTATATGCAGTAAAATTATGAAAATCATAAACTATGTAAAAATTACTAATGATTACATGACTTGTGGTTTTTAGAAGTGAAATAAATCACATCAATTTTGAATTTGAAAGTATCTTACATACATTGACTTAAAAAAGTCAATATTGATCATATATTTTGGAACGGAGGGAGTAGTAGTTATCTTTTAGCATCTGAAGTGCAATTTTAAATAATAAATGACAAAAATATAACTTCTAAATTTGTTCTCTGCATGTCTTAAAATATGTGCTACATTCATCGTTTTAGAGCAGAGTACTTAATTTTGGTTGGATGAAGTGGTATTTTAGAATATCTTCTGAAACAAGGATTCAGAAATCAGAGCTGTTTCTGTATTAATTCTCTTTTAAATTTAGCATTTTCTGCATAATTTAGAAACTGTTCAAGAAGTGTAATATGGCTAGCAAATTCTTTTCTGTTGATCTCTTCAGAGTATGAAAAAGTTCCAAACCAAAAGAGTACGAGTCAACTGATTTTCCTTGCTTTCAAGATCTTGCTTGTTTCAGTCTTTGTCTAGTTAAGTGGTCAGTTCACTTGTAGGATTACTGCATTACAGTATTTGAGTACGCCTTTTCTTGCAGATTTTTCATATCTCCCTTTTACCAGTCTTTAGCATCTTCAATGTAGAATAATTCCTTCTATCTAATGTCTTGTTTTTCTTCTGCAAATGTTCATTTCTTTTTTGTCAATTAATCAACCTCTTTTCCTTTTTATATATGACTGTTGTGGGGACAATAGTTTTTGCCACAAGACAGGGTCTGTGAGTTTGCTAAGTTGACTCCAGTTCAACTTTTAGAAGAGACTGAAAAGGCTGTTGGTGATCCTCGACTACCTGTCCAACATCGTGCTCTTGTTAGTAAAAGTCACGACGTGGGGAACCTTGAACGAGTGAGTTCTTATTTTCATTATTCTTTGGAATATTGTTACATACTTATTTACTCGTACATTTACTTATTTTAAAGACTTTTTCATTCTATGTTAGGCAGTTAAGCAAAATAGAGAAACTTTGGATCAGCTGAAGTCACTTAATGCTGAACAAGAAAGAGATGTTGAGCGTGTTCGTCAGAGGGAAGAACTCTTAGCGAAGGTTTGCCTTCCAGATTTCTTAACTGTTAATCTCACCAAAGGCAACACTGTCTGACTTTACCTATTATTTGTAGGTCGATTCTATGAAGAAGAAATTACCCTGGCTGAAGTATGATATGAAGAAGGCTGAATATATAGAAGCTAAAGAGAAGGAGAAGGATGCTAAGAAGAAGCTTGATGAAGCTACTAAAGCTTTAAATGAACATCAAGCACCTATTGAGTATGGAACTTGCTTTAGTTGGCTGTAGATGTATTTTTTTTAATTGTTTCTGCATATGAGTAACTGCTTTCATTATCGTGCTTTGGATTGGTCAAACAAGGACATCCATGTTACTTTGTATAAATTTGAGAATATTAGTTGGTTTGTGTGGATGGTAATAAAAATTTAAACAAGAGCATGGGATATATTTTGGAATTATTATTTTGGTAAGAACTGTAATGAGGGCAAGGCAATTATATCCTGCTCCAAACTTTTCAGAGATTTGTTAAAAGACCATAGTTACAATTGTTCATTCCTAATTTAAACATCCTCTTGCTCGTTTTTCAAAGTTATTTTGGCCTATTTGTTCTATTTGACATTTGAAGATGAATTGGTTATAGGAATCAAAGGAAAGAGAAAGCCACACAAGAAGCTAAATTTAGGAAAATAAGAGGTCTCTTAGATGGCAATGCCAAGAAACGCATGCAACTGGTGGAGAAGGAGAACGGTTTGGTATGTTGATCTAATTTAATTTAATTTGTGCTTCTGAGTCTGTTCTATATGATTGGAGGATATGTATATGATGCTTCCAATTTCTGATTACAAACTTGTAGAGTGTGCAAGTGCGGGGAAAATTTAAGGAAATGGAAGAATTGAGGAGGCAAGAACAATCTCGCAAAGCAAGAATCTCCAAAGCTAAAGAAGATGTTGCTGCCTGCTGAACTGGAACTTGCTAACCTGCCTCAATATGAACCACCCAAGGATGAAATTGTAAGTCATACCTTCTAGTGTGAATTGCTTTGTCTGGCAATGCCTGTTCATTGCTGATGAACTTGGCGGGGACATATGAGGGGCATTCAATAATTTAAATAAAAAAGATTTAAGTATGGTCAGACCTTTTTATGTTGTTAGGTAACGGGGGTGAACTTGTTAGGGGGCCATTAATTGAGGGGGAATGGTTATCTCTTATTGGCTGCCATATTTTACTAATTATGGGTATTTGTTGTCTAACGATATATAGTTCTATTTTTCAGTTAGATAATGATATATGCACTTTCTCACTGATCTAAGACTTTCAAAAAACGGCTAAATACACTTCTGTTCCTCGAAGTATGACCCCTTTTACACCTTATGATTTAATGTTTAAAACTTTACATTAGCATACTCCAAGTACACTTAACAAAAGCAATCCCAAAAACTTTTCCGGTCAAAAAATACGCCTGAATGCTGACGTGGCACTGAAAATGCGTATTTTTATAATTTTCAACGTATTTCACTGTATTTTATCATTAAAAAAAATAATACATATATATATCTTTTACATATTTATTATATATCAGAGGGTAAATATGTTAAAACACTTTATAAAAATTAAAATACAACATCAAAATAAAATATAATCAGTATTAAAATATACAAATTAGAAATAAAATACAAACAAACTAATTATTATTTCAAAAAAACTAAATATATCACTAGATCAAGGCTTAATTATAAGATAAATAGATTTTTAGAAAAAGATTTAAACACTTAAATATATCAAATTATTTGTTAATTAAAAGAAATCAAAGAACTTCAAAGCTTCATTCCCAAACCAGATATGAGGATAGAAACAAACTCAAATTTAATTCAAACCAAACTCTAAAATTAACTGAAATCATGGAACACAAAACCCTGGTATAGACCCCCAAGAAATCCGGCTAAGGAGCGTAACACCAAATCTGAACATGTACCAAAATAAACAACAAACAAACATGAACCCAGATCTGAGAGCACGGACCAACACTGTAATTTTTCTTTGTTCAATTATTTTTTAATATAAAAGTACAATTGAAAATGGCAACCAAGTATTACAAAGTGAATAAGAAGGCGACTTCCCCAAAGTGGGAAAAAAGCTTACTTTGTGGACTGTAAGAAACCCAGTTTTATTGCACCCACAATTATTGATGGAAATTACAAAACACTCACAGGAACTTCCTGTAGGCCTTGCTTGCATCCTCATCTTGCATATGGAAGCTCTTGTACACCAAGACGGGGAGTGCGATGCCGATGAGAGCAAAATTGCGGCGGGTCCACCGGAAGTTGTGTTCCAGATTCTCTCGCCCATTCCTCTATCCACTTGTTCTTGTTTGCTTCCATTCCTCCCATTTTTCCTTTCTCTCTCATCTCTTTCTCTCTTCTACATTCCTCCTACCATAAATTCCGGCAAGAACACCCCAGAATCTGCAGAATCGATCCAAAAGATAAACCAAAATTGACCAACAGAGGAACAAATTAACACAAAACAGATCAATTTATGGATAAGGCAGACCAGCATAAACCAAAGTGGCCATGAATAAGTCAAATAAACCCAGATTTCCTCTAAATTAGATAATCATAGGAAATTAGGGAAGCACCCAATCAGCCGATAGAAGATACAGACACAAATCTCCGAATCAAACTGAATATGAATAGCGAGCCTAGTCAAGATCCAACATAACAGTCAAAAATTTCAAACCAACCCAAAAGCCAAATCGCCAGATCTCCAACCAGATCCGAACTGCTCTGACCCTACAAACCATAAGCAACCTAAAAAATACTCCTTTACTCACGGCATACGAGCGGCGGAGCAGGAATTAGAGGGGGTTTTGTTGAAGTGAGGGAGAAATGGAGAGACCTTGGTAGGGTTGATTGGTTTTGTCTCAGTGATGGAAAGAGTATTTTGGGGATTGAATGTGAAGTGGTATTTGGTTTAACTATATATACATGAATTTATTTTGTTTTATTGCCAAAATATACTAAAATACGATCTAAATTATAAAATATAGTGAATTACATTTTTTTCCCAGTAACACGTCAGCATTCAGGCTTTTTTTTGCCGAATTTTTTTTTGTTTACTTAAGTGTACTTGGAGTATGCTAATGTAAAGTTTTAAATATTAGAGTCATAAGTGTCAAAGGGGTCATACTTCGAGGGACAGAAGTGTATTTAGCCCTTCAAAAAATGAATGAGTCACTGCTATTTCGTACTTGTGAAGATTCTCGAAATAATCTAAAATGATGAAACTTAATTTTTTTTATATTTTATTAAAGATGTTTGTTGGATTCAACTTAACTTTTTACTCTTGTCTCTAAACTTCGAGTATTTTTCTAGGAAAGATTGGGTACTCAGATTTTGGAGCTGGAAGCAAAAGCTGCTGACATAAGATATCAGAAAGCAGAAAAGGAAAAACTCGTAGCTCAAAATAAAGGAAGTTTGAACCGGTGTATTGACAGGTAAAGGGATGGAAGTAGGCCAAAATATTGTTCACGTGCCTTTCTAAGAGTAATACTATCTTGGCGTGGGGTGAGGGTGAGGAAGGAGTGGAGAAGGAGGTGGGATTTGGTGCCCCTCAGTGTTTGGTTGACAATTTGGAAGAAATGGAACAACATAGATTGAGAAGGAAAAGCTAAACCGATTTATCATATTTGTTTCCTTGTTTTGATCCTTTTCTTTTGTTATATGAGGTCTATCATGTCTCTATTGTGCATTTTTGGGACTCTTGGGAGAATTTGTTTTAGAGACAATGTAGGTTTTTTTTAGGTGGCTCCTCGTATAGGGTGTGATCTTTCTTTTTATTGGGGTATAGGTGCATTTTTTAAAAGGAAAGTATATCATGTGCTTTGTATACTGTGCGTTGGTTCACCACTCTTTTGACGCTTTTATTGAAATCTTTTACCTATCTAAAGGAAAAGTAATAAAGTTTGTCTCACCAAAACATTGGACAAAACCTTTACAGGTTGAGGAATATGGAGGATACAAAGAATAAACGTTTACATGCATTACGGAATTCTGGTGCTGAAAAGATATTTGAGGCTTTTAAATGGGTGAATGATCATCGCCATGAGTTCAACAAGGATGTGTACGGTCCTGTATTAGTTGAGGTAGACAGATTTAGATGATTAATCCTCCTCTGTCCGGGAAAATAATAAAACCTCTTTGTAAATTTTCAGGACAGAGGGAGTACTAAATTAACATTTTCACTTTACCAAATAATTTCTTTTTTGTACTGCAAACTCAGGTTAACGTCAAAGATAGAGTTCATGCCGATTACTTAGAAGGTCAAGTCCCTTATTACGTATGGAAGGTATTCCCAAGAATCAAACTTTGTGCATGTATTTTTCCCATCTCTTTGTTTGATTCTAAGAGCTACTGATTGATGCAATTAATGGTAAAAGCTTGGGTTATTTGTTGTAGAATTCAAATGTCCTTATTGCTGCTCCTTTGTGTTAATAATGATAATGTTTGGTTTACTTATTTCTAATGCACCTCTACTTAAAAAGGAAGACAAAATTTGGTTTTTTGGTTTGCATGCAATCTAAGATCTCGAGCTATGTAACTTTGAGTATGGTTAGGTTTTACCCTACCCAACCCTTGTTTACCTTCTTTGTCATAATACTCATTAGCAAATTGATGAGTTGCATATTTAAGAAAATTAGGATTTCTCATGAAAAACTGACAAGTAACGCATGTCAACCATAAACGTTCTTCCTTTGATAATGGCTAATTAATTATGTAATTATGCTTTTTCGGGATCGTTGGTTGCTTCTGTTGATTTTTAACCCGATTTTAGCCTTTTGGAGATGAGGTAGTTTTATGTTTGGTGCAGGTGTTATCCTGCTTTCTTGTAGCTCTTTTTGTACATGGGTGCACCGTCATACTCATGGTGCCTATATGAATATTAATTAGGTGTCTAGGTTAATTAGGTTTTTGAAGTATTTTTTGTTTCTACTTTCTTGTTATAAATTGTTTAGGTTGTTAGTTATTTTCTTAATGGAATACGTATCTTAATATTATACTATGCTAATCCCACTTTTTATGCTACTCCTAGGGCGGAATATTAGAAATTTACTTGGTCCCTCCAACTTTACTTGGTCTCAGAGTCTAAAGTTTATTACAGAAGAGTTGTAATCCTCAACATAATGACTAGAGTTGAGTCATTTGAAAATAAAGCTGTGTCCTTTTGTTTCTCGTCATTGTGGCCTCAAGGCATTTTGATTCCCTTGAAAGGCCGAAACACACTTCTTCCTCTCCCCTCGTATCTGCGCTCTCTTGTTCTACTCTCTTAAAACTGAATCTTTATACCCTAATCCTGCACGAAATACTATGGCCCTTCTCCTATACCATTAAACCATAACCATAGAAGCTTTCCAAACTTAACCCACCCTAAAACAGTCTGTTGGCAGCCTTGTATGCAACTTAAAACTGTCCTACATCAGTTTGGTATCTGAGCTAAACTTGGTCGTTCAAAATTGAAGAATCAGCTAGGCTGAGCCACCAGCCAAGTCACTATTTCATTGTGGGATACTGTTCGTAGGATTTTTTTTAAGAATCAGTACTGTTCCCTTTTTTCTTTTTGAATTCAGCCATCATTATTAGTCCACTTGTCAAAGAACAACAAAAGTAGAAAGACAAGTCCCTGCTTATCAAAGAAAAAGAATAGAATTTTTTTTTGATATTGTTCATCAGTTTTGTTCATTTTTTATTTAAAAAAATCTCCCTACATATTTTTAGCTTCATTGATTAACAAAATATTGTTCTTGAAAATTCTAAAGGTTCTAAAAGAGAATAATTCAAAGAGTGACACTTCTTTTTATACTTTTCTCTGTATCAAGTAAAGAGTATATAAAATTATTATCGAAGAAGAGTTGATATCATTATTGTTTCTTCACTTGCACAGTTGTTCTAAAGCTTTAAGCTCATGCCCGAACCCCATCCTTATCCATATGAAAGTCCCTTAGCTTAACAATACTTCAATATGTTACAGGAGGATGTTTAGTTCCTAAAGGAAGTCTAAAGGATGCACTTCTGACTTTATTTCTCTGACCATCTTGATGACTTTGATAACGATAATAAAGTCTAAAGGAAGTACTTATTCTTTTGTGTGCAATGGTAATTGCACAAAGGCCAAAAGAGCAAGTGAAACCAAAAGCCACAATTGATGAGTCAAAAAAAAGCGAAATTTAGGATATAGAGAAATGTTTACATGAAGATAAAATTGAAGTTGAGGATACAAAGCATGAGATTGAGTAAACAATAGATGTCATCTCCTCAAAACAACATGATGAACATGCAATTATTCAATCTATATTTTATTATTCTTGATAGTTACTAAATTAATTAGGTGGTTTAAGTATTTTTCGGTATTTACTTTTCTAGTATAGTATAAATTGTTTAGGTAATTAGAGTTTTTTCGAAAACTTATCTTAGTAGATGCAGTAGTATTGGAGTTTTACTTGATCCTTATAGAAAATTTTAGATTTTCAATATAAGTATTGCAATATCCAACATATCCAATAGAAAGCCTTAGATGTACAAACTCCCCTACTTAAATACGTGACGCCCCTGTCAAGTCTAACACATAGCCACGCACAATCCAAATCTTTGTCTCTCTAGCTATTGTGGGATAATACCAGTGACCTTTATATCCCCTCCTCTGGCTCTCTGTGCATTGTGGGATAATACTAGTTGCTTTCGTGTCTGTACCTCCGGCTACCTTATCGGATGTCCTAACCTAACCTAAGTGAGTTAGCTCTGATACCATATGTGACAACCTGGGTTAAATAATACCAAATACACTGTCTCAATAGTATTTTCTTGGTTCATCTCACATCTCATCACAGGCTCAACCAAAAGGTTATGGCTGAAGGTATCATTGATAGTAGCTTGATGTTATACACATAGCAAACTATCCCACATGTACGATGTGGGACTAGGTGTTACACCATATCCCTAGAATCTTTCCTCAAATGAGCCCATCTAATATGTGTTCAGATATGTAATTAGTTAATTACCTGAAGCTATCTTACCTCAGATACATTTGAGAGTTTGGGTTCTTAGATTGAGTGTCATGGTAAATAGTTTCTTATCAAAAAAAGAACAGAAAACATGACATATAGTATGATTTTCCCTCGTGCCGACTTTTTCCCTTTCATGCCAGCTCCTATAATAATGTGTAATTTTCCTTTGATACCACTTCTATACTAATATTCATGCACAATATATTGTGCAAAACAGTCCTTGTCTATTAAAGTTGCGTTGGTGAAAGATGACAAACATTTTTGGATATCCAAAGAGGAAAACATGTCACTCAATTTGGGACGAAGGGGGCACTTAAATATAATAGTAGATCAATGTAGTAGAATTATTAAAACGAAAATGTTAATACTTTTGGACTGTAAAGAATAGTTTCAAGAAAATATATACTTTGCTTATGAACGGATCCTACTTGAAATGGCAATATTTTCCATGCCTTAAAAGTATCGCTATATTTTAATTTTGTTTAGAGATTTGAAAATTTGATTTTTCAGTCAGTAATAGCATCTCATTAATCTTTGATTGAAAATCAATCATACAATTTCCAATGGCTTCGTAGTCCATAAGATTTAAGATTTGTTATTGGTTATAAATTTCTGAAAGAGATAATATTGAATTATTATGACGTTCATGTATAAGACATAGATCATGCCAGGTGTATGTTTTTAGTTTGGACAATTTTTATGATGTTATATTAACTTTGGTAAAATAAGTATACATTATTCATGACATTCTTGTTTCTAGCATCAGCATTTTATTTGCTTTACTAATCACTATTCAAGCTTTGATATGATTTTTGCATTATTTGTTATAAGATCAACTGGAGTTCCTGTTTTTTAATTTTTTGTTTATTTTACTTTTATCATCCATGAATTTCCTCTCGCCCTCTCAAAATTCCAGCACTCTGAAAGAATAGTCTTATGAAGTTTGAACTATGTTAGAATGTTATGTTTAGAAATATGGTTAAATTTATCACGCTTTTGGAGTGTAATATATGTTACGAATGAAAGTAATTATTTTGACAGGTTGTATGTGATTCCCTGTGATTTATCAGGGATTGATTTACTATCATCATCATTATTTTTTAAATCTTCTGCAGGCCTTTATAACTCAAGATTCGGGTGATCGGGACCTCTTGGTCAAAAGCCTGATGCCATTTGATATTGTGGTTATAAATCATGTTGGTGGTGAAGGTCATGAAGAGCCCTTTCAAGTATCTGAGGAGGCATGTACCTTTGTGTCCCATATCGAATATGCATCAGGGAATTTAAGAACTTTATTTAATTTATTTTTAATTGTTTTCATGTTTTCTTTTCACCAGATGCATGCTATAGGGATATATTCCAGGCTTGACCAAGTTTTTGATGCTCCACATGCTGTCAAAGATGTTTTGATTGGCCAATTTGGGCTGGAAGATTCTGTATGATTCGGAATTTACATTTGTCAATTTGTCTTTTGTGTATATTTGATGGAACTTTGGACATCAAATAGTCAAATGTACTTTCTGAAAGTAAATTTCTCTCAGAGCATATATATATATTAATTTTTTTCCGTCTAATATCTGTGAGCGTTTTCTAGTATATTGGCTCCAAGGAAACTGATGAGAAAGCCAATGAGGTTCAGAGACTGGGAATTATGGATCTTTGGACCCCAGAAAATCACTATCGCTGGTCTAAATCGAGATATGGTGGTCATGTTTCAGCAATTGTGGAATCAGTGAATCACTCGCGTCTTCTTTTATGCAGTTTGTACCTGTAAATCTTTGCTAAAAAGTTCATTATCTTACAAGTCTTTTTGTCTCATACTATCATACTATTGCTTTTCTACAGATGTGGATGTTGGAGAGCTTGAGAATCTGAGGTCTAAGAAAAACAAGCTGGAAGAAGAAATTTCTGTTTTAGATAGTAGTTTGAAATTGCTTCAGGGCGAGCAAAGACACTTTGAGGATGAAGCAGCTCAACTTCATAGACAACGTGTAAGCCAACTGACTGAAAATACCTTTTATTTTAGTTGTTGAGCAAGTATCCCTTATTGTGAATGTATATCTTTCTAACATCACAAGTTTTCTAATAATGCTTTGTAGGAGGATATTCTTAACATTGCACAACATGAGAAAAAGAAACGTCGTGAGCTTGACAACCGTGTCAGTAAGTATCTTATAGATGCCTGATTGGTTAGTTTTTACATGGTCAGGCTGTATTGAAACCCTTTTACTGGAGCTTTGTGTTTCTTTAACAAATGAATTTTCTGTTATTCAAGATCAAAGAAGATCAAAATTAAAATCAATGGAAACAGAGGAAGACTTGGATTCTGTCATGGCAAACCTCATAAATTCCGTGGCAAACTTGAACGTTCAGCGATTTCAGTGCGCTATTGAGATTAAGGTGGAGATTTTTGCGCAGTAACTGTTGATTTTTAGCTGTATACACCTTTGTCAAATATTTGGATTGATTTTAGTTTTAGTATTATTGTCTTCTCACTCTTCATATACTTTTATTTTGGCAGAACTTGCTTATCGAGGCAATTTCTCATCGAAGAAGTTTTGCTGAACAAAATATGGTATCGATTGAGCTTGATTCTAAGGTATTATGTTTGCATTATATTACTGGCACAGTATATGCTACTCACGCTTAGTGACATATCTTTTCCTTGGCAGAGGCCCATAACAATTCTGTAGTGTTTTTTCAATCAATTTTGATAAATTTATAGCACCTACTAATACTACAAGTATTGGTGTGAGTAGAAGTCCACATTATTCATATAACCTCTCGTTTGACATACCGATTAGTTTCCTTTTTGTATAAATGCGTGCCGGACAAACCTCTTTGTGGAAACCATTCATCCTTAAATATCATTCATGCTATGAATTTCAGTTATGGATATTTAAATGAAGCTTCTCTCAGTTTAATTCGTCAGTCAGTAAGCATTATGTGGAGGAACATAATTGTCTTTCTTTCCTAGTAAGCCCGAAAATGAGCTGAGCTACTCGCAAGGTACTTCTGCTCGATTAGATAAAACTCGACTCGACTTTGAGAATTTAAATGCGCTGAGGTTTCGACTCGATTATTTAGATATTGACCGGGTACTCGGCGAGCTACCTGAATTTTGAGTGATACTCAATACTCTGTGATGTGCAACTGAAGCTTGAAATCTCATGCTCATCTCTTTCTTCAGTGACTTGTGGCAACAAGTTTAGAATGTTCGTTGATCTGCTTCTTTGGTGAGAACTAAGTTGTCCTTCATCTTTGTCAATTTATTGGGAGAGAGGTTTGGGGCTATTCGAAGTAAGGATGACGATATATTGTTGGGTCCAAAATTATCTATAATAAAAAAAGGAAAAAAGAAGGATGGTATCCTGTGGAGTTGTGCATGTTTCAATAGCTTTGGGGTCTTTGGTCTGGGAAATTTTTAGTGATGCCTAACTTTCTACTCATTTGCCAATAAGGTATTATTTTTGAACTCCCATAGGCTTTTGTGATGGGGGCTATCTGGCAGTAGCGATTGCTGATATTCATAGTTATATGGCAGAGTCCTTCATTAAGGATGTGTATTCACTTTTGTTTCTGTTTTGGTTGGTGGTCTCTTTGAGGCCAAGTGCCATTAGGTGAATTAATTAAGTTGGAGACTAAGTAGTTAGTTAAGAATATTCTACTAGAGGTAGAATCACATGGAATGAGTGGTAGTTAGGTTCATTTAGCATGGTTTATAGTAGAGCATTTTAGCTTGTATCCTAAATCTAGTACGAATAGGGAGTCATAGATGGTGTAATGCCATGTGAATTTTCTGATAGAACGTGGCCTAGCATTGTTGTCTATCCAAGCTATCTTTATCGCAAAGCTTTCTTCAAATTCGTTCTTAATCCTTAGTTGTTATTTGCTCTCTTGGCTTTGTTTTGATCAAGCTAACTAGGGTTAAGCATAAAATTTGGTAACATGAGCCTAATTCTGGTCCAGACTTCATCTTCTGCCTCTATTTTCATACTCTATTCTGCGACCAGACTCCACCACAAATCCATACAAACATTATCCTTAAGCCTTCAAACATACTGACCTTTGTTCATACAATAGAGTCGAACACAAACAGCAAGGAAACAACACTGAAACATGATCTAATCTCAGCAGAAATTGATTTGCTGATGCTCTGTATTTTGGGTTGCAAACTTTCATAACCAAATCCTTGATTCCATCATTTGTTTGATGTAATTTACACTATTTTACTCGATTACATCCTAAACATTATTCTTAGCTTCATTTTATAGATCAAGCCATTCAAATTATAGTGACTGAGACCTATGGAGATCAGCTCATAAGTTCCTCTTGGTGTCCGTATTTCAGTTGGCAAATGGAAGGAAGAAACTTCAGCACTAGTATGTGGATCATTCATCTGGAAAATTGGGATGCTATATTGGGAGTTAGTTGGTTAAATCCCTCAGGGCCTGTGTCTATTTTTTTATCTGACAGGACGCTCTACCAAGGAGATGAGGGGGTGAGTTTGCAAGGAGAGCCCAATACAACCGAAAATCCTTCTTGTAACCATTTGACCATTGCTCAACTACTTTGGATGTCACAAGACTCACCACATGTGTAGGTCTATGATGGACTCATGTATGATGGCCCCCTATCTATGATGAGGAAATTATCTTATGGTTAGGGGCATTATGAAAAGCAAGGCTAGGATGATACTTCTTTTCATTCAAGTGCAACATGAGGAAGCTGAATTCAATTACGAGGATACTGCCATGCACGATCTCATCATGGTTATGAAGGAAGCAGAACGAAAGGAACTGGCCAAAATATTGTGAAAGTACTTGGGACATGAGAGTACTATGCTCTAAGCTGATCGAGGTTGGTTTTGATCCTGGAAGAGGTAGTGAGAAGCAAGAAAAGTAAAGCCCAGCAGCAGCACAACCATCCATGAGGACTTTGATACCTTTGAGGCAATTGATCCAAACATATGACCTTTTTTTTATAATTCTAAAGAGCAACATTCTGATTCTAAAAAATCAATTCAAATGTGCTCTAAGTGGATTTGAGTCACCTGCTTAAGACGTGTTGTTTCATGTACTCATAGTTATCCTTCATTACACTAGCCAGTCGAACTATATTAATATTTTGGCTGTCCTTTACATCTGTTAGCTTGGTATCATGCTCATTGATATTGTATATATTATTATATTTAAAACTCTGATTTCATTCTTAAATTTGTTCCCTTGCTTTGTTCAGATTAGAGAATTGGAAGTCAGTGTCAAGCAGCAAGAGAAGTTTGCTGTACAAGCATCTCAACACTTTGAATACTGTATGGTTTTTTGGTTGAATTTTTGGTTTTTCTTACTAATATATTGCAGTATTAGTTTAATCTTGTGCTGCAGTGCTAACACAGATGATAATAAGTATTAATTTGATAATATAGTGTTGGATAATTTTATGAAGAACCAATTATTAGGTTTATGGCAAGTAGTTAAAGCTTCCACCACTGAATCAATTTTTTTTCTAATAAAAGGCCATTAACTTTTAATCATTTGACTGAATTCTAGATAGAAATGGGAAAAAGACTTGCAGAAATCAGAATAACAGTATGACATTGTCAATTGGGTAATGAGCATTGACAGTTACTGCCAATGACATCTACATGGCGAGGGGACAGGACAAGGATAGGGAGTATAAGTTCTTTCCAAAATAGAAGGAAAAAAACAAGAAGAAAGATAACGTCTAATAATTCTGAGAGAATAAAGGAAATTACTCTGATGAGTTTGATCTGATCAATGTGTTTGACCAGGCATAAGGTCTCTCTGTTACCTATGTGTATATATATATATATATATATATATATAATCAATTTATTACGTTTACATATTATTACTTCGGGACAAGCTTACCTATCAATAAAATAAAATAACAATAATTATGACTAGCCAAATATTGCCCCTCTGAATTGCTAATTGTGGTATCACTAATGATGTTGGCAACTCAAGTAAGAATGGAGTCATTAGGTGTGTGAAATCGGTGTCCAAGAGAATTATCCTTAAGAACCATTACTAACTATAAACTCAGTGATTTGAAGATATCTTTCATAAAAGTGTAGAACCAACTTCTTGATTATACTATCGGGTAGCTTAAGCACTTGCTACTGTATTGAGCTCTGTTCTCCAAATATTAGAAAGATGGCATTATTGGTACACCACTTAATGATCCATGAAGTTACTATTGGAAAACTATATTTCCAAACGGACCATTGGTGTATTAATTAAAAGCTCTTTTTCAAGCCTTCCTACCACCTATTCAGATGTCGGCATCAATTAGAAAGAGATTGGAGAACCCTAAATGGATTTTTTTTGTGGAAAGGAAATGAAGATGGAAAATATAAACTAATTGTGTTAGGAACAAGTTTGTGCGCTCGCTTCAAGGGAAATGGCTTTGGCATATTGAAGAGGATCCTCTGTGAAGGAGCATGATGGTATGCAGATTTGGAATAGAGCGGGGTGGATGGATTACTAAGATGGGCTTGTGGAAGTGAAATGTGGATGGGGGAGTTTCGGAGACATATTTCCTTCCTAGAAATGGCTGGAGAATTTTATTTTGGAGGGACTTACAGGTAGGAGGGAGACACTTGTGGCCATATTCAAATTTGACCAAGATGAATGCTTGCGGACTATGCGTGTGACACCCCCAAATCCGGGTACTTCAATTCCACGGGACTTGGTGTTCACTGTACAAATATCATCTATCTATCTACCCATAATCAATGCAAACCATGCAATAAATAGAAATAAATCCTCCCCTTATGGGGTTACAGCATCTGAAAATAATTATAATCTCAGGTCATACTAACCTTAAACATCTGTGCGGAACATAAACAAATAAATAGTCTTACACAACTGTAACATCAGTCTGAAACATAACATATAAAATAAACAAGTCTTCATCATTTGTTGACCTTGCCCTTGCCTTTGCTAGAAGAAGGCTCGTCGGACCTTTTGTTCTTAACTACAATGTTATTATTACGCAAGAGTGAGCACGATTGTCCACAAGTATACTGATATAACAACAATATAATAACATGCGAGTGAATCAAAGACATCTGAATAAGGAACTCAACTTTCAACTCAAGAAAGAATAACAGGAATCAAAAGAACATCTGAGGGTCATAAGACCTCGAAATATGTCCGAAGTTGTAAAGTTTTTATGCTTTAAACCTTTAACAGTCATAAGACTATGGATTCTATTTCTCGTACTTAGGGAGATCAGCTCTTAGTACCAAACTGTGCACAATATCTCAATGCTAAAGGGTAAATAATCCCCTTTACAGGCTTCATCTCAGTTTTGACGTCAGAGTTCGCACTAAATGAAGTTTGGTTTGGATAAGCTCAATAAATATTCTAGAATTTGAAACGTTCATCAACTATGGACTAGTCGAATCAATAAGGGTTCACTAGTCCTATAAGGTTCAACAATAACACCGATATTCAACTTGAACAATAAATCTCAAGAGTATACAATCGAATAAGTATTGTATAACTGAAGTAATACTTAAAGGAATAACAATATCTCATATGAAAATCTTAACTTGAATAAACAAGGATAAGAACTTGCTCAATCGATAACCTTGAATTTAGAAAGCTTGTTCAATGAAAGTAAAGTTAGGAACTTGCTTAATAACAATAAGTTAGAGATAAGATACTTGCCTCTCTCACAAGCTACAAGTTATAATTCACGTCCTTTACTTAGTCCTACATAACCATACATTCACAACATAGATTAATAATAATATCGATATACTTATCGAATTACAACATTGGTCTTCGAACACGTTATTAGACTTTACGATTAACGATTTAAGTCATGTAATTAACTTATTAATTACTCACGTAATATAAGATATTAACATCTATTATATGCTTAACATGTCTTCATGTTCATCACATTAGGTTTTTAAAACACATCTTTGAAATCTTGAATACTTAAAAATTTTTTAGAATTCTGCAGGCGGCGCGGCCGCGCGTCCTTTATTCTATGTAGCGGCGCGATCCTCGCGGGGACGCAGGTTCAGTTTTTGGCAGTTCGCGAAGAACTACAAAACAACCCAAATAAATCCAAATTAAACTAAAATAATGAATTTTAAGGCTATCTATAATGGAAAAACTTCACAAAAATATTTCACAACGTTCCTAGCATGATTCTAAGGTTTTAATTCACGTAATTACACCAATTAAAGCATTCAATCCCACTGTTTTTCATACTTTGTAAAGTTTTGAAAGAAAACAAGAAATTCAACGTTACGGATTCGTTATAACACCGAATCCGTTCGTTTAACTTCCATGTTGTTCGTTTAAAAGTACACAATCATATTCAAGTGTTAATTTAAGTTAAATAAACGAGTAAAGCATGTATATTTTGTACATAAGGGTTATATACGTGTTTTTCATACTCTGACTTTTGAAAAATCTAATTAAGCATAAGTACATTGATTTAATCACTTTAAATCATGTATACATGATACAACATGTTATGAGCATATTTTAACACATATGAAGCCATATAATGAACAAATGTCAATTTTTCCATTCACAGAGAATTTTTAAAACACGTAAATGGAAAAACTCTGTAACTTTTTGAAAACCCAATTAAGGCCTAATTGCATGAATTCAATTATTTTAAATCATTCATACCAAATCTAAAACATGTTATAATCATATGATAACACATATAATTACGTCGCAAGTATTCATCACCAAAATCATATACAGAGGGTTTGAAATTGGGTTTGTTGAAAAATATAAACCAATGTAATTAAAACTTGGGATGAAGAATTATATCCTTGATAACTCTGTTTGATGATATAGACTCCTTTTTGATTCTTCAATTTCTTTCAACTCTCTCAATTCTCTTTTCTCTAAGTTTTCTCGGAAGTTTGTATATGATATATAGTAGTTCTGATATATGTTTATAAGATATAAGTATGATATAAATAATATACATATACATATAATTAGTCGTGGGGTCATGGTTGTCAGTTAATCCCATAAGGGTTAACTGGCCTCAACCTTCACCAAGGCCTTGTTTGCTTGTCCCTTATTCCCCTTTTTTCATTTAATTTAATTAACTTACTATTATATAGTTAATTAAATGTCACACCCAATTAATCAAATAATTCTATTTAAATCAATTAAATAAAATTGCTATAATTCCACAATAATTCATATAGTCACATAATTAAAATTCTTATTATGTCAAATCATTAAATCTCTAATTAATTAGAATAACATTATGCTTATTAATTAATTCGTTTAATCAAATAAACTCAATTAAATACATACTTTGAATATAAAAATTCTTCACATTAATTTAATCAATGTAACACATATAATTAAATTAATCTACCACAAGCTTATCAATTAATTATTTAACTCAATAATTAAATCATCGAAAATATTTATTTAACTCGATAAATATTCACATTAAATTACAAAAATCTCGTTCGTCACATCTTTTCCCCCTTAAAAGGATTCTGTCCTCAGAATCACAGTTCTATTAAAATTTCGTCCCGTTACATTCTTCCCCTTACAAAAATTCTGTCTCCAGAATCGCTTACATATAAGTTAAGTAAATAGATGTGGATAATTCTTCATCATATGCTCTTCGAGTTCCCACGTAGCTTCTTCAGCGTTGTGGTTCCTCCAAATTATCTTAACGGAAGGTATAACTTTATTTCTGAGAACTTGCTTTCCTGTCAACGATCTGAACAGGAATTTCTTCATAGGATAAGTCTTTCTCAAAGTTTAGGGGTTCATATTCGATCACATGCTTGTAATCGGGTTTGTAGGGTCGTAAAACTGAAGCATGGAAGACGTTGTGGACATTCTCGAGCGCCAGAGGTAAGGCTACCTCGTATGCAACTTCTCCAATCCTTCGCAGTACCTCAAAGGGTCCAATGAACTTCGTGCTCAATTTTTCCTTTCCGAATCTGATCCTTCTCTTCCAGGGAGAGACTTTCAAAAACACATAGCTACCCGATTCAAACTCAATATTTTTACGGTGTCGATCGGCGTATTTCTTCTGCCTATCTTGAGCTGCTACCAGTCTTGTTCGGATCACTTTGACTATCTCTGCTATCTGCTGTACCAGTTCTGGACCTAGCAATTGTCTTTCGCCAACTTCATCCCAGTATAGCAGATTTCTGCATTTTTTTTTCGTACAACGCTTCGTAAGGCGGCATGTCAATACTAGCGTGGTAACTGTTGTAACCAAATTTCACAAGCGGTAGGTGATCATCCCAATTTTCTTTGAAATCCATGATGCACGCTCTCAACATATCCTCTAAAGTCTGGATCGTTCTTTCGCTCTGCCCGTCTGTCTGAGGGTGATAAGCAGTACTCATTCTTAACTGTGTCCCCATGCATTCCTGTAGTCGCTTTCAGAAGTTTTATGAGAAGCGCGGATCTCGGTCGGAAACAATTGATACCGGAACTCCGTGTCTCGAAATAATCTCTTTCACATATAACCTTGCCAACTGGTCTAAGTTGAATCTGATTCTGATCAGAAGGAAGTGAGCTGATTTCGTCAGTCGGTCAACGATAACCCATACTGCGTCGTAGCCTTTCTGAGTCGTCGGAAGGCCAACCACGAAGTCCATCGTAATGTGTTCTCATTTCCATTCTGGGATTTTCAGGGGTTGTAACAAACCACTCGGCCTCTGATGTTCTGCTTTCACTTTCTGACACGTCAGACACTTTGTAACACACTCAGTAACATCTCGTTTCAAATTCGGCCACCAGAAATGTTGTCGAAGATCCTGGTACATCTTGGTACCACCGGGGTGAATTGAATACCGTGAGTCAAAATGTCCTCCTTAATCTCTGGCACTGACGGTATCCAAACTCTGTTCTCAAATCTGAGTAGTCCCTTACTATCTATCTTGAATCTCGGTTCGGTTCCTTCAGATGTCTTTTTCTTCACCTTTTCACATTCTTCGTCCAGAAGTTGAGCCTCCTTAACTTTATCTAGCAAAGTTGTACCAGCTTGCAGTTGAAACAGCTTCTCGTCAATCTCCATCGGACACTTTACTTCCAATTCCAGCTTCTCCATTGCCGAAATTAGCTCCTCCTGAGCAGTCAACATCATCAATTTCTCCCGACCCTTTCTGCTTAAGGCGTCAGCAACCACATTAGCCTTACGCGGATGGTATAAGATCTCACAGTCATAGTCCTTAATCAACTCCAGCCACCTTCTCTGGCGTATATTCAGGTCCTTCTGTGTAAAAATATATTTCAGACTCTTGTGGTCTGTATATATTTCACACTTCTCCGCATAGAGATAGTGTCTCCAGATCTTCAAAGCAAATACCACTGCAGCTAACTCCAAGTCATGGGTCGGATACCCCTTCTCATAGTCTTTCAATTGTCGTGACGCATACGCAATGACCTTGCCGTTTTGCATAAGCACACAGCCTAGTCCTTTATGTGACGCATCACTATAAATCACAAAATTTCCTGTGTCATCCAGAAGAGATAACATAGGTGCTGAACTCAACCTCTTCTTAAGCTCTTGGAAGCTTTTCTCACACTTCTCCGTCCAAACGAATTTCACCGATTTCCTAGTCAAATTCGTCAGCGGAGTTGCGATCTTGGAAAAGTCCTGAATGAATCTTCTATAATAGCCCGCCAATCCAAGAAAACTTCTCACTTCCGACGGCGTTTTCGGCTGATCCAGTTCATCACCGCTTCGACTTTAGAGGGATCTACCGAGATTCCGTCCTTGTCAATCACATGTCCAAGAAATTGCACCCTTTCAATCCAGAATTCACATTTCGAAAATTTGGCGTACAACTTTCTCTTTCTCAACGCCTCTAATGTTAACTTCAGATGCTCTACATGTTCTTCATTGGTCTTCGAGTATACCAAAATGTCGTCGATAAAGACCACCACGAATTTGTCCAAAAACGGTTTGAACACTCCATTCATTAGGCCTATAAATGCTGAAGGAACATTCGTCAGACCAAATGACATCACTAGAAATTCGTAGTGACCATATCGGGTCTTAAATGCTGTCTTCGGAACATCCTCTGGTCTCACCTTCAGTTGATGATAACCACTCCTCAAGTCTATCTTCGAAAAGTACCTTACTCCCTTCAATTGGTCAAACAGGTCGTCGATCCTCGGTAATGAATATTTATTCTTAATGGTGACCTTATTCAGTTCTCTGTAGTCAATGCAAAGCCGCATCGTCCCGTCCTTTTTCTTCACAAACAACACCGGCGCTCCCCACGGCGATACGCTCGGTTGGATGTACTTCTTGTCCAGTAACTCTTGCAGTTGTACCATCAACTCTTTCATTTCTACCGGAGCCATTTGGTACGGTGCCTTCGATATTAGGGCAGTCCTTGGCGCCAAATCGATCACGAACTCAACTTCTCTGTCTGGCGAAAGTCCTGGCAGATCATCCGGAAATACGTCTATGAAGTCCCTCATGACTGGTATATCTTCCACTTTCGGGTTTTCTTTACGACTATCGACTATGTAGGCTAAATATCCTACACAGCCTTGTCTTAACAATTTCCTGGCCTACATCATCGTCAGACAACTCGCTTGTCTAGGCGACTTGCTTGCCATAAAACACAACTTTTGACGGGGTCATAAGGTTGATACATTTTTTCTGGCAATCAATTACAGCCCCATAATTGAATAGCCAATCCATTCCCAGAATAACATCGAATTCCCCAAGCCTAATCGGGATAAGATCTACGTTCATAATGTTACCCTTAATATCCACCCTACAGTTCTTGTGTACGTACTTAACAGGGATCACTTCTCTATTCACAATCTCTATGTTCATCGGATATTCTAATTCGTCCATAGGCAATTCTAAGTTCTTAGGAAAGTCATCGGATATAAATGAACAAGTAACACCCGAATCAAATAGTACATAAGCATTAACTTTATTGATCGGAATGATACCTGACACCACATCGCGAGACTGCACAGCATCCTGCACTGTCATGTTGAAGGTCCTGGCGGTCGGTCGGTTTGTTGCTGTTGGTCCCGTGATAGTTAGAGCATTTCCATCGCTGTTTCTCCTGTTTCCTCCTGATCCTGCCTCTCCAGATCCCTTCTTGGGACAGTCCCTTGCCAGATGGTCCTTTGAGCCGCAAGTGAAGCAGGCGCTCTTCTTTGGGTTAGGACAGTTGGGTGCTATGTGGCCTTCCTGACCACATTTGTAGCACACTCGTTTTTCCTTCATACAGACCCCCAGGTGAGCTTTCCGCAGATCAGACATGCTTCGATCCTCTTCTTCTGACCTCCTTGCTGATTTTCAATTGATGAGTTGTCAGTCCACCTCCTCTTCTGACTGTTACTTCCTCCCGTATTGCTGCCACTAGCTTTGTTATTTTCATCACTTTCACTCTTCCTCTTTTTCTGATCTTGGTTATACTTGGTTACCGCATCGCTTCCACCTTCAGCGAGTATGGCCTTCTCCAGCACCCCAGCAAAAGTGTTCAATTGGAACATTGACACTTTGCTATACAACCAGGGCTTCAGGCCCTGTTCATACCTCCTTGCCTTCCTCACATCAGTGTGCACTTGATACGTGGCAAACCTAGCTAACTCGTTGAATTTCGCCGCATAGTCTGGTACGGACATATTCCCCTGTTTTAGCTCCAGAAACTGGACCTCCATTTGGTTCTGCGAGTTGGTCGAAAAATACATCTCGAAGAACATCTCCTTGAACCTCTCTCAGGTAATCACACCTTCTCCTCCCCGGACCTTATTTACTTGCCACCAATAACTGGTTTCGGATTTCGGCATGAACGTTGCGTAGGCGGTTTTCTGGTCCTCTGACTCTGGCGACGTCAAAAACTTTTTCCATCTCCATAACCCAAGTTTGAGCTTCTATCGGGTTCATGGTGCCTTTAAATTCTGGCGGTTCCACCGCCTTGAAGTCCTTGAACGTTGTGTTCGGTGGAGCTTGAGGTTGGTTATTAAATACTCCAGCAAGTAAGTTCACCAACTGCTGAACGGGGTTATCATTGGCGTTGTTGTTTGTTGACCCCTCTTGGGCCTGTTGACGGTTAGGTCGTCTTTTTGGCGGGAATACGCTTATTAGATCTTTATTCAATTCTCTAAATATCTAAAGATTAACTTAAACATTTAGACACAATCACTTAACACATTATCTCAAATAAACTCTAATATATTATTCAATCAAAAGTTTTAACATAATACGATAGCATCACTGTTATTTACATCGACTATCCCGAGATAAAGAATCTACAGGATTTAAAACATAATAATATTCGTCTGTTTATAAACACATTGGAATTTATATTATTAACTATCAGATAGGTTTCACAAAATCAAATGCTCCTATCACTGCCCATTAAGGCGACGAACAACTTTGCCACGCTCTTCTTCCATAATCCGGGACATCGTCCTGCGATCTAGCATGTACGACAGGAGTCCTTCGAACTGAATTGGGTACCTCATAACCCGATCCTGTTCCTCGTCAATTGCATACTGAAGCGTAGAGTGCGTCTCCTCAATCTTAGCCTTCTTCGCCCGACAGTTATCTTCTGCGAGATCTGCTCGTCGTGATTCCCTTACCCAGGCCTCCTCTGCTATGGCCTGCCTTGCTAATTTCTCTTTCAGTTCATTCTTCAACTCCTCTATTTCCTCTGACTTCTGCTCGGTTTGGCTCTTCTCGTGAACCAAATCCCACTCTACATTTCCCAGACGTGTGTGAAGAACCTCAACCTCTCCATCCCTCTGCTCGATGGTAGACTGTTGAGTAACCGACCGCTCCCTCAGCTCCTGAACAATATCACGTAACTCTATGTTATGGTCATACAGCTCGTCGTATATCTCGGCACTGATAGAGCTCGGTGGGAACTCATCAGGGTCTTCTTCCTTTTCAGGCTGACTCAGCCTGAACATCAATTTCCTCAGGGTCTTCCTCAGAGTCCTCCTCTGAATCAGACACCGGCACATACTCCTGACCAATGACTGTAATCAAGGGTGATGGCTCTCGTCTGACTAATTGCTGCCAGACTACGTGGATGTCTCGGGGCTCCTTCTCTCTAGCCTCTAGGGGTACAAGGTCCCTGGGCTGACTAGGTTCTCCAGCATTCCGTCATCCTGACAAATAAGATTTTAAGTTTTAGTTATTACGTGATGCTAATCGATACTCGAGTATATAAGTATAAGCACATAGCACATATGGTAAGTTATTATCTTTCTTAAAACTCCATAAGAGTTATCATTACTATGTTTTCGATCTTTAAAAGGCTACTATCCTAAGGTTTTCCCCCACCTAAGGTTCATAACCTACAGCTTTGATACCAGCCTGTGACACCCCCAAATTCGGGTACTTCAATTTCACGGGACTTGGTGTTCACTGTATAAATATCATCTATCTATCTACCCATAATCAATGCAAACCATGCAATAAATAGAAATAAATCCTCCCCTTATGGGGTTACAGCATCTGAAAATAATTACAATCCCAGGTCATACTAACCTTAAACATCTGTGCGGAACATAAACAAATAAATAGTCTTACACAACTGTAACATCAGTTTGAAACATAACATATAAAATAAACAAGTCTTCATCACTTGTTGACCTTGACCTTGACCTTGTCCTTGCCTTTGCTAGAAGAAGGCTCGTCGGACCTTTCGTTCTTAACTGCAATGTTATTATTATGCAAGAGTGAGCACGATTGCCCACAAGTATACTGATATAACAACAATATAATAACATGCGAGTGAATCAAAGACATCTGAATAAGGAACTCAACTTTCGACTCAAGAAAGAATAACAGGAATCAAAAGAACATCTGAGCGTCATAAGACCTCGAACTATGTCCTAGGTTGTAAAGTTTTTATGCTTTAAACCTTTAATAGTCATAAGACTATGGACTTCTATTTCTCGTACTTAGGGGATCAGCCCTTAGTACCATACTGTGCACAATATCTCAATGCTAATGCGTAAATAATTCCCTTTACAGGGTTCATCTCAGTTTTGATGTCAGAGTCCGCACTAAAGGAAGTTTGGTTTGGAATAAGCTCAATAAATATTCTAGAATTTGAAACGTTCATCAACTATGGACTAGTCGAATCAATAAGGGTTCACTAGTCTTATAAGGTTCAACAATAACATCGATATTCAACTTGAACAATAAATCTCAAGAGTATACAATCGAATAAGTATTGTATAACTGAAGTAATACTTAAGGAAAAACAATATCTCATATGAAAATCTTAACTTGAATAAACAAGGATAAGAACTTGCTCAATCGATAACCTTGAATTTAGAAAGCTTGTTCAATGAAAAGTAAAGTTAGGAACTTGCTTAATAACAATAAGTCAGGAATAAGATACTTGCCTCTCGCACAAGCTACAAGTTATAATTCACGTCCTTTACTTAGTCCTACATAACCATCCATTGACAACATAGATTAATAATAAATTCGATATACTTATCGAATTACAACATTGGTCTTCGAACACGTTATTAGAATTTACGATTAACGATTTAAGTCATGTAATTAACTTATTAATTACTCACGTAATATAAGTTATTAACATCTATTATATGCTTAACTTGTCTTTATGTTCATTACATTAGGTTTTTCAAACACATCTTTGAAATCTTGAATACTTAGAAAATTTTCAGAATTATGCAGGCCGCGCGCCCTTTACTCTATGTAGCGGCGCGGCTGCGCGGGGATGCAGGTTCAATTTTTGGCAGTTCGCGAATAATACAAAATAGCCCAAATAAATCCAAATTAAACTAACGTAATGAATTTTTTGGCTACCTATAATGTAAAAACTTTACAGAAACATTTCACAACGTTCCTAGCATGATTCTAAGGTTTTAATTCACGTAATTACACCAATTAAAGCATTCAATCCCACTGTTTTTCATACTTTGTAAAGTTTTGAAAGAAAACAAGAAATTCAACGTTACGGATTCGTTATAACACCGAATCCGTTCGTTTAACTTCCATTTTGTTCGTTTAAAAGTACACAATCATATTCAAGTGTTAATTTAAGTTAAATAAACGAGTAAAGCATGTATATTTTGTACATAAGGGTTATATATGTGTTTTTCATACTCTGTGACTTTTGAAAAATCTAATGAAGCATAAGTACATGGATTTAATCACTTTAAATCATGTATACATGATACACAACATGTTATGAACATATTTTAACACATATAAAGCCATATAATGAACAAATGTCAATTTTTCATTCACAGAATTTTTAAAACACGTAAATGAAAAAACTCTGTAACTTTTTGAAAATCCAATTAAGGTCTAATTGCATGAATTCAATTATTTTAAATCATTCATACCAAATCTAAAACATGTTATAATCATATGATAACACATATAATTACGTCTTAAGTATTCATCACCAAAATCATATACAGATGGTTTGAAATTGGGTTTGTTGAAAAATTAAGTATTCATCACCAAAATCATATACAGAAGGTTTGAAATTGGGTTTGTTGAAAAATAGAAACTAACGTAATTAAAACTTGGGATGAAGAATTATACCCTTGATAACTCTGTTTGATGATATAGACTCCTTTTTGATTCTTCAAATTCTTTCAACTCTCTCTCAATTCTCTTTTTTCTAAGTTTTCTCAGAGTTTGTATATGATATATTGTAGTTCTGATATATGTTTACAAGATATAAGTATGATATAAATAATATACATATACGTATAATTAGTCGTGGGGTCATGGTCGTCAGTTAATCCCATAATGGGTTAACTGGCCTCAACCTTTACCAAGGCCTTGTTTGATTGTCCCTTATTGTCCCTTTTCCATTTAATTTAATTAACTTACTATTATATAGTTAATTAAATGTCACACCCAATTAATCAAATAATCCTATTTAAATCAATTAAATAAAATTGTATAATTCCACAATAATTCACATAGTCACATAATTAAAATTCTTATTATGTCAAATCATTAAATCTCTAATTAATTAGAATAACATTATGCTTATTAATTAATTCGTTTAATCAAATAAGCTCAATTAAATACATACTTTGATTATAAAAATTCTCCACATTAATTTAATCAATGTAGCACATATAATTAAATTAATCTACCACAAGTTTATCAATTAATTATTTAACTCAATAATTAAATCACCGAAAATATTTATTTAATTCAATAAATATTCATATTAAATTACAAAAATTTCATTCGTCACAATGCGATGCGTGGATGGTCAAATATTGTGGCATCCAGTGTAGGACGCTTTTCCATGACTAGAGTTGGAGGAGGCAGATTGCCAATCGTCTCCATTTAGCCTATCGTCTCCATTTAGCCTTGGTGGGTCATTTTCCATTGAGAAGATTTGGTGCACTTGGTTTTTGAACCGAATTAGTAGTTCTTAGTGAGTTGTATTATGTTACTCACAAGCTGATTGTTTTTCATGGAGGAGCATTTGGTGTGCGGGGTACCGAGGAAGGTGGCATTTATCTCTTGGACGGTTTCTTTGGTAGCTATTTGGACTTGGGAGTCTTTATGGCATTGGTGCAAGCATGTGGTGAATAGGTGTTATTAGTTGGGCTGAGCAAAAAACAGATAAAACCGAATAACCGATCACAGCCGAATTTTTTTAACCGAATTATTTCGGTTATTCGGTTATTCGGTTATTTTCATTAATTCGGTTATAACCGTTTTAATATTCCGGTATTCAGGTATGAATACGGATATTGAAATATTGTTATTCTGTTTACCAAGTAACTATTTTTCTCTTACTTCTTTAGCAAGCGAAATAACCATTTAAAAACTATACAAGTTCAAATAATAACTTTTGAACAAGTAACATAACAATTGCACATTACAAAAGCACTGGATTGCCAACCAGTTAAATACCATCTAAAGCAAACCAAATAATCATATGACATTAGGAAATCATTAGCCTTGCAGGTAGAAAAAATAGTTAATAACCCCCAAATCAACACATTTTTTTTAGTTTCCAGCTTATAATTATACACTTGAATAAAAGTATAAATAGTTTCCAATACGAGATACTTCATTTATATCAACTTAATCAGAAAAGTGTTAAACTAAAGCAAAGAACCTTCTCAAGTATTCAATTACACAAAGTAAATGTATTAGCTATGGTTTTATGTTGTTCGCCACTACAGGTTTTTCATGAAAGCCAAAGTGTTCTAGCATTATCAGACATAAAAAATATAATCTTAATATAAAATTCTGTAGTACAGTCAAACCTCATTCATGAATCTGAAGAGAAATATTTACACAAATCACCAAATAATGTTTATGCTGGACATGCTTACCATTAGCATGAATTTATGGACAAGCTACTAACCCATTACCTATAGATGCACACAAGCATTAAATTTGCATTTACTGGAAAATACTCCAATTTAAAGCTTAATTTCGGTTATTAACCGAAATAATCTAATTGAAAATTCTGTTATTCGGTAATTCGGGTATTTCTCAGTCCGGTTAATTATTCGGATAGTGAAATTTGAAGATTTCGGTATTCGGTTATATCCGAATAAGCTATTCGGTTCGGATATAACCGAACTGCTCACCCCTAGTTATTAGTGTCCCAAAAAAACAATCTTTAAGGTTTAACAAATTTATTTTAAGTATTTTAGAGTTTTAAATCCTTTATTAAATCGATGCGGTGGATATTGATTCTGCCTAGGTAGGAACCTAGGCGCCCAAACAAATAGGCCGTAGAGGACTTGCCTAAGGCGTAGGTGGCATAGTTGTCACGACGCCAAGGCGGGACACGGCGGTAGTTGACCGCCAGGACGCCTAGGCAATAAGGCGTTAGCCATGGCGTCCGTATGGCGACAAATCGTTAACAATGTGCAATTTATACATTATTTATTTTATTTCAAAAGTATATTGCACAATAAAGTTGTATATACTCTAAAATCCAAAACATAATAACTAACACAATCTCTACTCTGTTTCTAGTTATAGCTCAAACAAAGTCATCAATTATGAAATCATTTCCGTCTTCCACATGAGCATTCCTCTCATTCAAAGGAGTAGGGTCATGGGTTAGGTTAAGGTCATGGGTTAGGTTAAGGTCATGGGTTGAGTCACTTGGATAATTGGAAAAGTCCATGAATTATGAGTCATGGTAAAAAATGACTTAATCACTTGACTTGGGCTCCCTACCATTGTGTGAGCCTTAGCGGCTCGGCGTCCAATGCGATATCTTACCCTTCTCCAACGCCAGGACGCCTAGACAACGCCATGACGCCATGACAACTATGGTAGGCGGAGATTAAGCGGGCCTAGGCGGGAACTTTTAGAACACTGGGAGTTAAATGTGAAAGACGGAGTTGGAATTGACGGACTATTTGTTGTTACTCAATATGGTTGCTAGAGATCTATGCGTTAAATTAACTGTTGTTTGGAGTGGTGGTGTGATATCAAGATTTGTCCGGGCCTTGTTGGATGCACAGAGGGGAGCTAGAGTACCGAAGAACATTAGGAAATGTTGGGCTTTGGTTCCCCATTATTTGTGGTGTGTTGTTATATGGAGGGAGTGAAATTGTAGATAATTGAGGAGGGACATACAATTTTTCATATTAAATCTTTGTGTTTTGAGTCTCCTATATTTTTTTACAGAAGAAACCTTCCCTTGCTTGAGATGTTTTTTAGTTGTCTAGACATTGAATCCCATTAATTGGGTCATTTGGATATTGTCTATGCTTTTTGCACAGTGTTCTCAAAATCCCAGCCTAGGTCCCGCCTAGGCGCTAGGCTCCACCCTGGCGCCCCGCCTAGGCACTAAGCCCCCTGACGCCTCACTTAGGCCCAAGGCGGCAAAAAAATCCCTTCAGAAAATTAGGTAGGGTCTAGGCGGAGAGATTTTTTTTTAATAACTACCCATACCAGATCTTGATATATTTATTTTTCTAATGATTTACCATATTCATAATGCAAGTTGTAGCATATCAAATCACAACAAGAAGTGAACAAGATCAATTCAAAATGGATAATTTTATTATAGTTGTAATTTTTTGAACTTGTACCAACTTCAAATTATATAAATGATGATACATTTGTAATATTTAGTATAATTTAATATAATTGTTAAATTTATGTTTAGTTTCTTAAGTTTTAATATTGAATTGAATTCTTGAATTATAAATTTCATTATTCCATAGCAATCTTGTTTATGAATAAAACTAATATGTTAAAGATATGTTTGAACTTTGAACAATTGTATGTTTGTATTTGAACTTTGACATTGGCAATATAGATATGCGTTTGAACTTTAAGCAAATACCTTTATTCTCTTTATTATAGATTGTTTTGCTTTATGTTATTGTTTTGTTTGGATAAATGTAAGATAAACTATTAAAATTAGCTTAAAATAAAATATCCCACCTAAGCCCCGCCTAGGCCCCCTTGGCGCTAGGCCCCCCGGCCGTCCGCCTCCCGCCTAGCGCCTTTTAGAACATTGTTTTTGCATACTCCATGTGTACTGGAATGACATCTCGTTTAATGTTCTTTATAGTGGACTTTTTAGTTATCAATGAAAAAAATGAAAACAAAGGAAAAAGAAACTTGTGCTTTATTTGTAACTAGAGTTCACTGATACTATCTTTGAATATAATTTTATAGACCTCATTAATGTCCTTTATATTGATATAGTCTCATTATATAATAATACTCTTTGTTCCTACAAAAAGATTTCCATTTATTAATGAGACTCTTTTGTTGAACGGAGGGAGTGTTATATTCTCTTCCCCATCTTTGTTGTGACTTCTTGCATTATACCCTGTACTCCAAATTGATTTGTCCAACGTTGAAAACACTCAGTTTAAGAATATTTTACATGTATACACACTTTATTTATCCTTTAAAGATGTCTATGTTTTTATTATTTAATAATGAGGGTAATAAAGGAATGCAAAAATTAGAATGGGATAAACAAGCACTTTTGGGAAGGGTTTACAGAATTGATTGTGGACAAATATTAAGGGACTTTCAAATCAGAATTGGGAAAGACCAATTATTAAACCAGGGTAAGGCTTTATATAAACATTATAAAATTGATGATTCCTATAAAATATTGGACTCTTTGTTGGTATGATTACATATAAACCAGTACTACAATAGATTGGAGGAAAATACTATAGGATGGATGGGTTAATACTGTAATATCTTTACATGTGATATTATGTGCTCCTTTTCACATGTTCTTGACTACTTTCAACTTTGCTTACTTATTAGGTAAGAATGAGGTGGAGGATTATCGACAACAATTACTAGCTGCCAAGAAGCACGCGGAATCAGTTGCTGTGATTTCTCCAGAACTTAAAGAGCAATTCATTGAGGTTTGTTTATATTATCAGCATTTTGACTTCTGCAAGTGAAATGCGGTATGAGTTGAGATGATGAGCTGTACTGATGTAGCAAGGATTTGAAAATATGAGCCTTAACTCCACACTAATAGGCATCTATATGAAGTAAACACCAGATGACTAGATAGAAGAAAGAAGATAAACAGGGGAAGAAAAAGAAGAGTGGGATTAATAGAAAAAAAAGGAGGGGGGGGCTTGGAGACAACAGGGGAAGAAATAGGGTAAGAAAAAACAAAGAGAGAACAAAAAATGATGAAGAAGAAAACAAAGAAAGAAACAAAAGGGAGAAAAAAAGAGAAAAGATCATAGATGAAGAAAAAGGGAAGACAAGACGGTGAATTAAAAATGGTAAAAACAAGAAAGGAAAGAAAGTGAAAAAAATATATTATCTAGAGCCTTGTCTTAGAAGACTTCAATTATAAGACACCTTAACTGCACCTCAGGTCTAGGCGCAAAAGCGGTGTGCCTCACCTTAGCCCAAGTGAAGGCCCCAAAGGTGCGCTGCCTAGGCAACTGCCATTTTGTGCCTTTAACAACAATGAAGTCATAATTGACATATGAGCTGATAGTAAATCTTCTATGGATTCATAGTCGATGGATTCACGGTCGATAAAGAAAGCAATCCATTAGCTCCTTTCTTTCGAATGGTAAGCTATATTCATAGATTTTCCCGACATCTAAGTACTTGGATCTTCTTTTCTGAATGCACAAGGATGAGGATTGGTGAATATATTTCCTATATCGTTGGGTGCCACCTTAGAAGTCCTAGTTGTTTAATTAATCATTGGATATTATTTTTCGGTAAGTATTAGTAGTTGAATATATGTTCTAGTATTACGAAAAAGTTTTTGCTGTCATGAAACTGGTTTGCCTCAATAACATCGCATTCTTGTAAAGGCTTGACACAATCAAGCCCTAATCTAATTCTTACCCAGTAACACCTAAACACAGTTGAACTTTGGCAAGTATGTATGAAATCCACTTCATTATTTGCCAGAAGCATGTGTGTTAGATACTTTCATATCTTTCTTCTGTATTAATTTAGTAGCAAAAAAACAGGGTAATCTTGTTTTCTTATTTATAAGTATATACTGACTATAATCCACACACTTTATCCTTTATGCGGAATTTGTTTAAATTGTAAAACTGTAATTACCACCAGCTTAAAAGTCAAGTCTTTAATTTTTCCAAAGTTTCATGAATTTTATTCAAGCAGTGGTTATTTATTTTATTACACGTATACTGCTGAGTTCTGCCCATTGCTTTTCAGTGCGAAGTTGTTCCACGTATTACATTTCAGCAGTTCTTTAATATTTGTCTTCCATGAGTGTGCAGATGCCTGGTACCATTGAGGAATTGGAGGCTGCTATTCAAGATACCATTTCTCAAGCCAATTCTATTCTTTTTCTTAACCACAATATTTTGGAAGAATATGAAAGCCGTCAGAGAAAAGTAAATTCAGCCATGTTCTATTTTAGCTGCAGCATTTTCTGATGATGTTTCATTCATCCAACATTTTGTTGCTTTGCAGATAGAATCCCTTAAAAGCAAACAGGATATAGTTGAAGAGGAACTGAGTAGATGTGTTGATGAAATAAATTCTTTAAAGGTTGAGAAATTCAGTTGCTTCTCTTATACTAATATGACTTGTCTTTATATTTTCTGCTCCCACTAATTCTTCTTATATTTGTGATGCTCTTGTATGTGTAGAAGAGAAAGGAGTCAAAAAAGAAATGAAAAAAATTGCTTTGAAGTTTCTTATGCAAATGTAATTTCATTCACTCCATCTAAAATGCTCCAGTTGTGGCATGCTTGTAGGAAAGTTGGCTTCCAACATTAAGAAACCTCGTGGGTCAAATAAACGAGACATTTAGTCGGAATTTTAAGGAGATGGCTGTTGCTGGAGAAGTTTCATTGGGTATTTATACTTATTCCTTTATAGAAAGATTTTTTAACATGTTCATCACTTCTCATTAATCCATGTTTCTCTTCCAGATGAGCATGACATGGACTATGAAAATTATGGGATACTTATAAAAGTTAAGTTCAGGTAATAGCAAATGTGTACATTCTTTAGTTTCATTGAGTATATCTGTTTTGGTATGTGTTTATTTTGTGAAAAAGGGTGAAGCTGTATTTTATTTGGTGAGATTCCTCGACTCGTATAGGGAAAATGCCTAAAATTGGACCACACTAGCTTAACTGAAAAGTGAGCATGTTTTAAATGCAAGGAACCACTTAAAAAATATTAAAAAAAAATCAGTACAAGGACTGTATAAATAAATTAAAATGACAACTCTATAACATATAGGCAACATAGTTGTCAAGGAGTTAAGGCGAGGCGGCGCCTGGCACTCGTCTACCAGGCACCGTAAGGCGACAAGTTCACAGTGTGCAATTTATAATTGTATAAACCTCAAAATACATTAACCATAAATAAATTTGTATACATTGAAACCTAAAATAAAGTGATAAAAATTACGAAATAACATTAGTAACATAAATATAATATTTCATCCCAGTTAAGTTTATTAATTTAGTGTAATAATTTGGCTACCATGCAATAGTAAATAATAGTAATATTAATGTCTTATTAATATCATAAGAAGATAGTAGTAGGTCATTAACTAGTAGGCATTGTTCAAAGTATTGGCCGAGTTGCCGAAATCTTGGTGTATCGGTCTGGTTTCCTTACTCACCGATCCAACGAGTAATTTCAATCACTATCAATGTAAATTTGCATATAGGTGAAATTTCGCCGTAATGGAAAAAAAATAACAGTGTAACGGAGAAATCAAGGAGAAATAGTGGCGCAACTGAAAAATCAAGGTGAAATAATGGTGTAACGGAAAATTAACAAATGGTACTCTTTTGTGGTGCAAATGGAGTAATAATATAGTATTATTATTGTCATCCTCTTTTGGTCTCTGGTTTGATGAGTCAAATGGATAAAAGCAGTGATGTGACAATCCAAAAAAGAAGAGAAGGATATATAAATGGCTATATTTTTTAGACCTTTTTTGGGCGGTTTTAATTATGTCTACATATTAATTAAAATTAGGATATACGGATGCCTGCTTTTCTTACAAAAATCTGGATTGAATTGCGAGTTTTGATCCATTATGGTCGGGGGAATTACATATTGTTGCACAAATAGGTATATGCTATTTTCATTATGTCTTCTGGTTTTGTCTAAATTAGCAGAAAGACCTATTTTACCAACTTGTTTTACAATTATGTATTACTTTATTTTTTCAAAAAAGAACTTTCAGTTCCCCATTTTTATTTTGTTTTGGACTATGATCAGGCAAGCTGGACAACTTCAAGTTCTAAGTGCCCACCACCAATCTGGAGGGGTATAATAGTATACTGAATTCCTGTTCTTCATGATGTTTCACATTTATGTCTGGTATTTCAGTATTTCTTAATTGACCTCTAAATCCTCTTTTCAGGAGCGCTCTGTTTCGACCATTCTTTACCTTGTTTCTCTACAAGATCTCACGCACTGCCCGTTCAGAGTGGTTGATGAGATTAATCAGGGTTAGTATTCATGACGATTGCAGAATTCTTCTGCGATGTTATTTGCTTTTATCAAAAGATATAACTCAATATTTTGATGGTCTAGGAATGGATCCTGTGAACGAAAGAAAGATGTTCCAGCAATTGGTTAGAGCTGCTAGCCAACCAAATACACCACAGTAAGAATTTGACTTGAGATTAAAACTAGTTTTCAATCTTTTAAGAAGTTAAATGTTTGATTTAATGTTTATAGTAACCATCAAATACCAGTGCCACAGGCCAAAGGATCAGGTGTTATATGGTTGCTTTGAGGCTCAAGTTCATTGTTTCCTAAGACAGAATCTACAATAGTGGTGGAATATCATAGAGAGCAGTAGAAAAGCTAGTTATTGAAAATATAATCTGAAAAATTCGAGTGAAACTACAATCTGATTATAATTTTTTTTTTATTTTACAAAGTAATGTAACAATTTTTCTAAATAAAACATGTAGTATTATTATGATTGTTAGATTTATAAAATGGGCTCAAAGTCTAGTATACAAAGATATCAAGCTCTCTAACTCAAAAACCAATTGACAATGAGAAGAGTTGATCCAAGTCATTATAAACTAGATATATTTTGTCAAGGATTCAATGTGGGACAAGATATTATATACTCACACTCCTCTTCAATTGTAACCCGATGTATTAAGAGTTGCATGTGGACCTGGTGAATATGAAGACCCATACAAGATAAGCAGTCCCAGAAGAAGCTAGTCACAAGACAAGCTCAGAAGAAATCTAGTAAACTATGGATAACTATTGGCCCAATTGATAAGGTGGTACTAGTTAAAAATAAGGTAACTTTGACCCTTAAGAAATGGACTGCAAGTGGTGGGTAAGAATGAAGGCTAAGTAGAGTATTTAATTAGGCCCAAGGATAGTCCGCTCTGATACCATGTTAGATTTATAAAATGGGCTCAAAGTCTAGTATACAAAGATATCAAACTCTCTAACTCAAAACCAGTTGGCAATGAGAAGAGTTGACCCCAAGTCATTATAAACTAGATATATTTTCTCAAGGTATTCAATGTGGGAATGTGGGACAAGATATTAACAATGATGGTCTTCAGAAGAGCTCAAGGTCCTCCATGTTGATAACTTTTCATGTTTTGATACAAGGGTTAATTTACTTGAGCTATTCCACTTCTACCAACTTGTATGGTCATACTAAGAATAACTTATTTCTGAATATTTGCAAAACAGAAAAAAAAAACGTTGCTTTTAAACTACCTGAAGGAAGTTGAATAAGTCATCATTCTTGTGTGAACCAAAGTAACTATATGGACTCGTGTTTTTGCATGTCCTTATGTACAGGATTCATGTAATTAACACCCCCACCCCAAAAAAAAAACTGATTGGGGTCAACTCACTGGTACAAGAATGCTTCAATTACTTGATATATATATCATCTGATACTGTAATTCTGTACATCTTATTTACTGCTACATTATGTCTGGCTTATTACCCAGCTTTTGCTACATCCTTTTATAGTTATTCTTTGATTCCCCTTCTGCTCTTCAAATGGGCATGACAATCATCCTGTTGAACTACATTTTGGTGCATTCTTCTTTCTTTCCTCAGGTCTTTTGTTCCTGTTATTTTACTTCTTATACCATATTAGATTGGTGATCTCACCATGTTTTACGTATTTAGTTATCCATCACAACAAAATTCATTACTGTCTCACTATTTGGCAAGGTTGCTTGATAGTACTCAATTTTTGATATTTTCTTAAATGATTTGAAGTTTTTATTCAAGTAGACTACATGGGTTTTTGGGAAAATCTCGTTGCAGCAGTTCATGCTTCTGGGGATTGGTTACTTTGGCAAGTAACTGGTTTTCTCCATGATAACAATGACTTTTTGTCTACTAGTTTGGTAAATATCTTGATATTTCCTGCTTTAATGATACCCTCTGTCCGAAATTAACTGCCCAAGTTGAGTAACACATTTAGGAAGAATATTATTACACCATGTTTATATCATGCGTATATCGATATTGTCCCACCTTTTACATTATCTCCTTTGTATTATAATGTGATATTAAGGGTTAAAAAAGAATAATAGAATAGGACATTTTGAATGAAAAGTTGGACAAATAATGTGGGAAGGAGGAAGTAATATTCAAGTCTATTTCACTATTTGCAGTTGAAAGTTGTGGTGTTTGAGGAGCTAGCATGCCACTAGTATGTATTTCTCTTAATATTGGTGTTTGTGGCTTTTGAGGAGCTAGCATGCCACTAGTCCGTAATTCTCTCAATATTGGTGTTTCTAGCAAGTTTTCTCAACTTCTTAATAAATTTCACCATACAAAATACTTGAAGCATTTTAAAAAATTGTCTTAGGAGTTTTTAGTAACCATGTTCTTTGCTTTTCATGTTTGTGAATTTTCTTCTTGTACCTTCACTTCATTATTACTGCACCGGCTCTTTATTCTGATCATTTCTATGATCTACTGTGTACTGTAGCGCGATAAAGTCAGTGAAGTAGTGGGGTTCCAATTTGTATTGGTAATAAGCAATAAGTATGTTCCCAAATCTCTTTATGGCAAGCAATATGTCATTTTTCCTACTCTAAAAGTGGGATGGTGCACAAATGTTGAAAATTGGAATGCGAATATCACTTCTGTTTGTTTATATAATGTTATTTTTCTATTAAAAATATTTTTGAAAACATGTGAAATGTATGTCTGCATATATCATAAACGATTTGCTTGGCTTTTGATGATAGAACAAATTGTTATTTAGGGGCAAAAAGTAAAGTTTTATTCAATTTTGGTCTAGAAGAAGGTGAATCAAATGGTTGTTGAATAAATTTACTTGGTCTATATTAAATTCTGTGGTTAATAAAATTGCAAAGTTGAGTGGATTCATGGTTTTGATAGCAAGGGAATGTAGTGCAGCATCCAGACTTGTCTCATGAATAAAAAAATGATCTGAAATTTTGTAGCTGATGTAACGGAGCATGCTTAATTATCACATCCCCCTTATTGCACAATTAATATCATGGTTTCTGCATTTTATTAGAAAAATAAAATCTTTATTTTTTTTCCTTAGCTCCACTATGTAAAGATTGGCTCAGAAGCTGTTTCTGAAATGTTTAGGTGCTTCTTGCTTACACCGAAATTGCTGTCAGATCTGGAATACAGCGAGGCATGTAGTGTCTTAAATGTAATGAATGGGCCATGGATTGAGCAGCCTTCAAAAGGTTATATATTTTTGCCAAAATGACTGAATAATGTTGCATGTTTTATCGTGAAGATAGGACAAAATACCATCATTTTGTCATTTTTATTATTATTATTTTTTCACAACAGCAATAAAACTCAAAAGTAACATTCTTTAGAGGATTTTGTACTTTAGAATATTTCTCACTGGTTACTTTTCTTGCCACCTCAGCATGGAGCGACGGAGGATCCTGGTTCTCTGTCACGAATTCATTGGGAGAAAGTTGCTGCTAAAGAATTTCCTGCAGAGGAAGGTGGCATCAAGCTTGGACTTGGTAGTTTTTGTTTAAACAATTAACTGCAGGCATCTGGCATCATCAAGCAAGAGTTTGCTGCATTGTCCGTTGTGAAAAAGCTGTAAAATTATTTTATGTCCTTTTGTTCTTTATTAACAGGACTTGTTTTCGGATGGGTCAAGTTTCTATCTCCGGTATTTTTCTCGTTTTGGAAGTAGTTACGATATGGAGTATGTAGTACTACTTTCTTGTATTTTCAGGCATTGTATGTCTTAGATTCTGTGCTCTTTTGGTTTAAAAAAAAACAATTCTAGATTTCTGTTCACTTTCTCGTTCTTGTGGATGCAGCTGAATCCGTCTTTGCGTCTGTTATATTCTAGGGGATTGGCTTTTATTTATTGCGTATTTGTGCTCTTCTTTCGAGTTCCAAGGCTGTGTTTGTGAGTTTTGTTTCGGAGGGAAGAAAATGGGTGTGGACTTCCCCTTTCCATCCTGCCAAAATAAAACTTGCAAACAACAATGATTCTGCGTTTGGATTGAAGGAATAAAGGTAGGAATGGAATGATTCATTTCTATTGATTCATTTCTATAGAATAAAAAAATTATGTTTGGTTGCGATTGGAATGAATTGAATTATTTTTTTTTTTTTGCTATTTTCGATTGAAATTTAACATTCTTGCCTAATATTTCATGCTTAAAGCTTTGTGAGTAGTTTTTTTTTTTTTTAATATTGAGTCATGAGGTTCTTGGGGGAAGGAGAGTATGTAATAACTCATTTCAATCTCCATTCCATTTCTTCAATCCAAACGTAGATTGTTTCTTGGTTTGATCATATATTCTGCTTTATTTTGTTTAATGTTTTGGGTCATTCTGCGTCTTTTTCTGATGGTTATGGTACCATTCAGTTTGTGAGATGTGCTTTTAGGCAAGACTAACAATGGTGCAGGTATGGTCCTGGGCCCTTTCCCATATCCGCGCCGATTCATTCCAATTTTTACAAATTAATTTCTTCAATTTTTTTTAATATATTAATTTTTTACAATTATATTTAAATCAAACAACACGCAATATTTTTATTACTGATAACATTGTATAAAAAACGTTATGAATTTTTAATGAAATAAAAATATGTACATAATAATACATAAAAAGGGTTGATTTTGAAAATAAGTGTATATATAATCCGGTCGGGAGGGGGAGAATGATCTTAAAATTTGGGTTCCATTAGGGCTGGGATCGGGGTGGGCTCCGTTGGGTTGGGGCATAATTGCCATGCCTACTTTTAGTTTATGAATGGTAGATACATACCAGGAAGAAGAGTGTTGGTTGTTAGATGCACGAAATTATCCAATTCTGTACATGTATTCTATAGCAGCAGCAGCATGCCAGTGTAAAAAAAGGGGTGTTTGATAAAAATTTAATAAATCTGAATGTAATTGACATGTCGTCTGAATAATAGATTTTTATTATTATTTTACCCTTCTAAAAAAATTCAAAATTGTTGTAAATTATTTAACATTTTACTTAATATAATAGTTAATATTGTAAAAAAAAAAACTTCATTCAACCTTTTCAGCCAAAAAAATGACACTAAACCATTTAACTCAAATCGTCTGAATGACTAATCGATTCAGGCAATGTTTTCTTCAAAACAAACGCACTGAACTTAAACAAAAAGCCCCGAAGACAAAGCCCAGCTCACATATCTGGTGCACCCAACACTTTCTATATCTACCAAACTGGCATCCAGATAACCTGGTCCATTATATCCATCCGTGGTAAAAGGTTAAAAATTACTTCCATCTCACCATACAATTTAATGTTCTTCGGAAAAATTAATGACAGTTAATCCTAAAGAAAACAATCATCAACCAACGCAATCTTAACATAAAGTTTAAACATCTAAAATTCCAACTTTACGAAACAATAAGTTAAAAAAAAAATTCTATAACAGTAAATATGTTAGCGATACAAGATTCTGCTGAATTGGCATATAAGGGAGTTCCAGTAACTATTTGACCCCAAAAAAGCTCCCAGGCTCCCCCCCCCCCCCCCCCCCCTATTTCTTCATCCTGCTGTGCTACTCTTCACTAAGAATTAGAATCTCCAAGAGGGGAGGCCAAGAAGCTAATTTTACAGCAGAGGATATAATTTACTTGTGTACTTACATCTCTAAACGTTAGATGGAGGCTTGAAATCAAGCATCTCTCTTAAATTTAACCGTATGGAAGGCCCCATCGATGAGCATATGTGTGCACTTTTCCAGTAAACTCCTTTTGCACCAGATGGCTTGTTTGCTTCTACTGATTTCTACACGATCAAATAAATTACACAAAATAAAAGATCGTGTCTAGACAATAAATTGGCGTGCGAGGGTGGAGCAACATGACAGAAATAGAGTGAGAGAGTATACCAGTGCTGCAAGCAAGTTTACAAGGAGGTCTTCCTCCGAAAAATTAGCCTTTCCGAAAGGCAAGTGAACAATTCCTGTTTTATCTGCTCTGTATTCAACTTTTCCCTTCTTGAATTCATCTATAGCCTGCAGCATATATGATACTGTTTATCTTGTACTATATTCGGAAATGCATGTTAGTGAAGGATTGACTCATAATTGGGAGTGAGCAAAGGTCAACAGCATGTTTAGATTTTCAATACTAAAATAATCATGATCATTGTCATTTCTATCCTTTTATTCATATTCTTGATAGCAAGGTTGTGAGTGTTCCTAAATAATGAAACAACTACTAGAAAGTAACTATTTCGTAGAAATGAAACTAAAGAAGCAACTGTGCTGTAGAAATTGAAACTATAAGAATTCCTTGTATCGGACGTCTAAAAATTGAGAAATCCATACTGAGTACTACACAAACATTAAACAATTGAATCATACCTGAGGTATATTCGTAGTAACAGTACCAGCCTTTGGATTTGGCATGAGTCCTCGAGGTCCTAGAATCTTACCTAGACTGGCAACCTGATGCACGCAAGATGAATATCTATACATGAGTCCAGCGCATAAACATCTACTCCAGCCAGCATAAAGAAACCTCACATTCAAATCAGACAAACATAAACATTTGGCAATCCCAAATCAAACCCATCCACTTCTGGACAACCAAAAGCAAGGAGATGGAATACCATATCAACCAAAACGAAACTTAAAACGTGCCGACGTGTGTGAGAAGTGAAAGGGAGATAGTAAAATATAAATAATTGAAGGTTTTAGTTGTGCATATAAATTCTTATTTAACCAGAGTAAAAGATGATGGTGGCAAGAGACCAAAATGACTTTTCACAACATTTACATAACAATCACCTTTTTATTTTGGATCAATAGTATACTGCAACGGAACATGTCGCATTAGTTGATAAGAAAAAACATTCGAAGACGTAAGACGCCAGCATGTCTAAATAAAAATAATATTGTCCTATTACAAACTCAGATTTTAGAACTTAGAAAGAGCCAGTGACAACAGTTTTAATCTAGATTGCTTCCTAAATAAAGATATCAAGAAAGAGGAGCTTTAGCATTCACAGGAAAATGGGAGAGAGGAGAGTAAAAAAGTTGATAATAGTGAACCTCTAAATTAGTTTTATGCTAGAAATCAAAATCCTTCACGACTACAAAAATATAAGGCATCCTCTATGCAAATAACACCAGAAAAATATTGCAAAGAAAAACAATCCACTAAAACAAAAAGAAAAGAAAAGAAAAAAATGAGGGGCTTGTGTTATTCAACTATTTATATAGTGGTGGAGAAGTCAGACGTATGTATATCATTCCTAACAATTATCAATAATTGACAACTAACATTTCAATATCTTTAAAACAATCAGAAAGCTGAATGTCCATCTGACCATTTATACAACTACATTTGTGTGACAAATCATCAACAGGTTAATGCATTTTTTACTTCAGTTTAAGAGTCTGTGGGAGTTTAGCAGTTCCAGACAAAAAAAAAAGAAGAAAAAAAAGAAAAAGAAAAGATGTCGGTGATCCTGCTTGGCAGATTGTGCCTCATCATACAGTTGTAATTTTTACATTTGGTACAACATTGTATCCATGAGTTTCGAGATGCTATCATTTTTTTTGTCCAGGACCATTCTCCCTAAATTTAATTATCTACTATACATAACCCTCCTAAAGTTTTGGTTTTCTTGTTTACAAGATAATCCTAAGCACAGGGTTTGCATGAGAATCCGGTGATCCTAGACATCCAAAAGTTCGTTGTAAATATATAAAGCACGAGACATCTGTACAATTATAATAACAAGATAAGTAAGCAACACCTTGGGCATCATATCTGGTGTAGCAATCAATTTATCAAATTCCATGAATCCTTCTTTAATCTGTTGTATCAAGTCTTCTCCACCAACCAAATCAGCTCCGGCATTTTTAGCTTCATCGAACTTTTCACCTGTAGAAATTTGAGTACAAAATAATGAGTCCAACAAGCTTGCAATTTTACCAAGGCAGTGCACAAGTATAAACGGAAACCATACAGCGGTCAGTTTCAAGAGGCTATTGGAAACACTCAAGCATGACATAGTATGACGCACAACAAAGATGCTGGAAACTGGTGCATAGCAAGAACACAAACGCATAACTTTCAATCGAAAAAATGAGTACAGCTTTAGCTAAAGGGAATATGTTTGTCATCCAAACATAACAGACATAGAGATCTTAAAATAAAGGAATGAGGTTGCATGAGCAAACCATTTTTATATGAATGAATTGCGGTTTAGGTTATAATCATAGTCAACATCTTTAATACCACCACCACCGACAACAAAATGCATACAAATTCCGTTACGCAAATAAATCCCACTTCCACAAGTTACCATAATCCAATTTAATGTTCTGACAAGAATCGTCCCCCTAATTACCGGGGGGAAAAAAAGCAAAAACAAAAAAGATTGCATGTTACAGAAAATATTGATTGAAATCTCAGAGGAGCTTCCTTTTTTTGCTGGCATTGCTGATTTGTAGCTTCTTTAATGAGGTGTCTCATTCACTATAAAGTATGTTGGTGAATGTTCACATGATATACTTATCAAACCAAAAATAAAATGTTTGCATGATACACAAACAGATTTAACTGAAGGTTTTCTCATTATTTAATTAAATGTAGATAACAGAGAAATAATAGGCCGGAAATTGAGCCAACCTCTAAAATTCAAGCAAATAAGTAACTAGGTTACCCAAAACTATCATTATGAAATACTTAGTCCTATTTTCGACCAAATTGCCTAAACTCAACTCAACACAATTTAAGTCTTTATCCTAAGCCTCAAGATTTGCCAACAGAAACAGCATCTTTAGAGACAATAACAAAGTAAATCTAAATTTCTTGCACATTAAGTCACTGTTTTGACCCTACATGATTATCTATGTGCCAGGCAATTAGAATATGACATTATATCTTAACTTTTGCACTTTTGCTATTTACTATTCTGAGATTTTTATGATTGATGAGCTCTAACTCCAAGCACTTCTCGTTTTTTTTTTTTGAGGCTGTAAGCTTGGCTCAATTGATTCTATTCTACCTAGCCGATTCTATCACTCTCACTAGCAGTTAATCTTTAGTGAACCGATCTTAACACCGAAACAGATTATGTGCAATCCTGTTTTAATGTAACTGCTTTGATATTAATGCTGCAAGATGTTATGGTACACCGATGGACACAAAGAACATCCCAGGCATGAAAGTTACATAGATCTTGTCTTACAACAGAGCCAGCTATTGCCATTTCCCTAAGCACGACTTTAAATCAATGATTAATGGAACTCCTAATAAAACCCAAAAAGATCTAAAAAAAACTCACAACAGAGAAGGAATACAACCCATATATAGGCCAATGCCATAGCTGAAAAATAAACATTTACCTTGGTGCCAACCCATGGTAGCAGAGTGGTCCTCTCAAATTGACTTGGAGCCTAAGACGTTTCTATCCTCTCACCATCTTACTCCGAAATTATTTAGAATTCATACCCAGCACCATTAAAGATCATGTAGTTAATCCAATAACTCTAGTACATCATTAACTTCTTCTAAATCAAGACTTGATGTGGATCACTTTATATAATATGCAAAAAGACATAAGCAAAATAGCATATAATAATATTTTGAAAACTTTTCTTCTTTTAGTTTGCCTTTTTTATATTTTATTTATTTATTTCAGTGGAAGCCATTAATGGATACTACTGTAGCTGAGCAAATATATACAAAATCATTCGATAAATACCACATTATTTTACTGATATTAAAAGAACACATATTATAAGTGTTTCATGCATCTCTACAAGTAAATTAAAATATTTCATTGTGTGTGTGGGTGGGGGTAGGTGTGTAACAACATATGTTGCTCAGCCTGCATAAATTCTGATCAGATAAACAACTGCATGGAAGGCAGACTAATCTACAAAGTTCTTCTCAGACCACTCTGCAACTGCATAATATAGCAGTTCAATAGTGAGAATAGACAACTATTTTTTTTCATTCTTTTTCAGGTTGGTGGAAAAACCTCTGAGTTGGTTCAGTTTTGCTAGTTAAATCCTTTGCATCTTTTTTAATATAATCTCCTCTCTGTAGGTTGTGGTGTATCTGGGTTCACTTGAAATCAAAGACATGTAAGAATAATAGTTTAGACCCTAAAACAAGATCTGAATAGAAGAATTCTCATTATGCTCCCCTTTTTGCACTTAGAAAGAAGTGTATCCATCTCTAGAGGCATCATGAATTAGAATCGGCAGTGGAGTTCTTTGTTTATCAGTCTCTCTGGCATGACAATACCATGTATTTCTCTTTCCATGTTAAACACTTTCTTAATCATTGGTGAAGTAGACTCGCATAATTTAGGCTCATCAATCTGAGTTCTTCATCCTTAAGAATTTGTCACTCTTTGCTTCAGGTATAATCAGGTGAACCTCCGTTAAAACTAGATAGAAAGCTATTTACAATTTCAGCCGCCACCTCGACTTGGACCCCATCTTTTTACTACGTATTTAGTATATAAAGTACATCTCCATATCAAGCACCAATACAATTACATGTTGCTCCACACTGTATTATGGCATTTCAACCCACTATTTCTGCATATGCACCGTTGGCTCTAAACCGAGCTACTGTTTGGTAGAAGTCGCAACGATCGAGTATAATGTATATTCACATGCAGATGCTCATCTCGGAGAAGCATGTATGTTTTTTTTTTGGGTGCAAAGGAGGCCACTAAGGCCTGCTTTAGGACAAGGTGAGAATAAGGAATAAAATACCTATCCCCGCAGAATCGATAAAGAAACACACAAAAGCACAAAACTTTAATCTCAAATCAATTCATATTCATAATCTCCAAAATTAATGAAATATTACAATACTTGAATAGAAAACTCAATACTTGGGGACTAAGTAAAAACCCTAATTTAAGAAAAAAACAATCTCCTAATTAAAATCTACTATTATAATTAAAACTTCTAATTAAAATCTATTACCATAATTACAACTCTCCTAGAATATCCTACTAGAATAATTACAATAATAATCCAATATTTATCTCTAAATAACAATACAAAATTAATAAGAAACTTATTGAATTTCTTCTTCCGTACGACCGCGCATCATTCTCCTCGCTTTTGAAAAAAACTCGTCCTCGAGTTTTGAAATATCGAATAATAATAAACCACAATCCGAGAGATTCTTTCCAACAAAACATGTGCATCCGATATTTCAATGGCATGACCACAATTTTCAGGAATAACAATGACATAATATAGAAATTTGAAATAGTTTGGGACTTGAATATATCAACCAGAAAGAGAAAATCAACATGACTGATCTCAACTTTATCTTCCTTGATGTTTTCGCATATGGGTCATGGGGTCAAACTTAACTTCAATTTCCTCACTGCAAACAATCACTGAATTTGCAAGTTGTTCAACACACTTAACTTTCGTTTCATGTTTCTCACTAGGACTGAGCAAAAAACGAATATAACCGGATAACCGAAATTTTGTATCCGAAATTTCTTGATAATTCGGTTATTTTTTGCAATTCGGTTATATCCGAATTTTTATTCGTTTTTTGGGTTCGGGATTGGATTTTATGTTATTCGGTTAACCGAATAAGAAATAAAAAAAATTTAAGCAACGAATTGCATTAAACAAATCCTACCCATGAAGGATGTTGGCTAGCTTCGGCAGAATCCTTTAATGGCTAGCAATATACCCAGCATTCTGTCCAAGATAGTGGAATATGTATGGAAGGAATAGGCAACATTTCTTTTTTATCATGATAGACAACCTTGGTAACCGAAATGATAATGTATAAGGAATGAGAATCCTGCCCAATTTGAAATGATTTTTTTTGATAGAATGAAACTTAATTTCGGTTATTAACCGAAATACCGAATTACTATCGGTAACTCGGTTTTTGGTAATTCGATTATTTCTAAATTCGGTTAGCAATTCGGATAGTGAATTAAGAAATATTTCGATTTTCGGTTATAACCGAATAAGCTATTCGGTTCGGTTATAACCGAATTGCTCACCCTTATTTCTCACAAGCACCAATATGTGAGAGTACTTGTTCTTCTTTATCCTCACTAATTTCTTGGTCATTTATACGTTCAAGTTTTAAAAGACATTCATCAATTGTCTTGTAAAAATTTACTTTCCGGGTCTCCTCTTGCGAGCGTGTCGCTTTAGTTGAACAAACACGATTAGGATGAACATTTTTTTGCGATTGAACAAAATATGAACGAACATAACATGTGGTTATGTACTCGTAATGTGCCTTTAAATTTGCAAAATTTGTTTCAAAAAGTGTAAGCTCATCGCATAATTTTCAATACTCGGCACTATACAGGACACAAGACCTTTTAAGTTGCTCATATATATAAAAAGTTCGATGCTCAAGTTGCTTTATCTTAGCCCAAAGAAAGCCTGGACTGTTAAACCTGGAAGACATTGTACATATGTAGAGGGGATGAATTGATAATTTCAAAAACTTTGGGGGTTAAATTGAAAAATTCAAAAACTTTGGGGGTTAGATAAATATTTCAAAAACTTAAGGAGTTGAATTGAAAGTTTTAGAAACTTTGGGTGCTGAGTTGAGAATTTTAGAAACCTGTGGGTACTAAACTATAATTTGGTAGCATAATTACTGCGCTAGCGCCCATTTTTTTTAAGGTGTTATTTCTACATAAAAAATTGATATTTCACATGATCCCTCTCACATGAATAGTGAGTGGGTCCCACTTTCATGTGAGAGTCATGTAGAAAATTTATTTTAACATGTGGAAATATCATTTTCCTTTTTTTTCTTTAGGATAGATGAAGACTACGGTGACGACGAGAAGACTACGGTGACGATGATTCTTAATGTAGATTGTGCTTTTGTCTCGGAAATTGGTATCCATTCTCTAGCGAACTTTGACAATTTGATGGAGGCCAAGAAAACTAGGGTAAGAAGGAATTGGGTTAAATCAAAAGATATCACGAATTTTGGCTCTTGATACCATTATGATGTAGGACACGGTGGGAAGAAGGAATAAGGTACCTATCCCTATAATCTCCAATCAATTGATATTCATAATCTCCAAAACAATGAAATATTACAATACTTAAATAGAAAACCTAATACATGGACCCCAAGTAAAAACCCTAATTTAAAAAGAAAATAATCTTCTAATTAAAATCTACTACCATAATTAAAACTCTCTTATAATATCCTACTAACATAATTACATTAATAATCCAATATTTATCTCTAAATAACAATATAAAATTATTAAATTTCTTCTTCCGTACCGCATCAAGCCCCAAGTGAGAAGCATGTATTTATACCGGTGCTTGTAGTCCACAAACCTTTCTTCTTACAAATCCCAATTTATTACGTATGATTTTGTAAAACTTAAAACGCCGTTTTTCTCAACTTTTAGATAACAAAATAACAGTGTTTATCAGCCACCAACAAGACCCTTTATCTGCTATCAAACTATTTCGGATTCATAACTCATAGGAGGGTATCCCCCAAAGTTGTGAGAAAGTGGATCACTTTCTCTAGTACTAAAAATGGAACACGTTATGGGCTTAGGTTTACTATAGAAACCCTTCACGAGGCTTTGAAGATGGTTAGCTTAGTTTAGAAGTCAATGTTAAAAAGTTTTATACCCGCAAATTAGCAGTAGATTTTATAAGTTTAAACAAAATAAAAAAATTCCAAAAGGATTCTAGGTGAATTTCCGATAAATTCCTTAGTTGTGTTCCTTTTCTTTTCTTTTGTTTTTTCACTTTTCTCATTTCTTATAGTGAAATCCATTAATAGAGAGGAAGAAACTACATTACAAGAGTACAAAAGTACAAGTTCTCCGACAACTATAAAGAATGCACAAAAAGAAAACACACTGTTTGGCTTTCATTTTTGAGATATTGAATATCAAGTGCTAACACTAAAAAGGAAACACAAAATATTATCTTTGGAATTTGTGGTCTCCACTCAATCCAGCAGATTTCACTTTATTGTACTCGGAAGTAATTTTCTTGGTGAATCCCTACCAAAGTACTAAGCACATATAAGATTCTTGGTATTCTCTCAACCATTAAATTAAACTTGTTAAATAAAAAAATAATAACAGAAAAAGCATATTAAGTACATGGTCACTGAGATCAAGTGGTATGGTATTCACTTATGCAGACAACCCTCTCTTCCAACAGTCAAAACAATCAGTCAAACTAAAATTATTGTAATTTTTCTATCTGGAATCATGTCAATTTACATCGTAGCATTAGAGCTAAGTATTCCCATATACTCATATTAGCAGCAAATCAGTTACCTATTGTAGGAGACTTGTTATCTATAAAGTGTACACCTCTGTAATTTTTTTATGAGCATCTTTACCTATACCCCCAACATATTCTTTCTTATTAAGGAGATTTATTGGATTCATGATCACAGGTCCTTCAACATAAAAAGGTAAGAATAGTTTTGGTTATTATCTACTTTTTCTCATACTCCATATACGCTTAACTTGATTTTCCTACCAGCACAACAATGTCATTTGAACTGGATAAAAACAAAAAAAGTCCTCACTATCCATCAAAAGCTAGTAAATTACTAGAACTTAAGAACAGTAACTACCTTGAGTGAGAACAGCCACTTTCACAGTCTGTCCAGTTCCCTTGGGCAAATTTACCTGCAATAAATCAATCAGATAGTTAGAGAAATTATTAGTAGCATGAACAAGCTAACAAGATACGTTTCTTATAAAGAACAAAATGCTTAAAAGCCTTACAGTTGCTCTCAGCTGTTGATCGTTATATTTCGGGTCAATGTTAAGCCGGAAATGAGCTTCTGCAGTCTCAACAAACTTTGTTTTTGCCATCTCCTTGAGCAATGATATTGCTGTTTTTAAGTCATATTCTTTCTTATTTTCCCTCAATTTTTGAATTTCCAAGAATCTTTTAGACCTAGTCTGATCATCCCAAAAGAAAGGCAAAAGACAATTGAGTGTACAAACTTATGAATAACTTCACGAATGCAGAGAAAAGAAGAACCACTTTTAACAAATGAACAACTATAATAAAAACACACACACACACACACACACACACACACAACATATAAGAAAAGAGGATGAGGAGGTTCAGATTAGACATGTGGCTTCTAAGCTAAATGATCACATGACACCCATCCAATGCTACTGGATGACCTGAGATCTCATCCCACTCCTCGAAATGTGTAATGAATGGAAAGAAAAATCACAACAAACAAGAAGGTAAACTGATAGCATAAATATTTCAATATAAAAATCAAAAGATAAAAGCTAAGCTAGCACATCACACATACACACCTACACAAAGCGTAAAACTACACTTCGGCGATTTTAAACCTGCAACACTGTATTTGGGAGAATTATTTCTCAACTATGATTAAAACCTTGAATCGGACAAAATCTGATGAAAGTTTAAATGTCTCCAATTCCAATTCAAAGACCTGGATTTCAGGGAGGGGTGAAGGAAAAATACTAAACGCGATTCGAATAAATCAACCCTAAGCCTTTGGGAGAAACAGAACAAAATAATGGTATATTCTCCATCCTAATCAAGTAATGTGAAACTTCACAATTCAGATTACAACATCAACATTAACATCATCAGCTATTAAAATTCTGAAATCACAATCAAGATAAAAGAGTTTAAGTGAAACCGTCTAAACAATCAGCATAAGGAAACAATTACAATATTCTTGATCCTAAAATTCCATAAATAGTAAATGAATCCAAATTTCCAGCAAAACCCATTAACCAAATCAACTTCATACATCTAAAATTCATGAGAAAAAAACAAAAAAACAGTAAAACAAAAACAAATTACCCATACCCTGTCTCTCTTGAGAAGCAATGCAGCTTTCCCTTTCTTGGGTTTTGTGGCAGGAGTAGAACCAATAGCATTATCCACTGCCCCATTTTGCTCTTCCACAGCTTCTTCAGCTACCTCAGCTTCAGCCGCCACAGCCGCCACAGCCGCCACAGCAAATTTGTTGGGTGAAGAAGAAACATCGACCCAATTGCCTGATTTTCTCTCTCTACTCTGTAAAACCAAGGGGTGGAAAGAGAAAGTCTTGGAGAAGGCAAAGAAGAGAGGTTTGGGTTTGTAGGAGTGAGAAGACGAATTGATTTCTTGGCAAACGGCGTAGGATAGCGTGAGAGTAGAGGGCGTAGCAGAGGAAGCCATTGTTGTGGTGTATGTTTTCAGGTTTCCAATTTTTTTCTTCTCTATCCATATAAATGAATGATGATAAGACTATCAGTATGTAGTGTCTAATGTAAATTCCGATCAATTTATGATTTATTATCCCCACAAAATAAAAATAAAAAAGGAAAAGGTTAAGAGAAATTGATTTAGGCAATTCACTTTCTACTATTGCCACTTCTTTTTTGGACTTTCACTTTATTACCCCTTCGCTCAAAATATTAGGCGTTTTACCTTGGTGCACATGAAGTAAGAAAGTTATATAATGCTATCATTTTAGTGATTAAAATTTGGATGAAATTTCATTAATAACCGTTGTGACGCCCCAGAATTGATTCAATCAATCCAACTCATTCTGAGTCGCCAAATACATGGTACAGAATCTAAATACAATCTTTTATATCAAACAGTCGTGCAAAATACGACCACACAACTGTGAGTGTCAATACGGACATATACAAAATATTAACATTCAAACTAAGTCCTCATTACATTTATTATCACGTTATTTAAAAAAATATTTAGTGAGGACTTCTACAGCTCTATCTCGGACCATCATTCCATTCCCCAACTAGTACCAGCAATATTCTCATTTCCTGAAGAGAACAATGGAAGAAAAAGGTGAGCTCAACTAGCCCAGTAAAGAATATTATGACTAAGATAATGAAGAATAAATTATCGTTAGTCTTCAACAAATCAGATAAAATATTATGGACAACAAGTTTTAGATCAACAACTGTAGCGAAAATAACAATTCATTAGAAGAGTTAAATAGAGAATGATGTCTACTATCTTCTATGATTTAAAGTCCATCATCAATATTTTATCCCTGTAACATCAATCAATATATATCTCGAATCAAATATTCATCTTTGCACTACAGGCTAAAGATATTCATTTGTATCACCAATAGTCATGTTCATCTCAACACCTGTCCATCTTTGCACTGCGGGCCAAAAATATTCATTAAGTAATCATCTTTGCACTACAGGCCAAAGATATTCATCAAATAATCATTCATCTTTGTACTACAGGCCAAATATATTCATTTGTATCATCATTTAAGACTGAGGATGATGAAAAATAATATAAAAACGAATCTAGTGAGATAAAGGACAAAAATTAGGGATTCGTAATTTAGTTTATCCAAGTTCATGAATACTCCGTAATATTCAATTGTGGAGCAAAATTCAAGAATGAAGTTCAAAACTTGGATCCAATCAAAGATAAAAAATATATTTTTTTTTACCGTGAATAGTATCTCGTGAATAGTAACTCGTGAATAGTAACTTGTCATGAAAAGATAAAAATTTTATAACAAGTTCAGAGCAATATTCCAGTGAAATAATATTTCGTACGAGTATGAATGAATATACGAAACTGTAATTGGATTTTCACCCGTCATGCGGTAATCCGCGTAGACAGATCATTTCCACAATTTAATAGAAATGAATATGAAGGGTGATTCACCACGCATGCGGTAATCCGCGTAGACAGGTTATTCCCACAGATTATTAAGGAATTGAATGAATACAAAAGGTTTTCACCAGGCATGCGGTAATCCGCGTAGACAGGTTACTCCCACAGATCAATAAAGAATGAATACGAAGGGTTATTCACTATGCATGCAATAATCCGCGTAGACAGGTTACTCCCACAGATCAATAAAGAATAGAGTAACAACCCTTACGAGTATTGAAAGAAAATAGCATTCTTTAGGAATATAAAAGAAATAATACCCCTTACCTCAGTGGAAGATTGGATACTGGAATAGTGTAGTAGCAGAATACTCTTCTTCTTTCTCTCTCTATAATTTTTCTCACTATTATAACTTTGCTCTTCAAGAATGGTGAGAAATGAATGAAATTAGCTTGCTATTTATAGGCTAGAAAAAGGTTGGTTAATTACACTTTAGTACCTCCATCTTTGCCTAAATTTTTAATTTAGTCCCTTAAGTTTATAAATCTTGCACCTCCACCCCTGCAACTATCCACCAACTATTTATTATCCACCAATAAGTGGGTCCCACATGTTAACACCCATTAATTGCTCATTTATTCAATTAATTCTCCGTTTGGTCAATTTAACATCCGAAAATCAACTATTATCGAAATAAATGTCGATTTCTACTAACATTAATATTTCTAACACAATGAAAATATTTTTATCAACCATTCATCAATTATTATTTAAATTAATATTACAGAATCACAATAATGACAACCAGGTTGTTCCCAGAAAAGAGGGGGCCTTCCGATAAAGATTTTTTCTTACTGGCGCGCAATTAACTAACCCCATTCCTAGACATTATCAATAATGCTATCTAATAATATCATTTAAATAATATAACTGACCATTATTGATTTAATAATATAAAATATTGTGCTGATGATACTGTGACAATAATTGAATCAATAATATGATATATTGTGCAACAACTACTGTAGCAATTATTGAATACTGAGTGACTTCTTACGTAAGCATAAATAATCAAAGATATTGTGCAATACCGTGTGCTATTTTGCAACAACGCGTATTACTGTATTTTTATCACCGGGTATTTTAACAGTTTAACGGTAAAAGTTTTGCCGTGAAAATGTTATTTCTGTCGCTTTTTATATCCGACAATTATTCTGTTGTGGGGTCCACCAATGACTGCGCCGTTGTACGAATATTCTTCGACAAAAGAATATTCTCCGACACAACGAATATGTTATGACCACTTGCTTACTTTGTAAAATTTGCACATTCCACCCATAACTTACCACATTTATCAAATCAACACCTTACTATTTCAAAATAATATATAGAGAAAATTAAATCTTTATTCATAAAAGTTGGGGTCTTACAACCTCCCCTCCTTATGAAATTTCGTCCTCGAAATTGACGTACGTACTTGGTATGTCGAAAAGGTGAGAATACCTCGCTTTCATTTCCGATTCTAACTCCCAGGTCATTTTCTCAATATCATGGTTCTTCCATAAAATTTTAACTTGAGGTATAATCTTCGAGCGTAGGACATGTTCCTTCTTATCCAAGATCTTGACAGGTACCTCCTCGTACGTTAAATCTTCGGCTATCTCGTTTGGTTCTAACTCAATAATGTGGTTTGGGTCTTTCACATATTTACGTAACATGGATATGTGAAAAACGTTATGAACACGAGACATGCTTGGAGGTAAAGCGAGTCTATAGGCCACCTTTCCTACTCAGTCAATGATCTCATATGGTCCAATGAATCGTGGATTGAGCTTTCCTCTCTTCCCGAATCTCGTAACTCCTTTCCATGGAGCAACACATAACAATACATGATCTCCGACATTAAATTCTACGTCTCTTCGATGAAGATCCGCATAACTCTTTTGTCGATCTTGTGCCGTTTGTATACGTTGTCGGATTATATGAATCTTTTTCGTAGTCATACGTACTAACTCCGGTCCCAACAATGTTGCTTCACCCACCTCGTCCCAGCATACTGGAGAACGACACTTTCGTCCATACAACGCCTCAAATGGAGTCATGCCTATACTTGCCTGATAACTGTTATTGTAGGAGAATTCCACCAATGGTGAGTACTTGTCCCAACTCCCTTTGAAGTCTAGAACACAGAGTCTCAATAGATCTTCAATAGTTTGAATAGTAATTTCCGATTGCCCGTCAGTTTGAGGATGATATGCAAAACTGAATCGTAGATCGGTGCCCATAGCTTTCTGCAAACTGACCCAAAATCGTGAAGTAAATCTTGGGTCACGATCCGAAATTATGGATACTGGCATGTCATACAATCTCACAATCTCATTTATGTACATATGAGCAAGACGTTCCAGTGAATAAGTCTCTCGTATAGGCAAGAAATGAGCAAACTTGGTTAATCTATCGACAATAACCCAAATTGCATCTATGCCTTGAGAAACCTTAGGAAGACCCGTAACGAAATCCATGGTAATGTGTTCCCACTTCCATTTTGGAATCTCAAGTGATTGCAATGGACCCTTTGGCACTTGATGCTCCGCTTTGACACGTTGACAAGTTAAACACATCGAGATAAACTCCGCGATCTCTTTCTTTATATTGCTCCACCAAATTGTATGTTGACGATCACGATACATTTTGGTACTTCCAGGATGGATTGCAAACGGTGTGTTGTGTGCCTCCATCATGATTCTATACTTTAAATCAAAATCGTTAGGAACACAAAGTCTGGAGTTGACTCCTAGTATTCCTTCTTCATCGATTCTTGCTTCTGGAATAACACCTTCTTGCACCTTCTTCTTCATCTTCATCAGCTCCTGGTCTGTAGCTTAAGCAGCTTTAACTTTATCGATCAAAACTGGTTCTACACGTATACTTGACATCATCACGCGGGTCTCCGGAGTCTTTAACTCTATCTTCATCCTTTGTACGTAATACAAAATGGGCTTCGTGTTGATAATATCGCACTTGTACCCGCATACAATCTTCTACTCAACGCGTCAGCAACCACGTTCGCTTTTTTCAGGATGGTATTGGATGGTATTTTCGTAATCTTTCAACAGCTCGAGCCAACGTCGTTGTCGTATGTTGAGTTCTTTTTGGAAAAATATTTGAGGCTTTTGGAGTATATTAGGATGTTATCAATAATGGCAACCACGAAATGATCCAAATATTTGATACCAATTGTGACCCTTATGGTGCTTCAACTATAGCACCTCGCAATTGGTCGAATAGGTCATCAATACGAGGTAACGGATACCTATTCTTGATGGTGACATGGTTTAACTCTCGATAGTCAATACAAAGTCTCATACTCCCGTCTTTCTTCTTTACGAATAAAACAGGAGCACCCCAAGGAGATGTACTAGGATGAATGAAACCAATGTCTAACAACTCCTGTAGTTGGACCTTTAACTCCTGAAGTTCAATAGGAGCCATTCGATATGGGTTTTAGAAATGGATTTTATACCGGGTTCAAGGTCAATAAAGAATTCAACTTCACGTTCTGGGGGTAGACCGGGAAGTTCTTCGGGAAATACATCAGGAAACTCATTAACAACAGAAATATCATTCAAATCTGACGTATTCTGATTTAAATCAGTGACATGGGCTAAGAAAGCTTGACATCCGTTTTTCAATAAACGAATAGCTTTATGACTTGAAATGACATTGATTGATTTTAGCGGTTTGGTTATTTGAATTCGCACAACAGGTTGGTTAGAAATATGAAAACTAACAACCTTACGAAAACTAATCAATTTTGGCATGATAAGTGGTTAACCAGCCAATTCCTAAAATCACGTCAAATGCAAGCATTTTCAAAGATATAAGATCAACAGGTAGGGTGAGGGTACCAATTTGAATCAAACAAGATTTGTAAACAATAGATGTAACGAAGGTTTCACCCAACGGAGTTTCAACAGATAAGTCAAAGTCTAATTTCTCAAAAGTCAAGTTCAAATGTTGAGCACAAGTAGGTGAAATAACAGAATGGGTAGAACCGGTATCTAATAAGGTAAAGACTTCGCAAAAAATTTATGATTAACTAACCCTTGATAAATTCATTCGGGTTGCTCGCATTTTGGGCAGTCACGACAAACGCTTTTCCAGGAACCACCGACTTTGACTTGTCAGGGACAGCCTTTGGTGTCACCGTTCCAGCTGGACTTAACTTCGCTATAGAGTACATTCCACCCTCAACTGCTTCGTCGCACTCCTGATCCATGATTTGAATTATTATTCTTTGATCCATATTGAATTGGGGTTGACCGCTCTGCGCAGGGTAATTCCAAACTCGATGTTGGATCCTCTCAATTGCTGTCCAAAAGGAGAAATCCATATTATCTATTTTGGCCTTCTTAGATCGGACGTCTCTTTCTACAACATCAACGCGTCGTGCGGCTTTTACCCATGCATCCTCCATTTTCATTCGTTCAGTTGTTTCTTCTTTCATCAGAATTTTGACAATAGCATTCTCAGATTCCAGCTCTAATATCATATGCTCTGCCAGAGAGAGCTTTTGTTCAAGCCTCGCATATCGAGTAGCAAAATCTTGAATTTCTGTATCCCTTTCTTGAATTGTTGTATCCCTTTGTTCCACGACTGTTTGTCGTTCTTCACCCTGCTCTTCTAACTCATGAATACGATCTTGCAGTTCAACATTTCGATTATAAAATTCTCATAACAAATCCTCCTCCTCAGGTTCCTCTTCTTCCTCACTCTCAGCTGCTACCTCTGTTACTAGCTCGGGTGCAACTATTAATTCTTCACTCACCATATGGATATTTCTAATTTCTTCTTCTCCCGACATCACATTATCCTGGTTGGTGATTAGCGGTGCCTCAACGGTCTCATTCACTCCATTGTTTAAATTTTCAGCTGCCATTCTCAAATACTGCCACAAAACAAGGGTTAATCAAACAAATTATCATATCACATATTAACCCTATATTCTAACCGACCAATTAAATAACAATTAAGCTTAGGTAGGACACACACTAGCGAAGAATTTACTCGTCTCTCCCCTCCTAGTTCTATTCCCAGATCTCTGCCAAAGATCATATCTCTAAGCTCTGATACCAACTGTGACGCCCCCAGAATTGGTTCAATCAACCCAACCCATTCTGAGTCGCCAAATACATGGTACAGAATCCAAATACAATCTTTTATATCAAACAGTCGTGCAAAATACGACCACACAACTGTGAGTGTCAATACAGAAATATACAAAATATTAACATTCAAACTAAGTCCTCATTACATTTATTATCACACTATTTAAAAAAATATATAGTGAGGACTTCTACAGCTCTATCTCGGACCATCACTCCATTCCCCGACTAGTACCCGCAATATTCTCATTTTCTGAAGAGAACAATGGAAGAAAAAGGTGAGCTCAACTAGCCCAGTAAAGAATATTATGACTAAGATAATGAAGAATAAATTATCGTTAGTCTTCAACAAATCAGATAAAATATTATGGACAACAAGTTTTAGATCAACAACTGTAGCGGAAATAACAATTCATTAGAAGAGTTAAATAGAGAATGATGTCTACTATCTTCTATGATTTAAAGTCCATCATCAATATTTTATCCCTGTAACATCAATCAATATATATCTCGAATCAAATATTCATCTTTGCACTACAGGCTAAAGATATTCATTTGTATCACCAATAGTCATGTTCATCTCAACACCTGTCCATCTTTGCACTGCGGGCCAAAAATATTCATTAAGTAATCATCTTTGCACTACAGGCCAAAGATATTCATCAAATAATCATTCATCTTTGTACTACAGGCCAAATATATTCATTTGTATCATCATTTAAGACTGAGGATGATGAAAAATAATATAAAAACGAATCTAGTGAGATAAAGGACAAAAATTAGGGATTCGTAATTTAGTTTATCCAAGTTCATGAATACTCCGTAATATTCAATTGTGGAGCAAAATTCAAGAATGAAGTTCAAAACTTGGATCCAATCAAAGATAAAAAATATATTTTTTTACCGTGAATAGTATCTCGTGAATAGTAACTCGTGAATAGTAACTTGTCATGAAAAGATAAAAATTTTATAACAAGTTCAGAGCAATATTCCAGTGAAATAATATTTCGTACGAGTATGAATGAATATACGAAACTGTAATTGGATTTTCACCCGTCATGCGGTAATCCGCGTAGACAGATCATTTCCACAATTTAATAGAAATGAATACGAAGGGTGATTCACCACGCATGCGGTAATCCGCGTAGACAGGTTATTTCCACAGATTATTAAGAAATTGAATGAATACAAAAGGTTTTCACCAGGCATGCGGTAATTCGCGTAGACAGGTTACTCCCACAGATCAATAAAGAATGAATACGAAGGGTTATTCACTATGCATGCGGTAATCCGCGTAGACAGGTTACTCCCACAGATCAATAAAGAATAGAGTAACAACTCTTATGAGTATTGAAAGAAAATAGCATTCTTTAGGAATATAAAAGAAATAATACCCCTTACCTCAGTGGAAGATTGGATACTGGAATAGTGTAGTAGCAGAATACTCTTCTTCTTTCTCTCTCTATAATTTTTCTCACTATTATAACTTTGCTCTTCAAGAATGGTGAGAAATGAATGAAATTAGCTTGCTATTTATAGGCTAGAAAAAGGTTGGTTAATTACACTTTAGTACCTCCATCTTTGCCTAAACTTTTAATTTAGTCCCTCAAGTTTATAAATCTTGCACCTCCACCCCTGCAACTACCCACCAACTATTTATTATCCACCAATAAGTGGGTCCCACATGTTAACCACCCATTAATTGCTCATTTATTCAATTAATTCTCCGTTTGGTCAATTTAACATCCGAAAATCAACTATTATCGAAATAAATGTCGATTTCTACTAACATTAATATTTCTAACACAATGAAAATATTTTTATCAACCATTCATCAATTATTATTTAAATTAATATTACAGAATCACAATAATGACAACCAGGTTGTTCCCAGAAAAGAGGGGGCCTTCCGATAAAGATTTTTTCTTACTGGCGCGCAATTAACTAACCCCATTCCTAGACAGAACTTTCTAGACATTATCAATAATGCTATCTAATAATATCATTTAAATAATATAACTGACCATTATTGATTTAATAATGTAAAATATTGTGCAGATGATACTGTGACAATAATTGAATCAATAATATGATATACTGTGCAACAACTACTGTAGCAATTATTGAATACTGAGTGACTTCTTACGTAAGCATAAATAATCAAAGATATTGTGCAATACCGTGTGCTACTTTGCAACAACGCGTATTACTGTATTTTTATCACCGGATATTTTAACAGTTTAACGGTAAAAGTTTTGCCGTGAAAATGTTATTTTTGTCGCTTTTTATATCCGACAATTATTCTGTTGTGGGGTCCACCAATGACTGCGCCGTCGTACGAATATTCTCCGACAAAAGAGTATTCCCCGACACAACGAATATGTTATGATCACTTGCTTACTTTGTAAAATTTGCACATTCCACCCATAACTTATCACATTTATCAAATCAACACCTTACTATTTTAAAATAATATATAGAGAAAATTAAATCTTTATTCATAAAAGTTGGGGTCTTACATCCGTCATGGGAACTTAAGAACTAAGAACATTCACAATAATTTCTCTAATTAACTCTCTATCCCCAATTTTAAAAAATACATCAAAAAATCACTATCCAACAGTTTTCTTATTTTTATTTGACTCTCTATTTTAATCCCTATATAGTATTTTACTCCTCAGTATGAGGGAGTCAAAAGACCGTTCTCTATATGTATAAAATGACATTTCACACCCCCATTTTAGTTGACAACTCATCAATCATACACATCTTGACATTTTTTTACCACTACATTTTTAAATTATAAAATTAATATTGACTAATTTTTTAAAAATTAATTTCAAATGTATTCAAATTTAAAATTGATATAAATTTATTTAATTTATGTCAATATAATTATAAATATTATAAAAGTACTATTAATTATAAAATTTATTATTTTCAAAATTTAAATGAATCATATTAAATTTAAATTTAAAAATATCATAATTTTTTTTAAAAAGTTAATATTGTTCTTATGTACATTTGCAGCTATAATCCATTCAATACTCACTCCATAAATTATATAAAATTTAAAATAAAATAAAAATTATTTTATAGTGAAATACAATTGATAAATTATACTCTCTTTTATAAATTATAAGATTATTATTAATTTAATGTTTTGAGTGTTGGAACTTTCAAATTTTAACTTTTAAATTTCAAATTTCATTATTTAAAGAATCAATATAAGGAACCTGTTGGGTACATAGTGAAAAAATTGAATCTCTATTTTACAGAATGACCCAATAGCATTGCAGAGTAAGAATAGAGAGAAAAAAACTGTTGTGAATGCCCTAATAATAAAGAGTGATAGTTCTTTTAAAAAAATGAGAGAATTTACTAGTATCCAGGAATCGTGTGAGGTCTCTTGGCATGACATCATTAGGGATCACGTCCTTATGATGTATATGATGTTTTTGGTCAATTTTGTCCCTCATGTCACTCTTCAAATTTATATAGTTTTCGAAAGTGGTTAGCATGAAATTAACTTTGGTCAATTGATCAATATAATGTCGACACGCAGGCGGGAGGTGATCTCTTTGCGTGTCAACACCGTATTGATCAATTGACCAACTTACCATGAAGTTAACTTCATGGTAACCGGATCCATAGTTTTCATCTTATTGTCAATCTTGTTGGTATCCCTTTTATCTCCTCATTCCTAATTACTTTCCTCTTTATTGCCAAGTCCTCTTCGACATGGGCACAGTTATGGACTCGATCATTGACTCCTTCAGAGGTCTTTAGGAGATGCTTAGAGACTACAATTATACTCATGTCGGTATCCTGTTGTTGAACTGGGCACGGTGATAGAGTAATCAAGATCCTAAACTAATTGTTGCTCCTCATTGAAGCATGTGAGGTAGTACGTAAAGGTCTCCCTCCTTTCTTGCCTCACCTCTAATAATGAGATAGAGCTCTTGTGGATCTTCTGACTACTAGTGACATTATAAAACTTCTATTTAAATTTCTTAAACATGTATATGGAGTTACTAAGTAGTTGATTGTATCACATTCTTGTTGACTGATGAGTGTGTTTTATACCTACGAACATACAAACTAGATATTTTTAGCTTGACGATTTGTGAGTTTTTGGGTATTTTATGTTCTTTTTTATATGTTTTATTTGTTTTGTGTAGGAATGCGAAGATGGAAGTGAATTAGTTGAATTTTAGTTGAAATCAATGTAAGCAATTGCAAATCTAGTTTACTAATGCAACAATGTGGTTCAGCATGTACTTAGCAAAAAAAAAAATGTGGTTCAGCATGTAGTAGACGAGCAACTAGTGTGGCAGCTAGGCGCAGATGGGCATGCGGTGGGGCAGATTGGCGCAAGCATCAACAAAGCCAGTGCGCTTAGGTGCGGAAAGAGTAGGAGCGGCGCATTGGCGCGCAGATAGCGCCTCATTGGCTCCCACGCGCAGGAAAGAGTAGCAGCGCTGCGACGCTGGTCAATGGCGTTGCAGCACCAGACATGTAGAAGCTTAGCATCGCGGCGTTAGTGCTTGTCGAGCTGGGCTGATTTGTGTTGTGGTTCTATCCGACTTAGGATGCCTTGGCTTGTTGAGTTTGGTTTGGATCCGAAATCTACCGAGTTGCGTGAAGAAATCCTATAAGTACACAACCAAAGGCTGATGCATGGGATAATACATCGAAGGCAAGAAATTGCTTATCAAATTTCCAAGGAGCAAGAAGGAAACACACAAAGGGAGAACAAAGATTCAAGGTTGAGCTTAGAGATCAAGAGCTGCTACACATATTTTTATCTCTTCTTTTTTCCTTTAATTTTTGTAATCCTAGGATGTTATTTTATTAAGGATGATGTTTATTTGCTACGCTATGAACTAATTTTTAATTAAAATTACAATGGAACACAATGATTAGTTTAAATTAATTTACTCTCTTTTTGATTATTGTTGATCATATATACAAGCCGTTTATCATATTTTATGTTTCATGTTATAATTGTTTGATCAACAATTATTGTGATAACCTATATGAAATTGGAAAGTGGATTATAGGGTTATATCTGAATATGATATCATGCGTCTAGATTATTCTTCTTAGGATTGAATAACATGATTTGTGTATAGGATATGAATATACCTATATGTCGTTTGTAACCATAATGAGAATTTGAACTTAATGAATCTGTTTTAAGTTATTTCACATATGAATATAGTGATTTAATTAGAAGAGATATTTTTATTTAATCATCGAAAGAGGTTTTATAAATATTACATAATTCTCGGTTAACGATTCGTTATGGTTAATTAATTGAAAAAAGAGTGAAGAGATTAAAACAAGATAGTGGGGGAAATTGTAATTTTAGCTTTTTAATATGATATTAATTTTTGCTTGGTAATTTAGTTTTAATTTTAATCAATTTATTTCATAATCTTAATTCATTTGTTAAAAAAAATTAAAATGATATAAAGTTAGCTAATTGGTCAATTATTAGACATAACTCCTCGTGGGATCGACATTCTACTTCTTATTATATTACTTGTTGATCGTGTATACTTGCACGTAATTGTCAATTAATACCGAAATCGGACAACAAGTTTTTGGCATCATTGCAAGGGAATAATACTAGTAATTTTTCTAATATTAATTTTAATCAATTTAATCTTAATTTAAACGCATTTTTCTATTTTAATTTTTTGTAGGTATTCTTGATTTCTGTATGCAAACACGAATTATGGATGTCAATAATTTCCAGTGGCCTTCTACCAGAGTGACCTAGCCAAAGGCGATAGGGATTTATGGACTCGATGCAGTTACTGCATTGGCTGCACAGGTTTTTACGTTGACAAAGAAGATTGATGCTTTAGGGGCGCAACCTATTCAGAATGTGTCGATGATTTGTGAATTGTGTACGGGGAACCATCCGAGTTATCAATGTGTCATCAGTTCAGAGTCGGTTCAGTACATTGGTAATTACAATCTGTAGCAAAATAGTAATCTCTCCAATCAGTATCATCCTGGTTGGAGGAATCATCTGAACTTTTCATGGAACAATAATAATCAAGCCCAAACTTCAGCTCCAAGACAATCATACCCTCTAGGATTCTCAACTTAAGCTTTTCCACAACAAGAGAAGAATTCAAACTTGGAGGAACTTCTTTCCAAGTTCATAACTCAGACTGAGACGATGATGAACAACCAAGAGGTGTTAATTCGGAATCTCGAGAACCAAGTGGGACAGCTAGCCAATGCCATCAACAATCGTCCTCAAGGGACTTTGCTAAGCGATATTGAGATAAATCCGAAGAGGGAAGGCAAAGAGAAGTGCAAGGTTGTGACGTTTTGCAGTGGTAAGGAGTTAAATTAATCTATTGGTGGAAGCCCAAAGAAGTCACATGGAGATGATATTGATGATGAGAGGAAAGATAGCAAGAATGAGGACCATGAAAAGAAGAAGGGAGAAGATCCAGTTGTGAGTTCTATTGTGCCTCATATTCCTTTTCCACAACGTCTTCAAAAACAAAAGCTGGATAATCAATTTTCTAAGTTTTTGGAGGTTTTTAAGCAGCTTCAAATCAATATTCCATTCGCTAGCGCATTGGAGCAGATGCCTAGTTATGTGACGTTCATGAAATATATCTTGTCCAAGAAAAGAAAACTAGATGAGTTTGAGATAGTGGCATTTACGGAAGAGTGCATTGTTATACTTCAAAAGAAGCTACCATCAAAGAAGGTGAAGTGCATAAATGTTACCTTGTAACCGGAGGACATGTCAATCACTTGTCCTAGGGGAATATGATAGGAAATGAAGAAGTCATGCTGAAGACTATAAAACAAACGCTAATTGGGAGGTAACTCAAGTTTAATTTGTATTTTTTTAGATTGCATGTTAAATAAATTTAGTTTTGGACAAGTCTCAAATTTTTTAGGATATATTTTGATTATAACAATAATTAGGACAAAGTTTAATTAATTAGAATCCTCTCCACATGATTTATTTATATGTCTCAATCTTATTTACTTTGACCAAAAATGTTTTCTAAATCCTAATTGAAATAATATTTTCCTAACCTTGATAATTTAATATCAAGTGTTAAAAAGATTATTTCACATAATAACATTTCTCCAAGACAAGGAGAATTCCTATTCTCTTTCAAATAAGTTTATATTCAAGTTTTCAAAATTACTTTCACAAAAAGGGGCAAAAAGATTTTTTTTCAAAATTGTTTGTCTGCGTATTGTTTGTCTACATTCTTGGAACCTTAAAATATTTTTTTAGTATGGCTTGAAAAGCCTTCACCGAATTGAACTTGAGAGTTAGGCATTTAATGTTACATATGATAATTTCTTGTACCTTTGACCAAAATGTAGTATGTTGAAAATTCAAAGTGACAATCATATTGGGACAATCTCTTTGTCTCATCCAAATTCATGTGTTGGGAATTAAAAGATTTGAAAGATTTTAGCATGTGAGCATTTAATGCAAAGGTAGTCAAAATCTCTTATGGGCTAAAGTTTGAAAAAGTCAATAGGTTATTAGCTCGGGCAATCCGTGTGATCATTGCTAAATATAATTTGAGCCTTTCTATTTTAAACAAACAAATCTCAGCCCTTGATTTTCAAAATAAACTCCCAAATTACCTTTATCCGAAAATCCTATAAATAAGAAACTTTTTCTTCATTTCAAACCGTGACGCCCCCAAAATAGGTCCACACAACCCATTATGAGTCGCCAAAAGACATGGTACAGAATCCAAATATAAATCTTCCTGTTTGTAACTATTAATCTGTCGTGCAAAATACGATCACACATAAACTGTGAGTTTCAATACAAATATTGTGTCGTATATAACACGAAAATATCCACGCTCAAATTAAATCATCATTACAATTATTGACACACTATTTTATAAAATAGTGAGGACTACTATCTCAGATCATTACTCCACTCCCCGACTAGTCTCAACGACATTCTCATTTCCTGAGAAGAACAATTGAACAAAAAGGAAAATAATGAGCTCAACTAGCTCAGTAAAAAATATTATGACTAAGATAATGAAGAATAAATTATTCTTAGCCTTTAACAATAATAAATCAGATAAAATATTATGGATAACAAATTTTAAATCAATAACTGCAGCGGAAATAGCAATCCATTAGAAGAGTCAAGTAGAGCATGATGTCTACTACCTTCTATGATTTAAAAGTCCATCGTCAATATTTTATCATTGTAAAACCAATCAATAAATATTTCAATTCAATAATTTATCTTTGCACTACGGGCCAAAGATATTCATTTGTATCAGCAATGGTCATGATCATGCCAAACACCTGTCTCTCTTTGCACTATGGGCCAAAGAGAACTTTCACCGCAAGTATTTTTCTGTAACACCAAAGATCATGATTATAATAATACACAATTTATGGTCATAATCATACCTATCAACAGTTCATCTTTGCACTACAGGCCAAAGATAACTTTTCACCACAATTTAAGCATGAGGATGATGACAATGATATAAAGAATGAATCAAGTGAGATCAAGGATAAATATTAGAGATTTGTAATTTAATTTATCCAAGTTCAAGAAAGTTCAAATTGTCAACATGATAACTAATTGTGGAGTAAAATTCAAGAATGATATTAAAGAATAATATTTTAAAGATAATTTGGACAAAGAAAAGAAAATAAATTTTGTCGTGAATAGTACTCTAGATGAATAGTACCCCAGATGAATAGTACCTGAATGAATAGTACCCCGACATGAAAATATTAAAATTTAATAAGGAAGTTCAGACAAATATACAAGTGAAATGAAATTAGATGAATCACAAACCTCAAGAAATTTTTAATTATTTCAGGGATTATAGAAGCAATATTTATCATAGTAAGTGTAGAATTAGGAATATTAAACAAAATAATATCACTTATATACTATAGAGTATGAAAGAAAATAATATTCCTTACGAATACTGAACGAAAATAATATCCCTTACCTTAGTAGGAGACTAGATCTGACTGGTATATCGGAGATATTCTTGAGAAAATCTTGCACTAATAGCTACACTCAAAGTATTCTTATACTAGAAAGAAATGCGCACAATATTATAGAAGAAGAATTCTCTGATTCTGGTGTGATTTTCATTTTTTAACTAAGCAACCTATTTATAGGAGAATGGCAGAGCACTATTTAAAAGAAAATCACGGGCCAACGGTAACGAATTCACTGACGAAGTTCACGTGCAAAATTTAATTTTACTATGCAACATTATGCAATAAAATATTCTAATAAAACAAAAATTTTATATATAATATAATATATTCTATTTGTATTCTAATAAAATAAATAACTTTATATATATTAAAAAGTATTCTATTTTATATAAAAAGTTTTCTGTTTTATTACTATTATAATAATAATAAAACAAAACTGAGATAAATTTCTACCGACGGTTTGGAAAATTAGTACGTGTGGGTCCATGAAATAATAAGCCAAACTTACAATAAACTCCTCTATTTATATCACAAATTGAACAAATATTTTCCACTCATCAATTATTATACTTTTCTTTAATCAACACAGTCTCTCAACAATTATTCATCATTAATATTATAACCCATAATATTGACAACTAGATCGTTCCAATGAAAGAGAGGGCTTTCCAATAAAGATTTCTCCTTATTGGCGCACAATTAAATAACCTAACCCCTTTTCTTGACATAACTTTCTAGACATTGTCAATAATACTAACTAATATTATTAAATAATATAAGTAACTGTGTTGTGACAATTATTGATTTAATAATATAAAATATTGTACAGATGTTACTGCAATAATTATTGAATCAATAATATGAGATACTATGCATCAACTACTGTGGTAATTATTGAATACTGAATGACTTCTTACGTAAAAATCAATAATTAGAGACATTGTGTAATACTGTGTTACTGTGCAATACCGCGTACCACTGTGGAATAACACGTATTACTGTATTTTTATCATCGAGTATTTCAACAGTTTAATGATAAAAATTTTGACGCTATTTTTATAAAAAGGTTATTTCTGTCGCTTTCTATATCCGACAGTTATTCCGTTGTGGGTCCACCAATGATTGCATCGTCGTACGAATATTTTGCGACAAAAAGAATATTCCCCGACTAAACGAATATTCTCCGACACAACGAATATTTTATGACAACTTGCTTACTTTGTAAAATTTGCACATATCACCCATAACTATAGCATTTATTTAAATTATCACCTTACTATTTAGAATAATATTTAGAGAAAATTAAATCTTTATTCATAAAAAGTTGGGGTCTTACAACCTCCACTCCTTATGAAATATTGTCCTCGAAATTGATGTACGTACCTAGTATTTCGAAGAGGTGAGGATACCTTGCTTTCATTTCAGATTCTAACTCTTAGGTCATTTCCTTAATATCATGGTTTTTTCATAAAATTTTGACTTGAGGTATAACCTTTAAGCGTAGAATCTGCTCCTTCTTATACAAGATCTTGATAGGTACCTCCTCATGCGTTAAATCTTCCGCTATCTCACTTGGTTCTAGTTCAATAATGTGGTTTGGGTCTTCCACATATTTAGGTAACATAGATATGTGAAAAACGTTATGAACACGGGACATACTTTGTGGTAAGACGAGTCTATAGGCAATAATTCCTACTCGATCGAGGATTTCAAATGGAACAATAAATCGAGGGTTGAGCTTTCATCTCTTTCCAAATCTCTTAACTCCTTTCCATGGAGCAACACGTAATAATACATAGTCTCCGACATTAATTCTACGTCCATTCGATGAAGATCAACATAACTCTTTTGTCGATCTTCTGCTGTTTGTATAAGTTGCTGGATCATTTGAATCTTTTTCGTAGTCATGCGTACCAACTCTGGTCCCCACAATGTTGCTTCACCCACCTCGTCCCAGCATACTGGAGAACGACACTTTCTTCCATACAACGCCTCGAATGGAGACATGCCTATACTTGCTTGATAACTGTTGTTGTAGGAGAATTCCACCAATGGTAAGTACTTGTCCCAACTTCCTTTGAAGTCTAGAACGCAGAGTCTCAATAGATCTTCATGAGTTTGAATAGTCCTTTTCGATTGCCCGTCCGTCTGAGGATGATATGTAGAACTGAATCGTAAATCATTCCCTATAGCTTTCTACAAGCTGTCTCAAAATCGTGAAGTGAATCTATGGTCTCAATTAGAAACTATGGATACTGGCATACAATGTAGTCTTACAATCTCATTTATGTACATACGAGCAAGACGTTAAAGTGAATAAGTTTCTTGTATAGGCAAGAAATGAGCAGACTTGGTTAATCTATCGACAATGACCCAAATTGCATCTATGCCTTGAGAAACCTTGGGAAGACCTGTAACGAAATTCATGTTGATGTGTTCCCACTTCCATTCTGGAATTTCAAGTGGTTGCAACAGACCTTTTGGCACTTGATGCTCCGCCTTGACACGTTGACAAGTTAAACACCTTGAGATAGACTCCGCGATCTCTCTCTTCATATCGCTCCACAAAAATATATGTCGAAGATCACGATACATTTTGGTACTTTTAGGATGGATTGCAAATGGTGTGTTGTGTGCTTCCATCATAATTTTATACTTCAAATCAGGGTCGTTAGGGACACAAAGTCTAGAGTTGACTCAAAGTATCCCTTCTTCATCGATTCTTGCTTCTGGAATAGCACCTTCTTGTACTTTCTTCTTTATATTCATCAGCTCCGAGTTTGTAGCTTGAGCAGTTTTAACTTTAACGATTAAAGTCGGTTCTACTCGTATATTTGCCATCTTCACGTGGGTCTCTGGACTGTTTAACTTTATCTCCATCCTTTGTAAGTTATACAAAATGGGTCTTTGTGTTGATAGCATCACACTCGTTCTCGCATATGATTTTCTACTCAATGCGTCAGCTACCACATTCTCTTTTCCAGGATGGTATTGGATGGTATGGTCGTAATCTTTCAATAGCTCAAGCCAACGTCGTTGTAGCATGTTGAGTTCCTTTTGAGTGAAAAAATATTTAAGGCTCTTATGGTCTGTATAGATCTCCACTTTCTCACCATATAGGTAGTGTCTCCAGATCTATTAGGAATATGCGTGAGATTGTTATTCCTATTTATATAAGATTTGATTATGATCTTAAATGAATGAATATGCAAATATGTCTGCATTAATGAAAGCTGTAAAGTCCTTAATAGATGATAAACATATGTACAAGGACTTAGACTAAAAAGATCAAATATGTTAGGTTGATCCTACATGAACAAACAGCTTTGTGAAGTCCTTCAAAATATTATGATGTAAAAGGACTATAAATAGAAAGATCAAGCTTGTTAGGATGATCTTATAAAATGTAATAGATAGGCTAGTCTGATCGTCGTGCACTGCACCAGCCTTCGTAGTCTGCCAGGAGAAACAAGGAAGAATCGGAGTCTATCAAGGTAGAAACATAGTTTGTAAAGATAGTCACTCTCGAAGGTCGTAGTCTGCTAGGAGAGACAAGTCAGAATCGTGGTGTGTCGAGGAAGACTTTCTCGAAGCCATAGACTGTCGAGAAAGCCAAGTTCAGAATCGTGGAGACAGTCTATCAAAGCGCCTGCAGAGCCTAGTCAAGAATCATAGGCCTCACTTGAAGTCATGGAGCCTGCAGGTCATAACAGAGGCAGAAATCGTAGTCGGGTAGATCAGTCAAGAGACTGCTGTTGAGGCAGAAATTGGAGTCAATCATATGATCTGCTCTCGGAGTCGTAGTATCTGCAGTAATCGAAAGCCAGATCGTAGTCTATAGAACCAAAGCCAGATCGTAGTCTGCAGAACCAAAGCCAGATCGCAGTCTGCAGAACAAGGCTTAGACGTAGTCAGTCAAATGCTCACAATTCCAAGGAAGAATTGTAGAGACAACACGATTCTCAACAGCTGAGCATTTCTGAAATCTTCATCAAAGATCTCACCCTGGTAGGAGTAATCAATGTTAAGAAAGCAGTCTAAACTGGAGGGGATCAAAGGGCACTCTCTGAATGGGCTACAAGCAAACAGAAGATCGAAGCACCAACTCCATCAGCAGTACTGATTGAGAAGTGAAGCCATCCAGGAGAAGTCTTCCACAAGCAATCTTTAGAAGACAATGAATGAAGTGACTGTAAAGGAAGACATCGATTTAGTGTCATAGTGGTGACTACGATTATGGTGTTTGCCAAATGAACAGCAAGAACTGATGAAGCACATAGAGTGACATTGGCCAACCTATAGAGAACAGACAAAAGGGATTATCTATGCTCAGCCTTGCCATGAAGAGTGAATGGGAGATCACATAGCAGAATGTTGAGAGAGCTGAGCATGACTAATCAGAAGAGTCTTGCAAACCAGAAGGGCCAAAGCTTTCAGACAAGTTGTCAGTCCCTGATGCAAAGTCAAGGCAAACAGAATCGTTGAAGCACTGCAAGAGTGGAGAGCTAGAGGTTCTAAATTGTCAATCCAAAGAAAACTCTCAAAATCGTAGTGTTGTCAAAATCAGTCAATGAGCAACGACCAACAGATAAACTACGATCAAGCACATAGTCATCTGCATCAGAATCGTGGAGTTCGGTCATCTAATTATTGAGTCTTAGTAATGACTGAATATGAAGACTGACATTCGAACGTTGCTGATTGAGAGCATCGATGCAAGAAGACAACTCCTTTGGTTCTGATCGAGGAAACAAAAAGGAGAAGTTAATGTGACTACCAACCTGACTTCTGAAAGTGACTGCTTAGAGGTGTTAGGTGAGATAGCAGACTGATGTGTCAGGAAATTCAAACAGGTGCTGTCACATCAAGTTAGTAGTCTGCACCTAAATAACTCAGAGACCTTGAAGCAATTCAAATAGCTTCCAACGACTTTATTCTAACGGGAAGCTAATGGAGGAGTATATATCAGCCGAAGCTTCAAAGGTGAAGAGTTGTTGACTCTACGAGAGTTCTACAAAGCTTAACAGAATATGTCTCAGTGGCAGTGAGACTACCAAAGTAGGAGTGAAACAGATTTGATGAAGAGCTTTAACTGCTAAAGGTTTCACTCAACACTAAGAAGAATGCTAATCTCAATGGCATCTGAGCTGAGAGCCGAGAAGGCCAAGAAGATAAGATAAAAAGTGGCAGATCAGTAAACAAATGTCCAGGGCGACACTACGATTCACCATGAACAACCTAAGCTGAAGCGAAGTAGTTGTAGAGCAAAATCTTTATTGAAGTCAACCAGTGTTCAAGGGATGCTAAGTACCAGATGGAGTCTACTTAAAGTGCAAAGACTTAGCAGATCCTCAATGGTGACAGTGTGCTATGCTGAAATCAGATGAAGTCAAGAATCAACAACAAAGATCAGCTACACCAAGGAATATGTGATAGACTGCTAAGTATTCAATATGTCGAGCTTCATGTACATTTTATCAGTCCATCAAAGGTGATCCAGTCTCGATGCAGAATACCAGAAGATCACACAAAGCTGCTAAGTACCAGAAGATGAACAAGCTTAAAGTCATCTTAGCAGCTCAGCACCAACAACAATCAACAAACAACTAGGGCCTGAAGGGTCCTTGTCCTAGGGACTAAATCAAAGTCAAGTCTGCTGGACTTGCTGAGTACTGGAGGGTACAAGAGATTCTAAGCCTGCTGGGCTTAGTCTAAAGTTCCAAAGCTGCTGGCCTTAAAGGAATCTTAGTGATTCAAGAGTTACCATTTCCTTAGTAGAATCCTTGCTTGTTAAAGCAGAAGAGTGGATTAGGAGCTTGAGTCTCTGAACCACTTAAAATTCATTGTGTCATTTACTTTATGTCATTTACATTATGTACCTTAATTGCTATAACTGTCATAATCACTTACACCCAAACAAACATTAGAACAATGCTTATCAATATATCTTTAGAGGGGATCTTCAACTTATTCCGCTGTGCATGAACTGATTCTTATGTTTGTCATCTGCTAATTACTTAGCAATACAAAATAAAATGGAAAAGCTTTTAAAATTTAAAAGGATCTATTCAACCCCCCCTTCTAGATCTATTGTGTGCCCCCTGGGAACTAACAATTGGTATCAGAGCAGGTTCTTATGCTATATCCTAAAGCTAACGTTTTGAGTTTGGTCCTAGGCACAAACAAAGTTCTAAACTTAGTTGTAGTAGTAAGTCACTTGTGAATGTAGATGAGCTCACATGCTGAAATTTATGCGTACAGATAAATGTGCATATATACCTAAAGATGTCCAGATTGGTCCCTATCCAAATATGCTATTGCAATCAGACCAATCGATGTCCATAGCCAATCAGCAGTCTACAGTCTACTGATGGGAAGTTAAGAAGCATCTAGAGCAAAGAATATGACAACCACTGTTCTGAAAGATCAATGCCTATACATGCAATGAGATGCTTATCTAGAGGAGAAAAGAGAATTCTTCAAATACGTATTTGGGTAATTGCATGGATCTGAACCTTGAGGTTCGAGAGCGTCAAAGAATTCAAGCTGCCAAGACTTTCCTCTAATTATAACTTCAAGACTGTGCTTGATTGATCTAAGGCCACATGGAGCAACAAGCTGTCAGCACTAAATTCAACGATATGCAAATCAATGCCTAATATCAGTGTGCATATAAGCAGGACAAATAACTGTCAAGAAACTGACAGTGACAAGGTATGTTTCCTCATTAATATACACATGCATCATATTGCATCACCTTATGTACTATAACAGTATTCTATTAAGAGATCATGTTCTTCCTAAAAAGGGAAAGAGAGAAAGTACACTTGCAGTTGAAAACTAATTGTTAACAAACTTTCTCTTCACCCATGTTTTAGGTTGAAAATAAATTGTTGAAAGAAGACTGAAATATGCCATAAGCAAATAATAATCTAGGAAGTATAAGTTGCTCTACCTTTGCTGATGGGTTGATATGTATATAAATTCATACAAGCAAATGTTATGTTTTTGATGAAACGTAGAGTATGATCAACACTACAAGTGTATCTTGAAGGATCTTAGAAATTGATCAACTCCACAAACCAACTAGATGCAAATAAGTAATAGATATGATCCTCACTCTTTGAACATTCAAAATCTATGAACATGGCCAAAGAAGAAGATTATCATATCAAAATGCTTAATCACACACACACACACACACACACACACTCACAATCATGCATTATAACTATAATATCTAAACTTGATATATGTATGAATATGATTATTGATGCTTATATGATGTAAATCCAAAAACATGAGGAATTGGGATTTTAGGAAAACTAACCTAGCAGGACCCAAGTAACCATGGGTACCAAAATAGAAATTCATTTAACCTGCAGGTACGTGGTCTATCTGATCTCACTAAGGAAAACTGAAGCACATGACTTCAGTTACACATACTCAACTAGCTACAAGATTCGAAGATATCTCAGCAATGCTCTAATTCATGGTCATCCAATACCAAAGCTTGCTCCTGAAGATTTGATGAGTCCCCATGAATCAAGATCACATGAACTTAAATGGATTCCAATATCCGTTGTTGATCATCATAAGGAAGCTGGCTATTCATGTCAAGATGTAAGAGACCTTCCATGCTTGTCCATGCAAAGCATATTATCTCAAAAGGAACATCAAAGAAGTTCATATCAAGGAATCATCAACCAATGGATATGAAGTATGCATCATAGAAGCAAAGCTCCACGAAATATAGAAGATGCTAAAGTCTGAACGATAGAAACTACGTTCGTAGTGTCTAGTGAGCAAATCGTGGAGTAACCAATTTTGAAGAAAATATTCTATGATCAAATGGAGATGATTCTACCAAGAAGATTCCAGCTAAAAGGAGATATGCAAGGAAATCTTACTTATGCATGAATAAAAGAATAGCCCATCTTTCTCTAAGAAGAAAATATCAATTACGAGGGAGCAGTAATCTGCTATGTGTAGCAGCACTAATGTTGACAAAGGAGCACAGTGAAGCAAATCCTTCAGATCTCCAAATCAATGAAGATAGCTGCACTAGATGACATGGAAAGAGCAGCTGAAAATATGGAGGTGGTGAAGAGTATAGAAGAACAAGTGAAGGGATGGAGATGGTGAAGATTATGAAAGGACAACTGAAGATATGGAGGTAGTAGAGTTTCAAGAGAAAATGAAGAAGTGTGATACTTGCTAGATCTCTTGAGATAAGCTCAGTAGACAGGTCAACCTCTCGTGCATGACTGTTGACCACTCCACGAATATTCAATTCACTCCTATTAAGTTTCTTAAACAGATGCTTATCCAAACAACCACATCCCAGTTACAGAGTCCCAAAACTTTGTGACTGATGAACCAAATAAATCTTAATCCCCAGTATTATCGTCCCAAAACGTGCTAATGATAACCATATCAACCATCCACTCCAATCATGAAGTACCTATGATCAAACACCTGATCGTAGTGTAAGAGTATGCTGACCCCACAATCGCAGTCTAGACAGAAACCAACATCAAAGAATATCAAGATTTGGTAAGTGAACTTCTTGGCAAAGTAGCCCACTGTGATGATATTGTAGACACCAAGTCTAAGAAGCCTCTCTTATGATAAGCGCCTCAGAGACAAACCTGACCCTAAGTGTTACACTAAGAGGCCAGCCCTTTCTGAGCAACCTTAACCCAGAAGAAGTGCTATTATTGAATGCATCATAAGGACCTTTGCAGAAGCATACAGTAACCCCTCAGAAGAATACAAGCTGCTGATGAATCATATAACTCCTTGATGGAGATCAATGAAGAGCTGTCTGTCGAAGTATGGCCACAAACGACGATCGTCGAAGTGGACACAGAGACCTTCGACCGATCAAAGAAATCGTGGAGTACTAATCTAAGTCATCAAGCTACTCCACGAACTGAAGAAGTCAATGGTCAACTAAAGGGAAGTCAATTCTGAAAAGCTGATCTGCTATGAGCAGTTACAGAAATAACCTATTGGGCTCTTACACCTGTCACTTTGAAAAGAAGAGGGAACAGTTACAAAAAGGAAATTTCAAATCATTGTCAGTTACACTTACAAGAGTCCACCAAAAAGCTATAAAATTCTAATCCATCTTCTCTCTCTCTCAAACTGAATCCCTAAACACTCTCCAAAAAGCCTAAAACTCTCAAGCAGTTAGCCATTCTCAAATCGTTCTTAGAAACCTTCTGCAATACTCTAAAAAGCAAATACCCAGATACTCAGAAACTCATAACCCTCTAAATGGAAGATTTATGTGACACCCTCAAATCTTGTATCTTAATTTTTACAGGATTTGGGGTTCACTGTTCAAATATCGTATAATTATCTACCCCTAAATAATGAAATTCATTTATTAGATAAATAATCCATCATCTCCCTTTAATAGGGTTACAATATCTAAAATAATAAATACATATTAAATCCCAGGTTATACTTAACCTTAAATCTCTGTTGCGGAAACGTAAACAAATAAGTCTTAATTATCATACATAAGTCTTGAACTTTAACATTTCACTAACACCACAAGTTTTCAACACTTGTTAGCTTTTCCTTTGCCCTTGCTACTAGAAGGTTCATCACATCTTTCATTCTTAGCTGCAATGTTATTATGCAAGAGTGAGCACAAATGCCCGCAAGTATAAAAATATGACAATAATAACATGCGAGTGAAATCAAAGAAATCTGAATAACAGGAAGCTCAACTTTTGAATCAAGAATAATAATCGAGAATCAAATTACATCTGAGGGTCATAAGACCTTGAACTATGTCCTAGGTTAAGTATATTAACCTTTAACCTTTAACAGTCATAAGACTATGGACTTTACTTCTCGTACTTAGGAAGATCAGCCCTTCGTACCGATACTGTGCACAATACCTCAACGCTTAAAGCATCATCAATTCCCCTTTAATAGGGTTGTTCATCTCAGTTTGACATCAGAGTCCGCACCAAATAAAGTTTGGTTTGGATAACTCAATAGTAGTTCTGGAATTTAGAACGCTCATCAACTATGGACTAGTCGAATCAATAAGGGTTCGCTAGTTTTAAAGGATTCATCAATATATGATATTCAATTTGAATAATAACTTCTCAAGGGTATACAATCGAATAAGTGTTTTATACTGAAATGATACTTTTAAAAGAATCATAACATCTCATATGAAATTCTGAACTTGAGTAATCAAGAATAAGAACTTTGCTTGATATAGAATTTAAGTCTATTACTTGCTCAATATAAAAGTAAGGTTTAGAAACTTGCTCAACAATAATAAGTTATGGATAGAATACTTGTCTCGTGCGCAAGCTACAAATCTAGTTACAATTCAATTCTTCAACGTCTTACACGTTACATTATGCATACGATGTCGATTAGTTTCATAACTTCTATGTTCAACTGTTGAACTTTTCATTTAAGTCAACTTATAACTGGGTTCCTAGTGTTAACTTAATAACTAACCACATAGCATGAGTATGAATTCACAATATGCATATCTTATAGGTATAATCCTTCAAACAATCATAATCAAGTTTTACAATCACAATATTCAAGTTCGCACTTAGTTTGTTAACTTGAACCTTCACATTCTTATACATGTCAATAACTTAGTTTATTAACATGAACTTCAAATCATATAATATTCATGTTTTATAACTTAAAACAACATCTTTTATCGTCGAAAGCACTACACTTGCGTACGTGCATGTTCGACGCCCTCCGATTGCCTCCAAATACGCATTAGTCACAAAGATGGCCAATTTGACCCCTCTTAACGACTTCAAATCGAAAAACTTAAAGAATAAAAGTTGTAGATCTACTCATTATCTTTTCAAATCATCCTGAATCGCTTTAATCGGAGTTCGTATGAAGAAGTTATGCCTATTTTACTACAGGAGGTCAAAATAGTCTCGAAAACCAAAAAAAAAAACCCCCGAACAGCACCCACCCTCGCTGGGGCGGGGATTTATGGCTATGGGGACCCGCTGGGGCGGGCACACTGCTGGTGCACTTTCTGGTTAGCGATTTTAACACTTTATTGTCCTAATAATCCCAATTAAATACAAATCAAACTAGTACCGTGACTTTTATGAAGTATAAACTTCATAGAAATATCATACAATGTTATTAACATCTTAAATCATGCAATTACTCGAATCAAATCATGAAATTTCACCTTTCTTAGTGTTCTTGATAGTTTTGAAGAAAAGCATGAAATTTGACGTTACGGATTCGTTATAACTCCGAATCCGTCCGTTCAAAGTTTGGTTTCCTTGTTTAAACATGTATTATCATAATTAAGTGTCAATTTTAAGTTAGACATATGATTAAAGCATTTAATTTATCCATATGGGTTATTTATACGATATTCAAACTCTGTATTTCATGAAACCCAATTATTAACAAAATCACTTGGTGTGATCACTGAAATTCATGAATATATGGCATAGAATATATCATGGACATATGTTAATATATATATATATATATATATATATATATTTATATATCCATGAAATCAACAATTGTCATTATTCACTCCCTTCACAGAGAACTTTATAATACGTAAATGAAAAAACTCTGTTCTTCACAAAATTCCAATTTAAGGCATATTCATAAGAAATTGATTATTTAAAACATGATTATATGTTTGGAAAACATATCATGATCACATACCCTATATAATCATAATCATATCATGCCTTAATTACCAAAAACTAGTTTTCAACAGAAACTTTAAAGTACGTAAATAAAACTTTGAGAAATATTAATTTGAAAACTTAAGAAGAGTGATTACCCTTTAGTAGATGAAAATGATTCACAGATAATACTAATGATTTTCTCAAGTTTCTCACCCTCCCTCCCTCACTCTTTCACTTTCTTCTTCTCAATCTCTTTTCTCTCTAATTTAGAAAATCAAAGTTCATGTCTGACATAACATATACATATACATATATATATAATCTGCCGTTGTTAATAATAACGAATAAACTTCTATTAGGGTTTTGTTTAGCTAACACTACTAACCTTTCCTTCATTTATTTTAATTACTAGTTTACTATATAGCTAATTGTCACACTATTAATTATTCAATTAATTAAATAAAATATAATAACTTTACATTAAATCACATTGTCACATAATCAATATTTTTATTTATTAATTATGTCAATTCATTAATTCTCTAATTAATTATTAAATTAATTAAAGTAACATTATGCGTATTTAATTAATTCATTTAATCTAATAAACTCAATTAAATATATACTTTGAACTATAAAATTACTACACATTAATTTAATTAATGTAACACATATAATTAAATTAATCTATCACAAATTCATGAATTAATTATTTAACTCAATAATTAAATCATCAAAAATATTTATTTATTTCAATAAATATTTAAATAACTTTACAAAATTCTCGTTTGTCACAATTTACTTGTCGTCATGGGTATTCAACTCGGCACTAAGAGATTCGAGAAATCAGAAAAGAAGTTCAGAGATATTTTTGAACTGGTGAAGAAAGCTGGATTTTCTGAATGCCTTGAATCAAACACCCGTATCTATACTGACCTAGTGAAAAAGTTCTACTCTAATGCAACGACAAGTTCTGGGCTTTTATCCACAAAGGTCAGAGGACTAACTCTGAAGATAAAACCTACAGACATCAATCAATGCTTAGGTTTTCTTGACCTGGGTTTGAAGAGTCTTGAAGAAGTCAACATAGAAGAAGGAAAAAGGGTTATGCGCTACAAGAGGAACCCTAGTCTGAAGGACATGAAGAAGAAAGAGTTCCCGGAAGAGTTCGAGTTCCTTGCTGAGATTATAAGAAAGTGTATACTGAGCAAAGATACTGCATATGATACTGTAAGTGATCAACAGTTGAGAATCATGTCTGCCATTGTACTGAAGAAGCGAATCAACTTTGGAGCTATACTGTTCGACTTAATGTCTAAGTGGCTGGACAAAGCAGAGAAGAAGAAGTCAACAGATAAACCGCTCACAAAGGTTTTTCATGGGAGATTCTTAAGCATCATTGTGAAGAAGAAGTTGAAAAAAAGATAAAGGATGATGAGGGTGAACCCATAAATAGTCAAAAGGTGTTGTCTCCCAAGCTGTTTGACAATTTGAAGAAGAATCCCATGGAAAACAAGAGGCTGATGACGTATGGCAGCAGTAGCAAGAGCACTACGAAGAAGAGAAAGGCAAGCAATGTGGAGGATGAGCTATCACACTCTGAAGATTCAAAAGTTCCAGAGTCCACTTCTAAAAAGCCATCCAAGAAGAGAGCAAAGGTGGTGAGAAAGTCACCAAAGGTTCCCCAAAGAAGTCTCTCTGCTAAAGAAGAGGAAGAAGAATCAGAAGAACAAAAAGCAACTGAAAGTCCTATGGCTGACCCCCCAAGTTGCCATTCTGCTGATAAGGAAGGATTAGGATCTTAGAAGGGAGAAACATCTGGATGTCCTACTGCCACTACAAGAAAAATAGCTAATTTCGACGGAATTTTCCGTCGTTCTTAAGGTCTTTCCGTCGATATTAGATTTATTCCCGATGGAAAATTCTGTCGACCATTCAGTCGTAATTATCCTCCTCGGCATTAATTTCGTCGATAATTCAGTCGAGATTATATAACCCCGACGGATTAATGCCGACGGAATTATCGATCGTAGTTACCATAATGCCGACAGAAATAGCTTAATGCCGAGGGAATAGTGCGTCGAAATTAACCTTTTGAATTAGTCTGGTTTTAATGCAGAATAATTAAGCTCGACGAAATTAGACTAAAGTCGACGAACATGTCCGTCGAACTTAACTATATATATAAAATTATTTAAATATATTTTACTAATGCCGAAGGAATTTCCCTTGGAATTAGCCTATTCCGTCGAGATTAACAATTTTTTTTAGGTTTTTTTTATAATTTAGATATCCAGGGTTTTAAACCCCAATACTGTACCTGTAACCTGTTCCATCTCAATCATACATACAATAATATATTCCCAATTCCAAATAACAGTAAAAACCTATTATATCCAATAATATATTGCTATAGACAATTCATACATGATACGTTAATACCAACGACGTATGCTACAACGTTCCATAACGATTACAAATACACGCTATAACGTTCCATAACGTTCAGTCCCATAATGATTACAAATATACACTAATGTTAACTAAGATAACAAGTATAAATATCAACTAACTCATAAAGACTTATAACAAATAATACGCTAACGACAAACTGATAACAAACCTGTTTGATTTACAAAACTGGTATAAAGTAAACTAAATTTTAAACAAAATGTACAAATGTTCTATAATATAATGAATACAATCTATACAAATGAACTACCACGTAAAACTAGCAGATAGGAGGAGGAGGATCATCAGACGAGGGTGGTCGACGCTGATGCTCATCGCCATCGCCACCCTGCAGATAAGATTAAAGATATAAATCATTAGTCTATATAATATGTGAGAATTAAAAGACTGCTAAATGAAAATAAAATAATATGCAGAATACCTGACTCTCGGGCTGCTCTGTTGGATGAGAATCAGTGTCAACGACCCTCCGATCGCCATCGCCACCCTGCAGATAGGATTAAAAATATAAATCAATAGTCTATATAATATGTGAGAATTAAAAGATTGCTAGATGAAAATAAAATAACATGCAGAATACCTGACGACTCTCGGACTGCTCACCAAAAGCCTCCAATAGTAGAGTAACCACTATCCGGAGCACCTCACCGCTTAACGCGGTGAACTGCTCGGACGGTAGTCCAGTACTATCTGCAGTGGCCCCTCCTGCAGTATCCTGAGCCAGCTGATGAAGGCAAGAATGGGTAGGTAAGTGCTGACATCGAAAAGCTGGATCCGTCTGAAACCTATCCGATACCGCCGCTATAACCCTCTAGAAGAGCGCATCTTCTAAGCCAGGGCCCGAATAAGATGATCCAACTGGTGCTTTCGGACGCTGGCGCTGGCTAGAGCCTGCAATAATAACAAATTTATTAAGTAGTATATATAAATTTTATTTTATTTTAAAACTTAAGATATATTATATATTACCTCCAGGTAGGGTATATACGGGTATCCTCGGCAGGCCCAACACGCGATACCTGCCAGTACTTGAAGTAGGGGAATCCTGAGACGTAACCCATAGTCTTAGCTCCTTATCCCGAGATAACTCAATCTCAGGCAGAGGAGTGGTGGAATCTAACGGCTCAGGATCCCCCCTAGAAGCCCGTAACTCAGCTAGACGGGCGTCCCGAAGCGACTGAAATCGATCCTGAAATGTTATTTGTATATGCGAGTTAATTATATTATTTGATTAACATTCTAATATTAATAATAACTTCAAATTTAGACTAAGTCTTACCCATATAGCTAAGGCTGCAGGAGACATGCGAGACTCCTTAGGGGTGTGGATATCCCAGAACTCAATCATTGTAGGGGGTCGGCCCAAGCTCGAGCTCATGGCCTAATAATTAAGATAATTAAAACTGTATTAAGTATGTTACTAACAATTGGGTAACTAAATAACAAAAGACGCAATACTTACCGACTTCACCTCCTCAAAGGACTGTGAGCCAGTCGTGTGTACAACTCGGAGCTGGCTCCGATTTTTCTTCGCTTGCTCTGACTTTTTCTTGAACACCTCATCATCCCAGTGCTGACACATAGCCTCCCAAGCCTGATCACCGACTATGCGGGGCTGATGAGATCTGATCGTAGTCCCAGGCTAATTGCCAACCGCCCAGGCCGCCCGCTGTCTCATCTAGTAAGGCCATTCGGAGTAGTTCTTCGCGACATATGCAGTAATAACACTGTCTCCGGCTGCTAAAGATATGCCCTCCTCGTATATAAAATAAACCTATAAGAAAAGTTGTATCGACATATCAGAATTCATTTAAAAAATATATAATGGTAAATGATAATGCATTATTTACTTGAAGCTATATAATTTGACTTACGTGAAAATCGCGCAGCACAGTATCCATGAATGAGGCATCATACTGGGTGAACTGGCTAAAGCGTATACAGCCAGTAGGCAAGTGTGTCAGGCATCATCCTTTATCAGTGTCTTTTATTTTACCACTCGCATCTAACATGGTGTAAAACAAATTCTCAAAGACATTCTTTTCTGTAAGCATGACATCTATACAATGACGGACTGAAAGTGTGACCCAATATGACAACTCAAACCACATGGGCGAGTGTGTCCAGTTATGAGTTATTTCGTAACCAACTGCTCTCAACTTACCATTCTCCTTACTTGGCGGTAGAAAAGATAGATTGTTAAGCCAGCCTGATATCTCGCTGCCCGACAAACGTCCAACAACCCCATTTTTCTCTGTCTTTTTGTTAAACTGTGCATACAACTTTCTGTAACTGTGGTCAGTAGACAAGAATCTACGAGCAGTTCCGAACCAACTGGTTTTACGCCCATGACGTAGTTGTATGCTTTGCACATCCCCCATACAGACTGGACATGATAGCTTCCCATGAGTTGACCAACCACTGATCATCCCAAGTGCCGAAAAGTCGGTGATAGTTCACAACAAAGCTGCCCTCACCATAAAATTTTGCATCTTCGCTTTATCATAGGTCTGAACACCTGTCTTCCACAACATCTTAAGTTCATCGACTAATGGCCTGAGGTACACGTTTATGTCTTTTATAGGACTTTTATCCCCTGGTATCAGTAAAGTCAAGAACAGATACGGATCCCTCATGCATATTGACGGTGGAAGATTGTAAGCTACCATTATTACTGGCCAAACAGAGTAGGGCTGGCTAAAATTATTAAATGGACAAAACCCATCTGTAGCCATGCCAAGCCTGACATTTCTATCATCCTCTGCAAATTATGGAAAATTTTCATCAAACTTTTTCCACTCATATCCATCTGCAGGGTGAGTCAGCTGACCAGGCACGACAACCCTTGTTCTATGCCAACTCATATATTGAGCTGTATGGGACGACATGAATAGCCGTTGAAGCCTCGACTCATGAGGAAAGTACCGTAAGATCTTCCTGGGAACATGTTTCTCCTTCCCCCCACGTTTTGTCACCTTGAAGCGAGGCAAGCTGTATATATCACACTGTCCCTTATCTCTGTCAGCCCCATAGTATAACATGCAATCCTGCTCACAAGCATCGATCTTCTGATACCCTGTTCAAACCCTTGACCATCTTCTTCACTTCGTAATAATTTGTAGGCAAGGTATTATCCGTGGGTAAAAAATCGCAGATAAGAGCAAGCAAATTGTTGAAACCTCTCTCACTGCAGTTTTCATCATTCTTAAAGTGTAAGAGCTTAGTCACTGCATATAGCCTGGTGTGCTTGTCATTTCCAGGATACAATGGGACCCCCAATTCATGTAACATATTGTAAAAGGCAGCAGCTGAATCATTTGGTTCTTGCTGAGCATTGCCTGATATATGCTCGTTATCGACCCAGTTTATAGTGTTGGGCCCATACGCATCGACCAACATCTCCACGGTATCATAGTTATCCACAATTGAATCCCTCAACTCAGCTGGTTGGTATACACTGTTTAAAAGTTCCCTCAACTCAGTTGATTCCCCGTGATGAATCCATAGGGTGTACTCATCCACAAATCCAAGGGAAAATAAGTCAAATCTAATCTCGTCGGCTTTCTTCCAGATAAGATTTTTACATTTGACACACGGACATTTTAATAACAACTTAATACGAAAGGTTATTCACCAGGCGTACGATAGTCCGCGTAGACAGGTTATTCCCACAGAATAATAAAGAATAGAATAACAACAGGATTTCACCATGCATGCGGTAGTCCGCGTAGACAGGTCGGATCATCAGCATGTTCTAGTGCTTTGTTCAAAAAGTTAGACACCCTATCACGATAAGTTGACACTAATCCCCTCCCAGCAATGGGTATCCTACGGTACATCCAACTCCGGTCGGCTGACATATTGATGCTGCACATAAGACCCATTTAGTACAGTTTCTTTGCTTTCTGTAACTGTGGTCCATGCATGAATTATATTTTTCGACAGCATCTCCTCTATAGGACATGGGTAATTCAGGCTTCTATCCCGTTCCTGGATTCGTCTCTTCACTAGTGCCAACACGTTAAGCACGTTTTTACTGTTTTAAGAAAATTTCGGCAGCATCTCCCAATGGTCTCCAAGTACACGAAATAGATTAAGATAACTTAATCTAAGTATGTACTCGAAGAACATGTAGAGATAACAGCCGAAAAATCCTCAAAACAACAAAAACGTACTGTTTCGTATTGGCACCGACCTAAGTGAAAGACATAACATCCAGTAACAGTCCCAAACTGGGGACTATTCGACATTCACTCCTACTGAGTGAATGTCAAACGGGTTTCTAAGTTGACACCTCCAAGTATTATGCAACCTTAACACTCAAAGTCAATGTGAATAAATCATATTGAGTTTATTGAATATTGCGGCAAACTAAGTAAATGCTACTTAGTTTATTTTACCAATGCAAAACTAAGTATTTTTTATTATTTTATTAATTTTATAGAAGACTAAGCAAGTACTACTTAGTATTATTATTTTTTAATTTAATTTTCTTTAGTTATAGAAGACTAAGCAAGTACTATTTAGTATTTTATTTTATTTTAATTTCATTTTTAATTAATTTACTTTAGTTGTAGAATACTAAGCAAGTACTGCTTAGTATTTGATTTGATTTGATTTGATTTTAATTTTATTTAATTTAATTTACTTTAGTTGTAGAAGATTAAGCAAGTACTACTTAGTATTTTTTTTATTTTTTTTATTTTTATATAGTATATAGTATAGTATAGTATAGTAGTTTAGCATGTTCTAGTGCTTTATTTATTTTATTTTATTCTATTTATTTTATTCTATTTTATTTAATTCTATTTAATTTAATTTAATTCTATTTTATTTAATTTAATTCTATATTATGTAAATTTAATATTGGCTAATTTAAGAATTCACAAAATTTGTAGGGTCCACCAAATTTTGCATATGAAGAATTCTGGCAGAAATTCCGTCGAGAATTCTGTCAGAAATAGCAAATATTATACCAATCAACCAAAGCATTTCATACCACTTCAAACCATTATTTGAAATCCAAATCAAGTTATACAACATTCCAAATCCAATTATAACTAAGTATAACAACCTTCAATATCTCAATGAAATAGGACAAACAATACATGCCAACAAATATTGCAATTCAACAACATATGCCAATGCCAATTTAAGCCAATTTTTTTTTGCAGAACTTTATCAATATCAAATTCATCAATATACAATAATCCCAATTCATCAATATACAATAATCCCAAATTCATCAATATACAATAATAACAAAAATAAACCCAATTTCAGATTTCAATTTCAACAATAAACAAATCCCAATTTTAGATTCCAATTTCAACAAAAACAAATCCCAATTTCAACAATGGCAAATTCTTTCAAACCCAAATTAATCCTTACAGTGGGGGCTGCAGTGGAGGGCGGCGACGGCAGGGAGGAGAGGAGCAGTGGCGGCGTAACGGTGGAGGGAGGAGGAGTAGTGGAGCGAGCCGGAGCCGGAGGCTGTGGCAGACGGTGGCAGTGGTGCACGGTGGCAGTGGGGGGGGGGGGGGGAGAGGGAGGCAGTGGAGGGGAGGGGGAGGACGGTGGCAGTTGTAACGATTGAGATTTTATATTAAATTTTAAATATTTATTGAGTTAAATAAATTATGTGATTTATAGAAGCGATTTAATTAAGTGTTATATATTAATTAAATGAATGTGTAATATTTATTTAATTGATGTATATTTTATATTATAGTTCTAATTTAATTGAGAGAATTAAATTAGATAATTTATGTGTTAGTGTTACATGAATTATAATTAGCGAGTAATTATAATTATGTGACAAATTTTATGTGATCTATTGATGTTAGATTTTAATTGATTAAATTAGTTGTTTAATATTTAATTAATTAAAATGTCACATTAAAGTACGTGTTAAATAATTTGTTAAAATAAAGAAAAGAATTTTTAAATGATTTTTACCAAACAAGGCCCTTGCTTTTGTTTTAAAAGACTGTTGCCAAACAGGGCCCTTACACTAGCTTAAACCTAATTTACCTAAACCATGCCTAAGTTAGTAAAACTAGTTTCTAATTTTCTTGTAGCCAAACAAGCCAAGTTGGCTTTTGAATTTTGTAACTTACGTAATTATTAGTAGTTAGTGCATATACTTATTATATGGGAGTTACATATATTATATATTACCTGTGTTTATATGTATATACTATCAGTACGTTAGTTTTTCTTAAGTTAGTTTAAAACTAAGAAAAGAAAGAGAGAAAGAGCAGAGAAAATAACAGAGAAGAAGATAGAGAGAAGAGGAAGAGAAAGAAAAGATATAGCTTGAAAAGCTTGAAGGGAATTACTATCATCTTCTTCTTCAATCATCTAAGCAAAAAGGGTATTATTTTAATTTCTTTATATTTTTATATATTTTCTTCATGAATATGAGTTCTCGGTGTATATGATTTAGCATGAAAGTTATACAAATATGATGTACATATATAAATTGTGTTTATAATGATTATTATATGAATTGTATGTCATGATCAAGGAATTTCAGAAATCAAATTTTTGTCAGAACATGTTTTAATGGAGGATATGTGTTCTTATGAAATTTATATATTTGGTTGAGATTTAGAGTAAAAGTATGAATTAATTGTGTGTTAATATGCTTATTAGGAATTTTTTATAATGGATTAGTATGATGAATTAGATTTTTCAATTCATGATTATATGATAAGCATGATGAATTCATTACAGAGGAAGTATTTTTGAAATTATATATATAAGATAGTTTTCTCTTGTAAATCAAAGGAATTCATGTTTAATTGTTAATTATCGTACAAATTCATGTTAGATTATGTTCACTTATCAAGAAATGAATTCATTTTGAATTGAATTATGTGATTTGATTTAAAAATGAATTGACAGTGTTTAAATGTATCGAGAACACTGAAAACTACTTTTATTCAAATTTTATAGAATTAAGTGTTTTAAACCTTGTTATTTGAGGTATGTGTATATTCAAAACATGTTAGAAACTGCATACTATGTTTTTGTTATGATTATATATATATATATATATATATATATCAAATATTGGCTGTATTGAGAACTCATTGTAGAGAATTAAGCCAAATTGGTTTTTCTTTGCACTGTTCGTGAAACTGCTCTGTTTCTGTTCGCTGCCGGCGCAGCTGCGCAGGCAGTAAGGGTAGAAGCGGCGCAGCTGCGCCGCTGAGTTTTCTCAGGTTTGACCCTTGCGCAGCTGCGCCGGTGTCAAGGCTAAAGGTGGCGCAGCTGCGCGGTGTCTCGGGCAGTGGCAGTGACTTTAGTTTTTGTGCAGTGTTAATTCTAAGCTTAGTTTAATTATTCTATGACAATGAGCATGTATCTAGCTGCTATAACATGTGTTATAATTTGAGAAAAAGGAAGTTTTGAAAACTTAGTATAGTATTTAAATGATAAACTATAATTGTTTAATTGTAAAATAAGTTACTTAATTATAATTTGATTAAGAGTAAATGTTTAATTTAAATTATAATTTTTGTGAAATTATAATGCATAGAAGTTGATATATTTTAATCAATTAGATGATAATTTAAATTATAATTTATGTAATTATAATTTAATAAATGCATGCTTAATTATGGATTATAAATTAATAATTGCATGATTAATTTTAATTATAATGCATGATATAGTCTAATTGATTATAAATTATAATTTGTCTATAATTTAAAAGGTAATTATAATTTAAGTAATTATAATTTGATTAAGTGTTTGAATTATAATTGTTTAATTATAATTTAGTTAAATACATAATTGATTTAATTATGTGAATATGTAAGTGATGTAATTAACTATGTGATAGTCGATTATTATTATTTAATTAGAGTGAGTTAACCATGAGGGTTAACCACTTATGTGAATTAGTTACGTGTTAACTAATTTAGGTTATTGTGATTGAATATATATGTGTAGGAAGTATTAAAGTACTGTGAATTGTGTTAAGTAGCTTACGCTTGAGACAAGTCTTCTAACCCTAAACTCGTTAATTATATACAATTTCTTGAGTTCATATATTCTTGTTAAGAATGTCCTTTTCATTTCTGTATTGGAAAATTATTTATTTAATTGAAATGATCTTAACTTATTGTTCAAGTAAGATCCAGTTATTATTTTAAATGCTTTAAATTGATTCTAAAGCATATGTTAGTTCATAATTCTTTTAGTTATGAATTATTGAAAGACGATTCAACTAATCCTTAGTTGATGAACGTTGAATTCTAAATTACCCTTATCCAAACCAAACTTCCTTTGGTGCGGACTTGTATTCAATTATTGAGTTGAACAACCCTATTTACTAGGGGAGGTTACTACGCATAGCGTTAAGATGTTTGTGCACAATACATGGTACGAAGGGCTGATCCCCCTAAGTACGAGTTAAGGTCCATAGTCTTATTGACTGTTAAAGGTTTAAATAGAAATATTTATAACCTAGGACAAGAGTTCAAAGGTCTTATGACACTCAGATATATCCTATATTCGAATTTTAATGTTGATAAAGAATTATTATTCAATTCTTCATTGTTGTAGTAAGCTAAGTTATTCAGATTCTTTTTAAAGATATCCTTTCATTATATATTATTGTTAAACTCCAGTGAGCTGTGGTTTGCTCACTCTTGCATTAAATAACAATTTCAGTTAAGGTTGATAACGCTGATGCTCCGTCTACGAGTAAGGGCAAGGGAAAGCAAAGTAAGTGAAGACTTGTTTTTTTTAATTGAGAATGATTGTAATAAGACTTGAATGTTATGTTTTTATTTCCGCACTTTATTATATTCATGTCAGGGTTAGAGTAACCCGGGATTATTTTAAAAAGGTTGTAACCCTTATTGTAAGAGAGATTTATTTATTTTAATTTAAGTTGTAGTTTATTTTACATTATTCATTGGGTAGATGTATGTTATATTAGAAAGTGAACACCAAATCATGTGGAAATGAAGTACCCAGAATTTGGGCGTGTCACAGCAGTGGAGGGGAGGGGGAGGCCAGAGGACGGTAGGCCGACGAGGGAGAGTGTAGAGAGTGAGAGTGAGAGAGAGAGAGAAAAAAAGAGTGAGAAAAAGAAAAGGAGGCGCTGGAGAAGAAGGTCTGAAAGTAGGTTTTAATAGTTATTTTCGACAGAAATTTCGTCGAGAATACGCCCCTCGAAATTATGTTAATGCCGACAGATAATTCCATCGAATATAACCTTAGTCCCTCGGAATTAGGATTCGCGCTGGCAGGAAAGCTAGCGCCACATGGAAATTATTACTTTTGATAGAATTCTGTCGGGATTAGATTATTTTCGACTGACTTAACTACGACTGATTATTCCGTCGACAATAGTGTTAAATTCGACGGAAGTTAGTCCGTCGAGGTTAGGTCCATCGGACTTAGGCTATTTTCTTGTAGTGGGCTGAATCCCCAAGGAGTCCCTCTGCTGAGGTAGAGGATTCAAAATCTGAAGAAAGGGAAGAACCTAAACCTCTTGTCATTGATCCTCCAAGGAGAAGAAAGAGCAACAGACTGCTTGCCCAACCATGCCTAATGAAGAAAGGAGAATCTTCTACAAAAATCATCGAGCTCGGTGATGACAATGATGATGAGCCTGAGACCAAGGAAGTAGATTCCAAAGGAAAGAGGAAGATGTCTGATAGATCCAACAGTGATGAGAATAAAAAGACTGCAAATGGCTCTGAATCAGAAGAGGAATATACGGATGAGTCAGTTGAAGGGAGCTTGCACCAATCTGACTCTAAGTCAGGACATGAAGGAATGGATGAAGACTCGAGTTTTGAAGATCAGGAGCCAGATGACTATCATGTTCCATCTCCAGAAAAGGTTAAAACAAGAATAGTGGTGGAAGTATATGATGAACCACGAAATGTGCTACCAGGCAGATGGGTAAACCATGGTAATGAAAGGATAAACGTGGTAAGGATGTCCACAGCAGATATGCTCAACAATCTTAATGATATGGAGCTGGACCTTTCAACCATGCTATATGATTCAGAGACTAAGAATCATCTGATAAGCTGGTTCTATCCTTCAATGCCATGGCTAAAGCCATCCACTACTGGAGATAGAAGCTACTTCAAATGGTGTTTCTCACACTTTCCCAACCTGGAGCTGGTAGCACAAAACTTTCCAAGGATAAAGTCGTATGCAACAAAGTTGATCAAAGACCAACCTCACTTCAAGGTCTACCGACTAGCCAACAACATCTACATTCCCTACTATCTTCTAGAAGGCTTAGATTATGGAAAGATCACATCAAAGACCACGATCGTAGAGCCTTTACACTTTACCATTGGAGGTGATCATGCTTAGCCTGAGAAGTCTAATCCTGCTACAGCAATGCTATCTGATATCCCTTCATCCTCCAACAGTGACTGGTATTCAAACCTCTATGAGATTCTCACCGCTTTTGAAAGCCTATCTAAGAGTGAGAATCGTGGTTTCCAACCATCTGTTCAGCAGGAGGCTGCCCAACCAAATGTACAAACTCTTCAAGAGCAAGAGTCACTGAAAAACTCTAAAGAATTGGTTAAGAAATTCTCTCTCATTGCTGCAGAAGCTAAGATCCTGTCAGGAGGAGAAGACAATGAGCTTCACAACAAGCTTCAGGCCACAATCTCAGATATATCTCTCAAGCTTCCACAGAGAGATCAAATCTATCTGAAGTCCATAAGGGATCAGAAGGAGGACATCTTGCAAGCTCAGAAGAAAAGTGAAGAATCCATTCTTTCTCTCTCTAAGAAGATAGACACTCTGCATCAGTCTCTCTCCCTACAGCTGGAGCTCAGCCAACAGAAACTCAAGATTGAAGTTGGAAACTCATCTCAAATGATGGAGCAGCTTATGTCTAATATCCAGCATCTCTCTGAAGTGATTAATGACAAAAAGAGGGAGAAAAAGAGACATTCAAGGAGGCACTCGAAGAGAAGAATGAAGACAGAGTTGAGCAAGAGGAGTAAGAGCAGAAGGAGCATAACAGAGGATCTGAAAGGGAAGCAGAAGAAGGACAAGAAGCAGAGAAAGCAGTAGTAGAGTCATCATCTGAGGGGGAGCCGAAAGAAGATGACTCCATGAAGACAATAGTTGAGGGGGAGCTAAAGCAAGATAAAGATGAAGCAATGAGGCATTCATCTGAGGGGGAGCAGAATGAAGAAGAAAAGAAAAAAGAGTAGCTGAACAGAAAGCATCCAGAAGACATACAAGGAGCAGAAATTGAAAAAGAGAAGGTACATTTCTTTTTATAATAGTATGTTCTGGATCCAGGATGTAGAGTGTCTTGTCATGCAAGTTCAAATTATAAGTTCAAATTTTCATCAATGACATTCATGATATCTGTTTTAGTAATACAGCTGCTCATTGTATATTAAGATCATTCATCTCATACATATGCACTTAATGTTTTTGTCATAATTAAATAGGGGGAGATTGTTAGGAATATGCATGAGATTGTTATTCCTATTTATCTAAGATTTGATTATGATCTTAAATGAATGAATATACAAATATGTCTGCATTAATGAAAGCTGTAAAGTCCTTAATAGATGATAAACATATGTACAAGGACTTAGACTAAAAAGATCAAATATGTTAGGTTGATCCTATATAAACAAACAGCTTTGTGAAGTCCTTCAAAAGATTATGATGTACAAGGACTATAAATAGAAAGATCAAACTTGTTAGGTTGATCTTATAAAATATAATAGATAGGCCAGTCTGATCGTCGTGCACTGCTTCAGCCTTCGTAGTCTACCAGAAGAAACAAGGAAGAATCGAAGTCTATTAAGTCAGAAACGTAGTCTGTAAAGATAGTCACTCTCGAAGGTCGTAGTCTGCTAGGAGAAATAAGGCAGAATTGTGGTGTGTCGAGGAAGACTTTCTTGAAGCCATAGACTGTCGAGAAAGCCAAGTTCAGAATCGTGGAGATAGCCTATCGAAGTGCCTGCTGAGCGCTTGCCAAGCCTAGTCAAGAATCATAGGCCTCACTCGAACTGATGCTGTGTCGACATCAGATTCGTGCAAATGAAGCTGTACCACGCCTTCCCATATCTACTCAAGGAGGACTGGGGGAAATGCAGCTTCAGATCAGTCCCCTGCTTTAGCTTCCAAGTAGTGCCTGGCTTGCACAGATAACCACAAATCGAATCAAGCTCTGATCCCCACTCCCTAGCATACAGAGAATCAGGCGCGTCTAATACAATGTTTGGTAAATCAAATAACTCGTTGATGCGCTCCTTTGCAAAAGATACCTCACATCCCCGCACAAAAATCTTATTGGACGTTGTATATTTCGCATTGGCATAGAATTCCTGAACCACAGAGATTGGGGCTGCCAAAGGCTCCTCACAGAATAAATTTCAGCCCCTCCCTCTGATCATAGATGCCATACGCCTGTCCAAGTTCCTGCTTGGTGCTAACCCTCGATCTGGCATGAAAGTCCTACCTACCAAAGCATCGTAAAAGAATTTCTGGGCCGTTAGACTGACAAACTTGTGATCATCATAGTCGATGCCACCTCCCCCTTGCTCAGAATCACTGCCCCTGGATGTGGACCCCCTCCTACTCCTCTTGGATGCCATTTGAAATGATACTAGAAGATGCAATCCAATAATGCACTCAAAGAACCCAACCAATTCAAAAAAAATCTTACTATGCTCACGAACCCCAAATCACTGTCTCAATTGATCAGCTTGAGAGGATGAGGTTGATGGGTGTATTGTTGTGTTTGGGCTGAGGAGGTAGGATGTTTTCAAAACTAGGGTTTGTGGTGGAGGATTGAATGAGATGGAAGAGATGGGGGGTTTGCTTGAAGGAAATCGAGGGTTTAGGATGAAGACTTGATGGATTTTTGAATTTGAGAGAGAGAAGGCTTGAAGCTCGTCTGAATTGAAATGAAAGGATGCTCTAATGTTCTGCCGATTTTTTTTTTTTTAAGTCTGATCTTGTCTATGCGAGGCGCGGCCGCGCGCCAACGTAGCCTTATCCAGGCGCGGCCGCGCGGCAGCCAGATTTCTGTTTCTGCAGGATTTTGTTAGGCACTGAGGCTATGGCATTTGCACTTGGCTTTATGCAGCATAGATTGTACCTGAGAAAAGCATAAATCCTTTATTAAGCCCTCGTCAAACTATCAAAACTATATACTTTACTATTTACATCTAAGAGAATTAACACGGGAAGATATATGAATGTGAGTCCCAAAAATTTCTCTATGTGCGTACGCAATGTGCAAGTGCATCAAATATATGTCCAAGACTTTGTAGACCCAAAAATATACGCATCCCTGCCTAAGTTCAAAAATGTAGGCAATGAAATCCTAAAACTAAACTGTTGAACTATTTTCAAAAATTTTCAACTATATTTAAACTACTAAGAATTAAACAAGGGGGAGAGAAATGGAGATAAGTAATTAGAATTAAACAAGGAGGTAGAGAGAGAATTAATGGGGTGCCTCCCATCTAGCGCTTGATTTATAGTCCTCTAGCTGGACTGTGTCTGGACACCGCTATCCAATCCCCCGACGATATTGGAGAAACCCTCCATCCATTAGAATTGCCGTGTGAGCTTGGAGGCTTCCCAATAGGAAAGGCTTTGGATTTAAACTACCTAGCATATGATGTGTATAAGAATTCCCCGTACTGAAGGTCGAGGGGCTAGGCACTGCTTCTGTTGTGTTTGTGAAATGGTTGGGGCATTGAGGTTCACCGAACACAACTGGCTCATCTTCTTCTATCCTCTCTTCTACTGACTACCATGGTTTCAAGAATGCGGACTCTCTCATATCATCGAGATCCATATCTGTGCTGTGGCTACCAAGGGGGCAAGGATGTGATAACTTCACTGGAGTCTCAAACATCGGCGGAGAAGGCTCTTAGGGTATTGTCATGGTTGGTTCATACTTTTCCACATCCCCAATCGTCTCCTCTATATCCATTGCCTTCCGTTCTCCCAGTTGCAAGTGCACGTCCGATTCTTCATCAGTTTCTGCATCCATATCATAGCACCAAGTATTCCGAGGGTCATTACTTACGGCTTCAGTTATTGGAGGTACTTGACTCTGAAGATTTTGCATTTGCGTTTCGTGCTCAAACACTTCCTCCTTCCTTAAAGCCATGCTAATCTGCTCCGCCCAATTCTGAAGATTCTCAATCGACTTTGCTTGCTCAATCAAGATCTCCTTTGTCAATGCTATGGAGTTTCCCCATAAATTTTCCAATCTTGCCTTTTATGTTTCAGTCGCGGGATCCTTATACTGAAGCTCATTGGTAGGAGTATTGTTGATTAGGGCCATCTGATTCTAAAAATTTTGGTTTGATAGTTCCTGGCTCCTAAGCATCTCCTCTTGGTTTGCTAAACTCCTATACAGGACTTCCTCTAGTAAACACGGAGATTGGTATGTGGGGTCTGGTGCATACATTGGACTTGGCTCGCAGTATTGGTCTTGATAGCTCGCTGAAGAGTTTGGGTGATACCCCCCCAATCTTGCTGATAATTGGGATAAGGCTCATTGTAGGAGTACTCACCCCCATATTGCTCCTGTCCATAACTGATAGGCTCCTGATAGCTCATGTAGCTCCTAGCAACGTAGTTATAAGTCACTGCCGTCTCTCGATTTTGCTGGACTGAAACAGTATCCAACTTCCTCGAGAGAACCTCTAACTGTGCTGAAAGTGTTGCAATTGGGTCGACACCATCATTCCCTATTTCCCTTGGTTGCTCTTGCCTTGTGTAGTTCCATGGATAGAAATTTAGATCCATTGTTCCTGAAAAGAGAATATAGGAAGAGAATTAAACAAAATAATAATTTTTTTTTAAAATTAAGACTAAATTGATTGAAGCTAATGTTGGCAAACAGTTATCCAATTAAGTCCCCGGCAACGGTGCCAAAAACTTGTTGGTCGTTTTACCGATCAATATATTCGTGCAAGTATACACGGTCAACAAGTAATAAAGTGTAAGTACAGATATCGTTCCCATGGAGAATTAACAAATAAAAGGTCACCAAATCACTAGTCCATAATCATTTCAATCTTATTTAAACGATCGTTAAATTGTTTTAATTAAAAACTAATTAAACTAGACACGAAATTAAACTTTAACTAATTAATCCTAGAATAAAGTCAGATAGAGAAGACATGAGATTCTAATTTCCCCTAATGATTCATCTAAGTTGATTCACTTTCAATTAGGTCAAATCAATAGTTAAGGTTGTTAGCCGAGAACACGAAAGTTAGAGAAAACCATCTTTCAATCCACCTAATCCATATCACGTGCAATCCACAGTCTTTGCACTACGGGCCAAAGATAGTCATTTGTATCATCAGTTGGTTATGTTCATCTCAACACTTGTCCATCTTTGCACTACGGGCCAAAGATATTCATCAGGTAATCATTCATCTTTGCACTACAGGCCAAAGATATTCATCACGTAATTATTTATCTTTGCACTACAGGCCAAGGATATTCAGTTATATTTAGAATTGAGGATGATGAAAAATAATACGAATAACGGATCCAGTGAGATAAAGAACAAATATTAGAGAATTTATTCAGAGTTCAAGAATGAAGATCAAAACATGGATCCAATCAAGGATGGTTTAGAATTTTTTTTAATCGTAAATAGTACCCCATGAATAGTAACTCGTGAATAGTAACTCGACATGAAAAGATAAAAATTTCACAAGAAAGTTCAGACCAATATTCAAGTGAAATAATATTAGATGAAGCGCAAAACTCAAGTAATATCTGATCATTTCAGGAATTATAGAAGCAATACTTATCGTAGTAAGTTTAGAGTTAGGAATCTGAAATGAAACAATATATGAAACTGCAATTGAATTTTTACCCGTCCGGCAGTAGTCCGCTCAGACAGATTATTTCCATAATTTAATAACAACTGAATACGAAGGGTTATTCACCAGGCATGCGGTAGTCCGCGTAGACATGTTATTCCCACAGAATAATAAAGAATAGAATAACAACAGGATTTCACCATGCATGCGGTAGTCCGCGTAGACAGGTTATTCCAACAGAATAATAAAGAATGGAATAACAACCCTTACGAGTATTGAAAGAAAATAACTCTCTTTATGAATACTAAAGAAATAATACCCCTTACCTTAAAAATTTGGAGAATGCACTAGTGTAATAGCATAATACTCTTCTTCTTTCTCTCTTATTCTCTCTATACTTTCTCTCTCTATAGTTTTAGTGAATTGGTGAGAAATAATGAAGATATGAGCTTCTATTTATAGGCTCGGCAGAGTAAGGGTAAAATAGTCTTTTCGCCATAATTTATGACATCATCGCTTACATCATCAATCCTATGACATCATTGCTTACCTCATCGCTCCGATGACATCCTTGCTTACCTCATCGCTCCGATGACATCATTGTTTGCATCATAAGAGTTCAAATTTAATTTGCACTCTTCTACCTCGTTTAATATTTATACCATGAATTTACTATAATAATGTTACCATTCAAATTATGAAAATCATACTATTATATAATCACATCATACTACTATAATGTAATATTATAATAATATATTTGAATGAATTATTTTATCGAACAAGATAAAATACCAACTTTCAACAAATGTCACATGTTAAAAATTCCTCCGTTTAAATTCACATTGAATAAATATTTTTTTATCATATATATCAAAAATTAATTATTCACAAATAATATTATAGAACTACAATATTGACAACCAGGTCATTCCCAGGAAAGAGGGGGCCTTCCGATAAGGATTTCTCCTTACTAGCGCGCAATTAATCAACCCCTTTCCTAGACAGAACTTCCTTAGACATTGCCAATAATGCTATCTAATAATATTATTCAAATAATATGAATTATTGATTTGATAATTTGAAATAATGTGCAATGACAATTATTGAATCAATAATATAAAATAGCAAAGTAGCACTTATTGGTATAAAATATCAACGTAAAAAATATTGAACCAATAAAATATTATGCTTATTGAATCAATAATATAAAATATTAAACAGTAATTATTGTAACAATAATTGAGTAAATGTCTTCCTACGTAAGAATCAATAATTCGAAATACTGTGCAATACCGTGTGCTACTATGCAACACCATGTATTACTGTATTTTAACCACCGAGTATTTTAACAGTACTAACGGTAACAGTTTTGCCGTTATTTTTATAAAAAGGTTACTTCTGTTTCTTTCTATATCCGACATTCATTCCGTTGTGGGGTCTACCAATGACTGCGCCGTCGTGCGAATATTCTCCGACAAAAAGAATATTCCTCGATCAAACGAATATTCCCCGACACAACGAATATTTTATAACCACTTGCTTACTTTGTAAACTTTGCACATTTCACCCATAACTTATCACATTTATCAAATCAACACCTTACTATTTCAAAATAATATATAAAGAAAATTAAATCTTATTCATAAAATTTGGGGTCTTACAACCTCCCCTCTTTATGAAATTTCATTCTTGAAATTGACGTACGTACCTGATATGTCAAAAAGGTGAGGATACCTCGTTTTCATTTTCGATTCTAACTCCCAGGTCATTTCCTCGATATCATGGTTCCTTCACAAAACTTTAACTTGAGGTATAACCTTTGAGCGTAGGACATGTTCCTTCCTATCCAAGATCTTAACAGGTACCTCCTCGTATGTTAAATCTTCGGCTATCTCGTCTGGTTCTAACTCAATAATGTGGTTTGGATCTTTCACATATTTACGAAGCATAGATATGTGAAAAACGTTATGAACACGAGACATGCTTGGAGGTAAGGCGAGTCTATAGGCCACATTTTCTACTCGGTCAAGGATTTCAAATGGACCAATGAATCGTGGGTTGAGTTTTCCTCTCTTTTCGAATCTCGTAACTCCTTTCCATGGAGCAACACGTAATAATACATGATCTCCGACATTAAACTCCAGGTCCCTTCGATGAAGATCAGCATAACTCTTTTGTCGATCTTGTGCAGTTTGTATACGTTGTCGGATCATTTGAATCTTTTTCGTAGTCATATGTACTAACTTCGGTCCCAACAATGTTGCTTCACCCACCTCGTCCTAGCATACTGGAGAACGATATTTTCGTCCATTCAACACCTCGAATGGAGCCATGCCTATACTTGCCTGATAACTGTTGTTGTAGAAGAATTCCACCAATGGTAGGTACTTATCGCAACTCCCTTTGAAGTCTAGAACACAGAGTCTCAATAGATCTTCAAGAGTTTGGATAGTCCTTTCCGATTGCCCATCCGTTTGTGGATGATATGCTGAACTGAATCGTAAATCTGTGCCCAAAGCTTTCTGCAAGCTGACCCAAAATCGTGAAGTGAATCTTGGGTCACGATCCGAAACTATAGATACTGGCATGCCATGTAATCTCACAATCTCATTCACGTACATATGAGCAAGACGTTCAAGGGAATAAGTCTCCCGTATCGGCAAGAAATGAGCAGACTTGGTTAATCTATCAACAATAACGCAAATTGCATCTATGCCTTGAGAAACCTTGGGAAGACCTGTACCGAAATCCATGGCAATGTGTTCCCACTTCCATTTCGGAATCTCAAGTGGTTGCAATGGACCCTTTGGCACTTGATGCTCCGCCTTGACACGTTGACACGTTAAACACCTTGAGATAAACTCCGCGATCTCTCACTTCATATTGCTCCACCAAAATGTATGTCGAAGATCACGATACATTTTGGTACTCCCAGGATGGATTGCAAACGGTGCGTTGTGTGCCTCCATCATAATTCTATACTTTAAATCAGAATCGTCAGGAACACAAAGTCTGGAGTTGACTCGAAGTATTCTTTCTTCATCAATCATTTCTTCTGGAATAGCACCTTCTTGCACCTTCTTCCTTATATTCATCAGCTCCGGGTCTGTAGCTTGAGCAGCTTTAACTTTATCAATCAAAGCTGGTTCTACGCGTATACTTGACATCATCGCTTGGGTCTCCGGAGTCTTGAACTCTATCTCCATCCTTTGTAAATCACACAAAATAGGCCTTGAAAGCATCGCATTTGTTCCCGTATATGATCTTCTACTCAACGCGTCAGCTACCACGTTCACTTTTTCAGGATGGTATTGGATGGTATGATCGTAATCTTTCAACAGCTCAAGCCAACGTCGTTGCCGCATGTTGAGTTCCTTCTGGGTGAAGAAATACTTGAGGCTCTTATGATCCGTATAGATCTCCACTTTCTCCCCATACAGGTAGTGTCTCCAGATCTTCAACGCGAAAATGACTGCTGCCAACTCTAGATCATGAGTAGGATAATTCCTCTCATATTCCTTGAGTTGTCGTGAGGCATAGGCTATGACTTTCCCATGTTGCATGAGAACACATCCTAACCCTTTGCCCGAAGCATCGCTGTAAATGACAAATCCATCCGAACCAGATGGTATCGTCAGAACAGGTGCCGAAATGAGTCTCCTCTTGAGCTCTTGAAAGCCCTTCTCGCATTCCTCGTTCCGTACGAATCTTGTATCTTTCCGAGTCAGCTGAGTTAATAGAGTAGCGATTCGAGAAAATTCTTCCACGAATCTCCGATAATAACCAGCTAAGCCCAGAAAGCTACGTACTTCGGTTGCTCCCAACTTTGTATTGCTTCAATCTTCGCCGGGTCCACAGATACTCCACGTTTTGATACTACGTGCCCAAGGAATGCTACCTCCTCAAGCCAGAACTCGCATTTCTTCAGCTTGGCATATAGCTTGTTTTCACGAAGCCTTTGAAGTACCAGCTTCAAGTGGTGCTCATGATTTTCACGGCTTTTGAAATAGATGAGGATGTCATCAATAAAGACAACCACGAACTGATCCAAATATTCATTGAATACACGGTTCATCATATCCATAGAAGCAGCAGGAGCATTAGTCAATCCAAAAGACATGACTAAGAATTCATAATGCCCGTATTGAGTTCTGAAAGCAGTCTTCGGAATATCCTCAGTTTTAATCTTCAGCTGATGATATCCAGAACGAAGATCGATCTTTGAAAAGAATTGTGCACCTTGCAACTGGTCGAACAGGTCATCAATACGAGGTAACGGATACCTATTCTTGATGGTGACATGGTTCAACTCCCGATAGTCAATACAAAGCCGCATACTCCCGTCTTTCTTCTTTACGAATAAAACAGGAGCACCCGAAGGAGATGTACTAGGACGTATAAAACCGATGTCTAACAACTCCTGTAGTTGGACCTTTAACTCCTGAAGTTCTATAGAAGCCATTCGATATGGGGTTTTAGAAATGGGTTTTGTACCGGGTTCAAGGTCAATAAAGAATTCAACTTCACGTTCCGGGGGTAGACCGGGAAGTTCTTCGGGAAATACATCAGGAACCTCATTAACAACAGAAATATCATTCAAACCTGACGTATTCTGGTTTAGACTAGTGACATGGGCTAAGAAAGCTTGACATCCATTTTTCAATAAACGAATAGCTTTATGACTTGAAATAACATTGATTGATTTGAGTGGTTTGGTTGTTTGAATCCACACAATAGGTTGGTTAGGAATATGAAAACTAACAACCTTATGAAAACAATCAATTTTGGCATGATAAGTGGTCAACCAGTCAATTCCTAAAATCACATCAAATGCAAGTATTTTCAACGATATAAGATCAACAGGTAGGGTGAGGGTACCAATTTGAATCGAGCAAGACTTGTAAACTGTAGATGTAACGAAGGTTTCTCCCAACGGAGTTTCAACAGATAAGTCAAAGTCTAATTTCTTAGGTGTCAAGTTCAAACGTTGAGCACAAGCAGGTGAAATAAAAGAATGGGTAGCACCAGTATCTAATAAAGTGTAAACTTCGCAAGAGTTTATTATCAGCTTACCCGTAATAACCTCGTTTGGGTTCCTTGCTTGTTGGGCAGTCACGACAAAAGCTCTTCCAGGAACCATTGACTTTGACTTGTCAGGGATAGCCTTTGGAGTGACCATCCCTGCTGAACTTGGTTTCTCTACAGGACACACTCGAGCTATGTGCCCTTCCTTTCCACAGTTGTAACACACCTTGGATTCTCGTTCACCAGAATTCATTTCTTTGTTTGTTGATGATAACTCCTCAAAGGACTAAAAGGGGTTAGTGAGGAGGATGTAGAGATTGTACTGGACAAGGTGATGATGTTTTTCCACTACTTAAAAGAAAAAGATTTTTTTGAGAAGTACTACAAGCAACATTTGGCAAAAAGACTTCTTTCCGGTAAGACTGTCTCTGATGATGAAGAGAGAAGCATGATAGTCAAGCTCAAAACTAAGTGTGGGAAATAATTTGTTTTGAGTATCAAAAGTAATGATTTGGGATTTAGAGTGATGAATCTTGTGGAAGACATAAAATGGGTAAACATCGAGATGTATTTCGATCAAAGGGAGTTTGTAAATAGTAAAATGGAGAAGAAACAAAAGAAGTTTATGAAGCATGCAAAATGTGAGAAGCTAGTAAGCAAGATCAAGAAGAACAAATGGAAACTTCAAGCATTTGTGTCATATACATAAATGGAGATGACAAAAGAGTTTCTCGCATTTGAAGGAATCAGAAGATCAAAAGAAAAAAACAAGTCGAATCAAGTACATGAGATGCAAGATCAAGGAGGAGGATAGTCATCGGCAGAGAATTTATCCGAACATAATTAGAAGAATGAAGAAGAAAGCAACAAAGGAAACAAACTCAACCTTAAGGGAGTGATTGTATTTGGTGTTTTTATTCACTGTCAAATGCTTGCACTGTAAGGACCGAGAAATTTATATGATTATATATGGATATTTTTACAAATAATTTTTTTTTTATTATTATTTATTTATTTACTTTGAGAATATGAGTGAATATGTGATATGAATTAAGTAAGTTAGTTAATTTATTTACTTTAAGTTAACTAAGAAATGAAAAGGAAGCCAAGATGAATAATCAAATTGATTGAAGAAAAAGTAAGACAAGCATATGTTAAAAATTAACATAGCTTGAATATTGACCTTGAATGGGTAATGAAAAGAGTAATGATCATTAAGTGATTAATTGATATGAATTATATAAAGTGATTATATGAATATATAATAACTTATTAAGTCAATTAGGGCTAATTAAGTTACTAAATTAGTGAAACAAAAAGAAAAGCTAAGGAATAAGAATATTAAATTATTTATTTAGGTATTGAATACTTTGAGACATATATTGAATGAATATGTGAACAAATAGATATAATAAATAATTATCAATAATGATAAATATGTTATGACATATGTGAAGTATGTATGAGATTAAATAAATATATATATTATAAATGTGTATATATATATTTATTTATTGTATAAACAAAATTAATAAGTAAGCATTATAACCTAATATTATACATTAGGTATGAGAATTAAATAACCTAAGGGTTATAGTTATTGAGGAATTCTAGTATTTAAATGTCATACTAGTAAATTAACACTAAGAGATTTATTTTATATATCTCAACTAATTAATTATTGTAACCTAATTAAAGAAAACCTAATTGGGTTATATAATTAAATCTATGTAAGTAATTATTTAAAATCCAAAATGAGTTGAATAAAAATCCTAATTAAATAATTAGGGTATAGTAAGATAAAATTTAGGTATTGGACCATGCTATTTTTTTCATGGCCCAAACAATTTATATTAAAGCCCAAATGAATTATTGGAAGGCCCAAATTTTAGCCCTAATAAATTGGATTTTCTAGAAGATGAAATACACAAATAAAGCTAATAAAATAAATCAAAAATTGGTTAAAAAGGGAGGATATAGCTGGCAAAAGGAGGGAGGATTAGCCACATAGTTAATTGAATTTCTCCAACTTATTTGTCAAGGGTAGTTCAACAACTCTAGCCATGTGTCTCTCCTTTATTTAGTCTTATCATTTTGGCAAGATTTACAAGCAACATAAGAGAGAGAGAGAATGAAGATTGGTTGGGGGATTAAGTATACATATAAGAGTTATATGTATATAATTTTGCTAGCATATAAATAGCACCTCTCTCTTTTACCACTACAAGAAAAAATCTTATTTGTGACCGCCCATCTGCGATCGTTACCGGTCGCAGATGGCTATCGGCGACCGAATACGGTCGCAGATAGTGGTCGCATATATTCTGGACGCTAACTGCTCGGCAGCGACCACTTTTAGCGACCGGAGTGTCAGCGACCGACATATAGTGACCGATGTCATCGCTAAGCTGAGTTACGTCTCATTGTTGACGTGGCCCACGTGTCTGCGACCACCATTAGCGACCACACCGGTCACTGATATCCCCAAGTCACCCGCAGTCGCTGATACGTATCAGCGACCGAATGCGGTAGCTGATTAATAAAATAAAAAAATTACTTGTTTTGTGGATTTCCCATAAAAATTATACCTGTTTGTACCTGTTTTATATCTCAACACACAGCAGTATATATAAATCACCAAAACTATTTAAATTAGTCGATCCACGTTCATAAATTAACCAACACAATAAACAAATCGCTCGAGCGACTAAAATTTATATATAAAATATATATTGAATCTAAAACTATAATTAACTCAATTGCCTTTGACATCAAACAACTCAATAAGAAAACGATTAGAAACTCTTACCAGTCATATTTATAGACCTCCTGTAAAGAGAAACTCTTCCTAAAGAAAAGATACAATAGAAGAACCATAAGTAACTAAACATGCATAAAGCTAAATTCATGACAAAATTACCTCGACATCATGATCGATATCCTGCTGTTGTGTTAACGTTCGGCACTGCATAAGCTAGCTAATGCCCGCGCCAAGTGTAAGAACTAGATTACGATCTTGATAGTCGGTCGTCGTCGATAAAGTTTGTCCTCAGTACTCCTTGAGAAGTGTAAGCTAGTTGTGGCCCACCTCTCCATGAAATCGGGAAACATCCTCGGTTTTATAGTCCTAGGCCATTCAGCTGTTACTTTTGTTTTTGCAAGATCAACTACCATAGAGTGAAGGTTATCAAATTCGTCATTTTTTACTCGTAGTCTTATCTGACTCAAGGTCTGCATGTACTAAATGTGCAGTACTAGAGATTGTACCCAAGGTATAAGAGACAAATAAAGAGTTGCAGGAAATAAAAACAATTTCCAATAAGTATTTCACCATACTTTACTTCCTCTCGAATTCCCAGAACAAAGTGGTTAATTCCCGAACAAAGTGTTAATTCTTGAACCGTTTAACCACTTTGTTCAGGAATTCAACAGGAATTACAGTTGAATTAATTGAACCACTTATTGCGAACAGTTGAATTTCATGCAACTCTCAAGGAGTCTCTCATATAACATGCAAACCTTCAGTCAGATAAGACTATGAGTAAAAAATGTCTCAGTTGACAACCCTTCACTCTATGGCAGTTGATTTTGCAGAAACAGGAGTAACAGCTGAAAGGCCTAGGGCTTTAAAACCGAGGATGTTTCCCGATTTCATGGAGAGATGGGACAAGCCAGCTTTTACACTTCTCAAGGAGTATTGGGGGGGGGGGAAATTTATCATGCTAGTCTTGAATCTATTGAATGAGAAGTCGCAATATGTTTGTTCACAGAATATAATATCATCAAGATGTGTATATAAAATACAGAAAGATATATATGTTTATATACTCAAATGACAAATATTTAATTAAAAAAATAGAATGACAATGATTTAATTAAAATAAATAAAAGAGAGAACATACTCTATCAATAACTCAACTGCAGCATCCTTAAGACCGACTTATTTTGAATGTTTTGTAACCAAATATCAGCATTTTCTTGGAAAATACTTTCTCTCACAATCTCTATCATGAAAGTATAATATGAATCTGCGATCAATTAACGTAATTAGTCTTGAATCTGACTCCACAAAGTAGTATCTCCGAAATATATACAACAAAATTGGAGAAAGATGAAAGTGTGCACTTGCTGAAATATAACTTGTCACAATTAGATGGAAACTTCAAGTTATATATAATGTAAAACAAATACGTACCTTCATCATCGCCCATGAGTAATAATTACTAGGATAAGAGTCAAGAACTTCCTTGTATGCAGGATTCGACATAGCAGTTGCAGCTAATACTCTAACAGGTTCCTCGGCAACCAAAAAAATATGGGTCGTGTAGTTCTTGTTTGTGTCCCATACTCGAATGATAAGTTAATTGAATTACTATGGACTTTCCTCACTGTTCCATCATAACAGAAGACAACATCCCGAAGGAGGGCCATTAAGCTGTTGAACAGAACGTCTCACCTATTTTTTTGTGAGAACTACCCATCTGAGGAATTCGGAGTGGTTAGAAGCTGTTAATGTCATAGACTGTACCCATATCAAGCGATGATCGATTTATTTCATAGATATGAATCATCGCCTGATATGTCATGGACTGGACCCATATCAAGCGACTCCATCTTCTCTTTTCGCGTCTTCTGCAGAAGACCGAGCTGATCGTATTTAAAAAGGATCAGCGATCGCATTTGGCGACTGCACGAGGTCGCTTAATTTTAATTGACTTGATGGTCGAGCTGCTGAGGAAGTCAAACCGTTCTGCGACCACTATCTGCGATCGGGTGCGGTCGCAGACTTGAATTAATTTCCCCCGCCAACTAAGGCGCCAAAATATAAGGCGACGAACTCAACTCGACGACTAGTTAGCGACCGCACGGTGGTCGTTAATTACAAATAGCGAATACTTTGGATAACCGTTGCTAATAACGGTCGCTAAGTCTTATATTAGCTATCGAATACAGCAGTCATAGATAATATTGGTCGCTGATGGGCCTGTTTCTTGAAGTGTACAAATAAATTTTTTTACTTCATTTCTCTTTCATCTCCACCAAAAAGCTTAGAAAGAAAAACAAAGAAAGAGAAAAAGAGAGAGAATCCGTGAGGTTCAAAGGAAGAAGAAGAGAGCTAAATTTCATACCATCAAACTATATCTCTTTTTGGAAGAAGAAGATTTGCTAAGAAATCAAGGTATAAACACATTTTATTTTATTATTTTGGTTGATTTACAACATATAAAGCTTATGTTCTTGAAGTCCAAAACTCTTGATCTACATGTTTTCTAGTGTTTCATGTATGGATTTAATCATTTTGGGTGTTAGAAAGTTTATCAAAAAGAAGAAACTAGTTTTCAAAAAGTTTAGAAAACCTTAAGTTTCTACTACTTTGAAAGGCTACCATTTGAAATCTACACATCCTTTTTGTAATCCGTCAAAGTGGGGTGTTAGATATGTAAGTCAGCTTTTAAAACCAAGTGGTAGAACTTAAATATGTTGATTTTACAAGCTATAGCAACTGTTTTAGTCAAAACAGTCTGCAGAGTGAAGAAAATGGAAAATGACAGTTTCTGGCCAGTTCATCCCAGGGGTATTTTCGTCCATTTAGTTTGCTTTAAAATTCTGAAATTTTTTGGTATGTTAGTATGATGAGTTAACTAGGTTCAGTCCAAAGATGGTGATTTTTGGATATGTAAAATGAAAGTTATTGATTTTACAAGAAATGACTATTTTAAAAGTGAACCACAATAACGTTTTTTGTGTAACTCCAAAATTTGCAATATTTTTACTGGAGTTAAGTTATCATAACAAGAGCTAACCTTGGAAATTTCGTAATTTGTGGACAAAAGTGCAATTTATGAAAAATGTTGCCAGATCTGGCTGTTTTGGTCATTTTAAAAAATAGTAAATGAAATTCAAAAATTTCAGAAAAATATATGTTCATGAGGATATCATATAATGATATATCCCAGAAAATAAATATGTTTGGAGTTGTTTTGGTATTTTTCATGTAAATGTTTGAGTTATGAATAAATAGATAAAATAGGTTATATGATGTCATAAATGGTAAAAATATATTTTATGACTTAAAGACCCTAAATATGATGTGTCCAGATTTTTGGAGGGTATTTTGGTCATTTTTGATAAGATGTTATATTTATGGCATTTTAGGTTTATTAAATAAATGAAATAGTAAAGGTCAAACAATTAAAGAAATTATTTATAAGTTTAATAAATGATTAAAATATTAATAATATTAGATTAAAATTAAATCAAAATATTATTAAATGATTAATAATATTAGATAATAATTTAAAATATTATTAAATGATTAATAATATTAGATTAAAGTTAAATTAAAATATTATTAAATAATTAATAATATTAGATTAAAGTTAAATTAAAATATTATTAAATGATTAATAATATTAGATAATAATTTAAAATATTATTAAATGATTAATAATATTAGATAATGATTTAAAATATTATTAAATGATTAATAATATTAGATTAAAGTTAAATTAAAATATTATTAATATTATTAGATAAGGATTTAAAATATTATTAAATAATTAATAATATTAGATAATGATTTAAAATATTAGTAATTAATTAATAGTATTAGAATAAAATAAAATAAAAATATTATTAAATGATTTATAATATTAGATTAAAAATAAATTAAAATATTATTAAATGATTAATAATATTAGATAATGATTTAAAATATGAGGCAATAGTTGAAGTAATAAAGGAACGGAATAAGATGAAGGTTCAAATGGATAAAATTAAAACCGAATATAGTGTACCGCGTGAAGCTTCGAACAAGAAGGGGAAAAGAAAATGGAACGATAGTGATCCAGGAAATTCTGAAAATAACTAAGATAATCTTAAAAAGAAGAAAATATGTAAGAACTGTGGGAAGGGGCATGGGGGCGTATGCAAGAAAGGACAGAAGACATGCTATAATTGTAGACAAGGGAGGCATTTCTCTTTTCATTATCTCAAACCAAAGCTACGTCCATATTTTGTATGTGGAACGTTAGATCATCAAGTAAGAGATTGTTCCGAGAAGAAGTCAGGTGAAGGAAGTGGAAAGAAGTAGGATAATTATTTTATGATTATGTGATAGATGAAGTGTGTATGATATATATATGTGTGTGATGTACTACCCCTAACTTTTGTATAAGTTATTGTAATAAATCCTTACTTTTGTTATCACAAAGGGATAGTAAGTGACTATGGCAGTCTGTATTGTGTAATAAAAAGTACTATGTACTGTTTAAATATGAATATGAATATTATGATATTATTATATGTGAAGATAGTATGTTGATTTAAATGATAATTTGTTAATTCGACAAGCTGAATTTGGGAATCCAGCAAACTGAATTGGTCAAAATTTGGAATTGTATATTCTATCTTTTATGATACCATTGATAATGGTATATGAACGATAGATAATAATTTGAGGTTTTGTATAACCAGATAATAAAAATGTTTGTTATATATGATTTGTGAAAATTATGTGTTGGTATGTGCAAAGGATAGGTAATGAAAATTTTTAGTAAATAGAAAATGGGTTAAAATAACTCGATAATGAAAGGATTTTTGAAAGAAAAGAATAATAAAAGTTATGTGATAAACGCGTTATCGTACTAAGTCTCAAGCGCAAGGAAACACTAAACGACATGATACAAGTAGACTGTAAGTAATGGATCAAGACGCGCAGCAGTTCCGGACTCGTAATACGAAATCTCCTAAGAAACGCCGATGGTGGAAAAGTAATGCTGGAAAAAGCAGTGAAAAGCTGGTGATCACGTATCCAACTTCGATAAACAAGCCAACTGCGATGACCTTCAATATGACGGTTCAAGATACGGTAGCAGCCAGGGATGGAAATCCCGGTATTCTTCGAATAAATTTTATTTTCTTATATATGATTTTCTTATAAATAATAAATCGTTTTATTAAGAAATTTTGAAGGAGGAATTTGAGTTCTTTTAGAAATCAAATTCCGTTTAAGCAAATAGATAAGCTTTATACTAAATAAGTTAAAGATCAGTTCGATCGAATCAGATTGAAATCTTCTTGCAATGAATGTGTATATTATTTATCCTTGTGTGTATAAGTTTTGAAACGGTGATTCCGGGGACGGAATCTTTTTAAGGGAGGGTGAATGTAGTAACCCAATATTTTTATATAATTAAATAAGAAATTTTACGTATAATTTTTTTTTTCTATCAAAATAAAGGTGGGAATATGTGTAAGGTAAAGTATATGTGAATATGTGATAAATATATATTTAATTATTGCATATATAATTTCAAATAAATTTTTCAAGAAAGGACTTGTTGATTACTATAAATTATATTCTTATAATAAACTAATTTTGATAGTCAAAATATTTTATTATTTATTTTCCATGAAAATATGATTAATATATTATTTAAATAATATATGAAATGATTTCTAGAATTATTATAATAATTATTTTATTATATGAATTAATCAAGATTAATTAAGTTATTTATTTTAACTTAATTAATAATAGGATATAAGGTAAAGTGTCATTATAGATCAAAACCCTAATTTTGGTCTATGTTATGAAATTTCATGGATTAAAACAATTATTGTATAATTGTATTTAAAAGGAAAGTGTATTTATGTTATATATAATGAGAATTTATTTTCTTAAGGAATTTGGATATTAAATATAATTAATAATTATATTTGTCTCCGTATATATGTAAGTATGTTAATACAAGATGTGATTATGAATTATATATATAATTATGATAATTAACATAATTATATGAATATATGTTATAAATTTATTTATTTTATTTGGTTTAAATATTAAACATAGTAATTGATATGTTTGTATTTAAATGCAAGTGTGGATATTATGTGAGTAAGGGTAATAATTAGGGAACACTAATTTATAATTTAAAAACCCTAATTATAGCAAGAAACCCTAATTGTTAAGTTAAAAACCCTAATTATTAAATTAGTTTGATTTATTTTTATTTTTATTTAATTCCTAATTAATTTTTCAAACCCTGAAAATTATTTAGAAAATCTTAAGGGTTAAAACCTAAGGGTTAAACCCTAGATCCAAGTGTCATGGTCTAGAATACCCCTAAGAGTTTGGTTAATTACAAAAATGATTAATTTTTATTTTTGTTTTATTAAGTTACTTGTGAATCTTGCCAAAATATTTTGCTTACCAACTTTAGATATCTTCCATGTGCCACAAATCTCAACAATCAGCCAATTGATGACACCTAGCAAGCATAGATACATTGAATCAAAGATTAGGATTTGCAAAAGAAAGAAAAAGAAAGCTTTTATTTTATTTTTCAAACCACAAGCCAAGCTTCTCTTTCTCTCTCTAATACCCACGAAATTCTCTCTTAAACGTTGTCCCAATATCAACCAGAAACAGCCCATAAACATTCAAAGTTCAGATTATAGAGAGAGAAAATAAAATTTTTCAAAAAAGGTATAAACCATAACCATGCTAGATCTTTAAATTTTTCGTTAAATGTTATGTTTAAGTGTTAATATATATTGTATATTATGTGTATTGATGATCTGGGTTGTTATATTGTGGATCTATAACAACTAGATGCATGAAATTGAAGATCTCAAAAATTTGAAAAAAAACTTTAAAATATTGTCTGACAGTCATATGTCAGAGCTCATAGATCTTTGTGTGTTAGATGTTATGTGTGTTTGATATTATAAACTTGTTCTATGCCATGAGGAGAGTAGACTGGAAGTGGAATCAAGTCCATACCATGTCTAGATCTCAAATATAAGTGGTCAAACATAGTTGACCGATTAGATTTTTAATTTCTAGAAAACCCAAAAATTTTCCAAGTGTTGAACAGTTTCTGACAACCATTTTGCAAACCTCGGATCTTGCTATTGTAAATGTTTTGGACCATGTTAGTGTTTGATATTTGTAGTCTGACATATGGACTACACAATCATGCCATTAGAACACTTAGATTAGCAACATAATCAAAGTTATTTAATGTCATTGACCGACCATGACTTTGAGTTTCTGGGCTGCCCAAAAAATGAAGAATAGCATCTGACAACCACTTTGATTGTTTATAACTTCTAGTTGTGATGTAATTTAGCCATGAAACCTGTTTGTACTTGTAGTATTACATCAAAACTATATAGTTAGTACACTTTCAAGCCCATAAAACAACTTGAACACGGAACTACTGATGGTCAAAGTAGGTACCTAAGGGCTATTCTTGAAGGCTCAAGAACATCTAAGGCGACACTTTCCGTCACGATAGCCCTTTAGCGACCGTTTTAAATTAAAATTAATTATATTAATTAAAATAAATAAAAATAAATAGAAATTAATTATTAAAAATTCATAAAATAATTTTAATTTATAAAAATTAACTTTTAATAATTTGAGATATATTTCATTAATAATTTAATTTATTTAAATATTAATGATATTAAATTTATTTAATAATTATATTAAATAAATTACTTAAAAATGATTTTAATATTTTAAAAATCATTTAAAATTATATTAAAGTATTAAAAAATATTTTAAGTTATAATAAATGACTTTTAATATTTTGAGTTAAATTTCATTAATAATTTAATATTAATGATAATAAATTTATTTAATATTTATATTAAATAAATTAGTTAAAAATGGTTTTAATATTTTAAAAATGATGTTAAGGTTTTAGAAAGTATTTTAAGTTATAATAAATAACTTATATTATTTTGATAAGAATTTCATTAATATATTAATATTAATGATAATAAAGTTATTTAATAATTATATTAAATAAATTATTTAAATGTTTTATAAATCATTTAAAGGTGAAATAAATGTTTTAAAAATATTTTAAGTTATAATAAATAACTTTTAATATTTTGATATGAATAACATTAATATTTTAATATTAATGGTAATTATTTAAAAATGATTTTAATATTTTAAAAATTATTTGAAAGTAATATTAATATTTTAAAAATGTTTTAAGTTATAATAAATAACTTTTAATATTTGAAAATGAAATACATTAATATTTTAATATTAATGGTAATTATTTAAAAATGATTTTAATATCTTAAAAATTATTTAAAGGTAATATTAAGGTTTTAAAAATGTTTTTAGGTTATAATAAATAACTTTTAAAGTGTTGACATGAAGTTTATTAATATTTAAATATTAATGATAATGAAATTATTTAACAATTAAATCAATAAAAATGATATAAGTGTTTGAAAAATCATTATAAATAATTTTAATGTTTGGAAAAATATTATAAATGATAATTAAATTATCTAATATAATATTTAAGTTCTTGAACAAAGTTTCATTAAAAATAAATTCGTTAATTATCCGATAATGTCATCGGGATGCCGAAACGATACGGAACTCAAACCAAATCGACATAGTTTGACGAGGTATACGTTCTTATGTGTTTTAATGTCTGACATGAATATATGACAATGTGCTTAAGCTATGTGTTGACTGCAAATAGCAGTATTATATGTTACGAGGTATTACTCTAATCGAAAGAATGATCTTATTAATGATAGGTGTCTGTATAAAAGATAAAATTAAGTTGTGTAAGCAGCAGACCAGGCAAGTATCCTAACCCTTGCATTTACTTTATGCAATGGATTTTGTAAGCAAGTTTCTTATCTTAATTTCTTATTGAACAAGTTTCTGAACTATTCTCTTTCATTGTACAAGTATCTAAACCTTAAGCACTATTGTTATTCGTGCAGACAGGTATATATTATTTTAGTTTCCAATTCAATATAAATTATCAAATACAAGGCATGTTCATGAATAATTATTGTAAATTATTCATATCCATAATGATATTCATGATTCGTTTATGAAATTATTCTCTAATTGTGGAATTTTATTCAATACGTTTGTTATTTGTTAATATCTCATTATTTATACAAGTGCCCCTACTTGTATGAACTGTTGTATTCCTGCAAGAACTCTTGAACTAGAAATCCTTTGATATGAAAAATCATGTTACATACTATTAAATTTTGGTATGCAGTTATGGTTTAAAGACAGTCTAAGCTATTTGACTCGGCTAGACATAGTTGAATTGTACTATTGAATCTTATTGTTTATGATAAGATCGTCCAACTGAATTGTTTAGTTAGGACTCCAGACTGAGTATGAACAACCCGTAATGGGGAAATTGTTTTTGTGCCCAAGGCGAACAGATGTGAACGAATTATCATTCAAACAGATAGTATTGATCGATATAGGACATAACGGGGCTGATCACCCTACATGTCCGTAAGCCCAGAACGGTTTGCAGATGAATTTCTGTTTAAACCTTTTCGAAAATAAAAAATAAAAGTTCATGGTCCATTGACCGCTCAGCATTTATAGTCACTACATCGTTTCAAAATTTTTTAAACGATTTGATATGTTATTAAGATATGTTTCGAAAGACTTCACAACTATCGCTTCGTTGTAGAAGTATACCTCGAAGGAAATATTTACTTCTTTCAGCTAAAGTTTATTAACTGATATTACTTACTGAGCAATTAAATGCTCATTCTTGCTTTAAATTAAATATTTTCAGCTAAGTGTGATCAACCAGAAGGCTCTGGGAAAAACAAAGGCAAAGGAAAGCTGCAAGAATAGGTTTATGATATTTTATATAATGGTTAGACTTTATTAAGACGATAATATTTATTATCTATCATGTAATGAATGTTTTAAAGGTCGTGTACCTGAGATTAGACAACTCTGATATGTAAATTAAGTTTGTTTATCTACTTTATATTATTATTCCGCTCAAAGAATTGATGAATTTGGGGGCATCACATGTGACGCCGCCAGAATAGGTCCATTCAACCCAACCCATTCTGAGCCGTCAAATACATGGTACAAAATTCAAATACAAACTTTATATCATACGGTCGTGCAAAATACGACCACACAACTGTGAGTGTCAATACAAATATGTAGAAAATATTAAGATTCAAACTAAGTCCTCATTACAATTATTATCACACTATTTATCAGAAATAGTGAGGACTACTACTGCTCTAACTCGGACCATCACTCTGTCCCCCGACTAGTTCCCGCAACATTCTTATTTCCTGAAGAGGACAACAGATGAAAAGGGTGAGCTCAACTAGCTCAGTAAAGAATATTATGACTAAGATAATGGAAAATAAATTATCGTTAGCCTTCAATAAATCAGATAAAATATAATGGACAACCAATCTTAGATCAATATTCGCAGCGGAAATAACAATTCATTAGAAGAGTTAAGTAGAGAATCAAGTCTACTATCTTCTATGATTTAAAAGTCCATCATCAATATTTTATCCCTGTAACATCAATCAATATACATCTCGAATCAAATATTCATCTTTGCACTACAGGCCAAAGATATTCATTTGTATCATCAGTGGTCATATTCATCTCAACACCTGTCATCTTTGCACTACAGGCCAAAGATATTCATTAGGTAATCATTCATCTTTGCTCTACAGGCCAAAGATATTCATCAAGTAATCATTCATCTTTGCTCTACAGGCCAAAGATATTCAGTTACATCACCTTTTAGGACTGAGAATGATGAAAAATATTTTAAAAAAACGAATCTAGTGAGATAAAAGACAAAGACTAAGGATTCATATTTTAGTATATCCAATTCAAAAATACCTCGTAATAATCAATTATGGAGCAAAATTCAAAAATAGAGCTCAAAACTTGGATACAATCAAAGATAGTAACCTTAACAAGCAATTTGGACAAATCGAAGAAAATTTTATTTTTCCGTGAATAGTGCCGTATACGTGAATAGTAACCCCGACGGAAAAAGTAAGAATTTCAACATAAAATCCATGACAATATTTTTGTATAATGATATTGAAAAGAATAACATCATTTACGAAAGAAAATAACATCCCTTACCTCAAAAAGATAGTACATCTGACTGGAATATCGGATATAATACCGAAGGAAACTTGCACTGAATAGCAACACTCAAAGTATTGAAATACTCACAAAAATAAGCTCGATATTATAGAGAGAGAAAACTTCTGATTCTGGTGTGATTTTCAATTCTAACCTAAGCACCCTATTTATAGGAAAAGCTTAGGATGCCAAAGGAGACTAAATGAATAAAATATTATTATTTTAAAAAAAAATTCCGCCGCCGACTGCTAAGAAAATCAGATTTTTCAACCAACAACCAAAAGTGGGGCCCACCATTTTATTTAAAAAATATTTATTTTTTGAAACTTCAATAATTCATAACAAATAGCCCCTTAGTCAGAAAAATACAAATTCTATGTTCTTCCATAGGAAATTTAATTCTCTACAACTTTGCAGAAGGAAGTTTTTCCAAATTCCAAACATAAAATATCCGAATCCATAAACAGATGATTTCTCACACCAAAATATTGATAAAAACTCATCAGCGCCAATTCCTTCTTTAATATCCACAAAATAAATATTTCCTTATCATATAAATCAATAATTAATTATTCACAAATAATATTACAG